>CM034153.1:107647449-108247449 GCA_019776745.2 Taxus chinensis | reverse complement strand
TAGAAAAAATGATACTAAATAAATATTTGTGGAATATAGGGATACTCAAAAAATTGTGAATAATAGTTTCGAAGAGGGCCTTCATTTTGGTTTAACCTTTTGTTTGAAGCAAGATCTCTTGTCATGGTTGATGGCACTGGAAAATAGATTGCAGATCATGACCACCATGGGTATCTACCATGAGGCTTGCCAATCCGAGGAATTTCTTCTAGAAAATATCATTACCTTCATCTTGGTCGATAGAGACACCACCTTGGTGGTGCTCACCGAGTTTTTTTGGCTCCTCTCCTTCCATCCCCACATGGAACATGCAATTCGCCAAGAAACCACCCGTCTTGTCACCATTAGACGAGGTGACACTCGTGGCATTGATGTTTCCCAAAAGAAAGAGGCACTAATGTCCTCTTACGAAGAGATATAGTACATGAACTTCATGTATGTGTCATTGTGCCAATCCATGAGGCTCTCCCTGTTGGTTCCATTTGAATCCAAACATGCCCTCCAAAATGACGTTATACCCAATAAAACATTTTTCACCAATGGCACACAGGTGATGTACCACACATATGCTATGGGGTGGATGAAATCCATTTGGGGACCCAACTAACTAGATTGCAAATAGTATAGGTGGTTAGACGAGAAAGGTCTTTACACCCCGTGAAACCCTTTTAAATTCCTAATTTTTCAAGGCAAATTTTGTGTGTACCTCTAGAAGGAAATGGACTTCTTCCAAATGAAATATATCGTGGCCTCCACATTTTCAAATTTCAAACTACATCAATTATATTCCAATCACCCACCTAAGTGTTTTTTGTTCTTGACTTCCTATATAGTCGATGATTTTATTGTTTCATCCAGATGATTGATAGTACTTAGTGCATTTAAGCTTTTGAGTATGTTTCTGATCAGGCAAAGATTATGATCAAAACATACTCAAGTACACCTTAACGTTTTCTCATGAGAGTTATGTGCATACTTGGTCCTCAATAGATGGTGAAGGAATTTGAGTTTTTGGGGGTTTTCAACTAGGCTAATGATCTCCCCTAGTTTAATGTGTTTAATCGCTTTTGAATCCAATCATATTATGTGCACATCGTTGCATGTGTGAGATACTTCATTAGAAATATAATGTAGGGCACAACTTCTGAAATCTTACGTCGTCAAACATGTCGTTGTCTAATGTCATATCTAAAATATAACATGTCTCATGAATAACCACAACTCTCATGGAAAATGCGTACAGTTCCTAATATTAGAATAAACATATTGTGTTTGGTTTCTTCGTGGGATGTATTATAGAATCTTATTAGACTATAACGATGATATTTGATCAATTGTAATGTTTGTGTTTCTTGAAATCAACTACCTTTCCTATTATTTAAATATATATACCATTAGAAATATAGCATTTAATGAATCGACAATGGTTAGTGTATTTTATTTTGATAAATATAGAAGATAGAAACCTTGACTATAATGGCGACAAAATCCATGTCTTTTACTTAGAAACAAGAAAATAATAAGAGCAGGTGCTAGGTTGCGTGTTCGAACCTTAACCATAACATTGTTAGCAAGTGGCGAAGTCGACGAAAGTGCGATGGCAATCATGAAAACTTTGCAAGATATCGAAAATATGTATCTAATATTAGACAATAAACGTTTAATGACTCAACAAGTAGTTGCATTTACTTTTGACAAATTCTTTACAATATTTTTTATAATATCCAATACACTTGGTCCTCTCTCATCTTCTTTGACCAATCCCTCATATTGCAAAGCCTCTATAACGCCAAAATTTCAAAATATCACAGGCATAAGATTATACACATGACAGTGCTTCAAATTTAATGAGTGTTAAAAACTTGGAATGTTTAGGAGACAACATGTCAAATACAAATCCACACAGGAAAAATCTTGCGGCTAATAACTGTTGTTGCTTGGGCAAGCTTGGAGAATGGCCTAAGATAATGGTCTATAAACATCACACAAAACCACCTCTCCTACCATGTTTTGTAGTTTTACAAATTCAACTACTACATCAGCTCTACATGCGGAATGCTGAGTCTCTTCATTGGCATGTCCCTATCGCTAAAATATCTTGTGGCATGTGCAAAAACGAATTCCCCAAAAACTTTCCATGTGCTCTTGGCTATCCACAAAACACAATGTGTTGACTTTGCAAAAAATAACAATTGACCTGTTGCGAGTATTGATCGATAAGGGCCTTGCTTTCTTGAGATATCTCCAATGTATGTTGCCTCAATGATTTGTGCACCATAACCCCTTTCTCCTTCAAATGATTGACACAAATGGCATGTGGTTCATGTGTCTTCTCAAAAGAAAAAAGAATTTTACATACTTTCCCTCCAACATTTTCCCCGCCTTTGTACACCTCTCTTAACTCCTTCAATGTCTTTTTTTAGATACTACATGAGTGAATGACCCAACGACCTAGCACACTTTGTGGCGTGCTAATGCAGGGCGAGTCCTCCCAACCGGTTGTGTAAATGCAAGGGTAACTGGTCCTCCTTCTGTATCTTTCCTCCTCCTAAAATGTTTCACTCCTCTTAACTTTAAGTTCTTCACCGCATCCCTATAGACATCTCCATTACACTTCTCGCTAGATAATCTCAAAACAAAGTGGCGTCACGTTCCCTTTCATAGTTTGGGCTTAAAGAAAGGGACTAAAAAACTGTCCGACCATCAAGGTCATAGATTAACATAGAACGGTAGGCAGGAATAGTGAGGAGGAAGAATGGCGGATGACGATGATGCAGTTGTTGGGAAACTTACGAACGAAGGAAACAATGCCTCCCCTCTACAAAACCCTCAGACTGTTACTCTCTGCAGACCTTCCACAACAAAACCCATTACAGAATTCTCTGAATGAAAAATCGACCTCTGCAAGAATCGAACCCGAGCTGATTGAAGCAAAGAGAAAAAATTATTAATGGGTCCTGGAGGACCTGGAGGAGGTCCCGGAGGACCGGGAGGTCCCGGAGGCGGTTTTGGCCCTGGAGGACCGGGAGGTCCCGGAGGCGGTTTTGGCCCTGGACCAGGCGGTGGTTTTGGACCGGGAGGTCCCGGAGGCGGTTTTGGCCCTGGACCAGGCGGTGGTTTTGGACCGGGTCCTGGTTTCGGACCAGGGCCTGGTTTCGGGCCTGGACCTGGTTTTGGGCCAGGTCCTGGTTTTGGACCTGGTCCTTGGGGCATGGGACCTCCCCCTCCAATGCTGGGAAACTACTGGGGTGGAGGTTTTGGCGGCGGGGGCTGGGGTGGCGGTTTTGGCGGCTGCATTGGTGAAATGTAAGCCCGTTTCTGTTATTGTACAGTTAAATTTTTCCTTTTTATGTTTGGGGATGATGAATTCATTTTTATGTTAATGTAACTGGTCTGTTTTCTTAAATCATTGTTAGAGAAAATTGTGTTAGGAGAAAAGTACTTAAGTTTGGAAGATCCATACAAACGATGAAACCTTACAAATTCATAGCAGAGTTTTTGTAAGGGTTATTTTTGTTTGAGAACCCATTCTGTTAAAGTTGTCCACGGAATGAACTTAGACTCTCAAATTTTGGCCATCATTATTATTTTTGTTTTAGGGGGATCTATTCTGTCAAAGTCACTTGACCTTATGTTTACCATTTACATTTTAATAAATAGTTTGGCAAACCATCATGCTCATCAGTTGGATTACAATCCTGTCAATTATTTTTTTGTGCTCGAAAATTTCCGCCCAAAGAATATTTGAAGATTTAGTAAGATCAAATAATTAGTGAAAAATCCTATTCTGAAAGGGGCTATGGTGGGTTACTTGTCCAATGAGTATATCAATCATTCAGAAGTTTCCCATCAAAATTAAAGCCTCCTTGTATCCACACAAGGATGGTGATGGCCCACCTCCAATGAAGCACACAGAAGTCTCACTTCTCCAAATAATATAATAGAAGTAATAGGTTGAAACAAGAGAAAGAAAAGAGGGGATTTTAAAATAAGAAAAAACCATAATTTCATAGCATATTCTTTTCTTGGTTCAGTTAATGGCCCAATCCCTTGGGGGTAGATTCTAAATGTGCTATTTCAGGATAAGTTCTAACACTACAGTCGTCCAATGCTTTGGCCCCTGCATAATCACTGGCTGTGCAAGTTTGTGTTCAGCTCATCTCAACAACTCTTTTATTACAGTTATAGGCTATAGCAGCTGAATATTAGGCGGGATATATCTTGTTCAAACAGTAATCAAATTAAATATATCATGATTCTTATGTTAATGGAGGTGATATTATGGTGGAAGTGACCCTCCTAGTAACATAATAATTAGTTAGTTGCAAGATGAGTTTGTTTGTTTGATCGCTGCCCCCTTTCTTTACAAGATGAATTTGTTTGTTTGTTCGACCTACCCCTCTTTCTTTAGTCCCCTTTATATCTCTTCCCCTCTCCTACAATAATTGGAAATACCAATCTACACCTGTTTATCTTTATTATTTTCATTTTGATAATTCCATATACCCTGAACATCAAGTCTATTTCTCTTTACAAAGTTTTCCAAAAACTAAAAATTAAAAACATCTTTGCAATAATTATGGACTCTGGAAACTTTCAAGTTTTTCATTGTTTTTCTTGATTTGTTATGATTATGCAGATTGCAGTGTTTGTGTTGTTGCTGGCTGTTGGAGATGTGCTGTGGTGGATGCTGCCCACCTTTGGGAGGACCTCCTCCGCCACCTTATTACTGAATCTGGGAGTTCTAACGAATTTAGAAGGCTGCTAAAACAAACTTTTGGTTTTACTTTTTACCCTACTGAAGTGACTGCATAGCAAACATCAATTTGTGCAAAAATGCATGCATTTGGAGTTTTTTTGCCGAGTTCCCCAGAGGAATACCTAGAAGTAGTTTTGAGTTACTCTTTCAGTTTTCATTTTTAAGTTTTCTGTATTGATTGGTGTTATTTTATTGACTATTTAGGACCGATCAATGTGAACGCTGTTTACTTACAATTTTTCTTGTTTCATTGTTTCTCAGTTTCAACAATGGCAAAAAAAATTGGTCAAGGATTTACATAGCAATATCACAAGGTTCCTTTTTTATTTTAATAAATATTAATATAGTAAAATCAGTTGCTACTTCTCAACCATGGAAAACCTTAACCAGGTATAGGGCTTAAATAGTATTAAGGAAGCGCCATTGAATCACATAAGCATTGATATGCATCTCAACAACCAAAACAATATGATAGCGAAACAAAGAGAGTGACATTTGGTTTTGGGATAAAATTGTTTTTAAGAGTGAATTTTGCAGTTTTGGAATATGGATGTCCAGTTTATTAGTCTCAACTCCTAAAACAAAGCATAGAAGAAGCTAACTTTCAATCTCTTTGAATAGTTTTCTCGGATGTCATTGTACATACAGTGTCAAAAATACCCCAAAAAGTTGAAAGTCAATATTTCCTCTGCCATTGTTCTTAGGCCTTATACATCTTCTCACCTTGCCTTGAAACTGATGTGAGTTTTTCCCAATTGAGCTAATCTTTGGGGTATGCAAAGTTAATGTCTTTTACATTGGAGTTGTTTACTATTAGAGAAGGGTTCTGGAATTTCCATTCCATGACAACAAAGTTCAATAAGGGTGGCCATACCTTTGTTTTGCGTACGTTGGGTTGTATTTAAGCTTATTTACAGTACGCAAGTAATGAATTTTAAGTAAGTATTGAGCTTGACTAATTCATGGTTGTATTCATCGGCTGATGAAGTTTCAATGCTTACAATCTTTTATAGGAGAAAGTAGAATTCACATCTTGATCTCGGTCATAGTGCAGCCGGGCAATCTTTTGGGAAAAGTGAAAACTATTGAAAAATAAGTATATTTGTAGTATGTCTCCTTACCAAGGTTATAATACTGTAGCTTGGAATTTGAAACTCTAATAGGTATTAGAAAGTTGGCATGAAGCAAATTGTTTAGATGCCATAAATACATGGCTTCAGCAACTATTTAAGGCACCCAACTAATGTTTCAAGGCAAAAAATGCTTCCAAGGGCCTAAAAAATACAAAATTAAAAAATGTTGAAGAATACCTAAAAATAGTTACAAAAGCATATTTTGTATTTTTGTGAGTTTCGACCCACAAAAAAAGTCTCATAATATTTGTCACACGAATCTTTACATTCCTAGTCGAATCATTTCATGCTCTATTATTAGACTATTCATTACCTACTAAAAATGTATAAAAGTATGCACACTCAATGCAAAAATCATGAGCTATATAATATGAACAAGAGAACATAGAGATGATAAGAGAGTCTTCTTACAGTTTCTCATTTCTTCACAGAGATTGTTATCATTTTGTATTATACAGAATAAGAGTAGTAACTTCACATTTCTTCTAAAAAATATCTACTGCTTTTTGTAGACAGTAATAGAAAATGAGAAATATCCACATTTAGTTTTAGAAAAATAAAATTAAAAAATTACTTTTCAATGATATTTTTCGAACACTCATTTTTCAACAATATGTTTCACACTTAAAAATTGAAAATGACTGGGTGTTTTCGAGATAATTATTTATTGCAGTCTCCATTATTGATATCTCAGCACTCTTTTAATTGTCCTTCAAATAATGCTTCACAACAATACTCATAAATTATTGATTATAAGCTCAATTTTAATAGTAAGTGGATATGCGTGCCCATTGGGTACTATTTGGAGGAACTAACTTGTTTCGAGTCTTCATCATTCCTATTTCCAGTTCAAGTAAAACTTTAGGATTCCATCTGTTTGAAAATTGCTGATTAGAATTTAAAATTTAAGAGGAAGTGGAAATGCATGTGATCGGCCCTTTGGTAGATGGTTATATCTCAGATTCTCCTTTGTTGCTCGATCATAATTTCTTGTCTATTTATTTCAAAACTATGAAATTCATACTCCAAAATATTTTCTGATTTTTCAAAGAAAGGAAAAAAGGAAGGATTGTGAATCCAATGCTAAATGCTCTCAGCATATAATGTTGCCTAGCCATAAGTTAGGGCTATATAAGTTTGTTTATGATTCCACTCCCCTTATTATGATGCCTTAAGGTGTTATTATTACTCATACAAACCAATTCTTTACCGCAAATGTTTTTCAATAAAATTTAATGACAACCAACGTCAAAAGTTTTAGTTAAAAATATAAATTACATTTTTTAACATTATTTTTTTATTTTTTTAAATTTCAATTTGTGACGATGATATTACTCTTTCCAATATCTGTTTTTATCCACGAACTAATACATCATATACATATATATGGGTTCAAATGGTTTGGGAGATAAATAATGGACCATCCCAAAAATCTGAAAAAAAAAAATTAAAGCAAGAAAAAAATTCACCAATGAAATGCATATTCAAGGGTTATGTTTGGTTTCAAACATTTTTTATACAACCCATAGCTTATCTAGATTTGTCCAAGTACAATTTACAGCATTTTGCTACACACCGCAACATATAATAACATTAACTATATTACAAATATTCTCCCAATCAAACTAGATAGAGTTTCATGTGACTATAATAAATAAATATTGATAAAGCTCATACAAAACCACACAATGCCACAAAACCATCCAAAACTACCAAATTCAAATTTTGAAAAAAAATTATATAATGAAAAAATGAAGAAAAAAATGTGAGTGCAACTCTTCTCTACAATCCCTTCTCATATTATGATGATACTGCAAATGTTTCCTAATGAATTGTAGCTATAGATATACATTGCATATAATCTTAACATAGATTTTTCTCCTTTAAACTTTATTTTGCAAGGATATTATTGTTTCTTTTCTAATTTTGTTTTGATCCACGGGTCGATGGATATGAATATTTCATTTTGGGATTCAAATAATTTGGAGGAAATATATGTTCAAGAGTTTTGTTTGTTTTCAAATAATTTTAATACAGTTTATTTTATTTTTTATCTTGAATGTGTCAAATATAATATAGGGAAATATGTTACACCGCAACATACAATTAAATTATATAACTAATTTCCCATAAGAAAAACAACAAGTTTTTGTGATCACCATCGATAAACTCGAGTATACGCAATGCTAAAAACCCGTCCAAAACACCACCAACAATTGCACCATAAGTTGTAAATGATACATCCATAAGGGTTAATTTTTAAGTTATATATTTATTGAAAATTGTTTTCTTCAGTTTGTATTTAAGGAAATTGATTTTTTATTTCTTTGCATCATGAGGATCCTAGATAATTTATCATCACCCTTTTCTTTCTATGTTAGCGATTTATATCGAGTATGTGTGCAATGAGATTTTGTATGTATGTATACAATCATCGTCCATAAGATCATCGTTTGTGTCCCCTTATCCAAGTACGTAACATTATATGGAATTCATTATTAACCATCATTTTATTCAATTTGGACATATTCCAGTCCAAATTAAAAATCGAAATTGTTTGTATTGGTTTTATTTATATCAAATATTGGAATTCGAATATACTATTATTGGATTCCAAATTAGAGATTTTTGGAATTATGTATCATCTTTTTTGGATTTCAATTTTAAGGTTTATGGTTTTTAGTTTGAAAATAATAATAAATACTTATTGTTATATTAGAACATTTATTGAATGTTATTTATTTATAGGTTGTTCTGCATCTATGACATTTTTATGCATAACAAAAAAGCTTATATAAAGGAAAATAAAGGTTATATTAATACTTTGCATATAATATGCATCTACTCATTCCAAATATTCTTAGAATGGGCAGATGTCCATTTTGGTACAAGCAATATTTTTTAAATGGGCATATGCTCATTCTTATATATAATGTAGAATATATGCAATTAGTTGTTCGACAAGTTCAGAGCTAATGGAAATACAAATGATCTGGAGCTGGAAGTATGAATGTTCCGAAGTTGGAAGTATAAATGGTCTGGAGCTAAAAGTGTGAATGTTTCGGAGCTGAAAGTATGAATGGTCCAGAGCTGAAAGTATAAATGGTCCAGAGCTGAAAGTATAAATGGTCCGGAGTTGGAAGTATGAATTGCTCGGAGCTGGAAGTATGAATGGTCCACATTTAGAAATATAAATGGTTTGGAGCTAAAATGGTGAATGGTCGGGAGTTGGGAATATAAATGGTTTTCTAAGTTTGGAGCCAATCGCAAGACAAATTATACACATTCAGGGGCTTAGTCCAAAGCTCAGTCTAGAGCTACCTATAAGGCTGAATATTCTCAGTTTGGAGCTCAGTGCGGAGCCCAAGAATAGTGCTAAAGTAACATAATCAACTTTTCAGTCAAAAATAAAAGATGAATCATCATCATAAGATGTGATTTTTTTTACAAATGTAATTTCAATTGAGTATTAAATTCACTTAATTTTTTTCAATTGAGTATTAAATTTAACCAAATTGTTTATATATACAAAAAATAATTCAATTGACTATTCAAATAATCAACTTCTAACTAAAAATGGAAAGTTAAATTGAATTTCAACTGGCTATAAAACTTAACCAATTTATTTGTATTTATTAAGCAATGTAACAATATCGAATAAACACAGTCAAGCTCATTAATTATTTTTTGTATGTTTCCAAAGAACGACACATATTTTGGTGTGGCCCCACATGATTTAACCATGTACGTAAGTGTGTGAATATTTTTCTATTGGAATGCATTGTGCCATCAAATTTCCAGTTGGCAAGCAATCCAAAGAAAATGGCTTCTTTTTTGTCATGAACAAATCATTTTTTTTCACTTATGAACAATATGTTATCTGCTACATACGTCTGAATGTACTTGTATAGAAATTTTTGCATGTTTTTCATGTAAACCGACACAGTGTTCCCCTTCTTTGATCTTAAAAAATTATTGTTGATTTCACATTGCATTGTGCCCTAACAAAAAATGAATTTTGTATTTCGTAGACAATCAAAGTTTTGAATGAAGACACGTTGTTCTCTTGAGCACATGTATGTAAACCACTATCCAATATCAAAATGTTGTCGTGCTATCCTTAACAATGTAGGGTTAAATGTTTGATAGAAGTATCAGTAGCATGAATATGTAAAATCTAGTTGTATGTTCAACAATCTAAATTCAATAATCCTTGGAACTCTAGATACCAGTCCTTCTACCCCCAAAACCAATAACTTTCTTCCATGTCGAATGAAATCTGAAAAATCAACTAATACACAACAATTCTTTTTTCAATAAATCAAATAATAGTTTATAGTATACATTTGTTTTTTATATAAATTTATTTACCGTAGTTGTGATATTTTTTGGATAATCTCTAACAATAAACTTTTAATAAGAAAATCTTATTGCAGAGATATTTGCATACTTCTATTTTATATTATTAGTATAATGTCAATTTTATATGTAATTTCCTTGCACAACATATTCAAAACTTTAGGGCATGAATGTTAGAATTTTTATGTATTAGGGACCCAACAGGAGGAGTAATACTTGAAAATTTGCTTAAAGACTTTCTTTGGGCCAATCCCACCTCCGGTAAAGGATTTCACATAGTTGCCTGAGAAACTATTGTTTTCCCAAGGACTCTGGTAGCTTAGGCCTTATCGACATACTACGGAAAGGGTAGGAAATTTGTGCTAAATGAATCATTCAGATCATCAACGAAAAAGGAAGCTTGGAAGGTGTTCCTACAACATGACATAGTAGAACGCACCCCTTATGGCCACTCTACATGGAAAGACATTGGATTTGCCAACCTTCTCATTTCCCTTGTTCAATTCAAAGTGGTGGGTACCTTCGTGATTAAAAGCATATGGAAAGTGTAGGAGCAGATTAAAACCTAGCTTCTGTGGAATGACGATGGCTTTCACTATGTCATTTCCTTTAATCTCCACTCTTTATGGTGGTCCCTCATATTTCAATATTAAGATCATTATTAGGAAGACATGCATTGGATTCCTATTCTCTACTTCTTCAAATGTGAAATTTGCACTATCCAAGATCTTTTCTACAAGCACACTCTATCTTGGTTGCCCTAGCAAGCGATCAAGCGAAAAATTCAAATTGGCTCTGCCAGACAGAGCCCTCGTTACTGATATCATTTCCTTCGTGTCAGATCACATGATCCATAAGATTGTTGTTCTTCAAGTTTTTCCTTGGTAGAAGGACTGGAAGTGGTATGTGGACACCCCTTTCTGAAATCATTCAGCTAGCCATGGCTATGCATGACTTTTGCCACATCTGCCCATGGTGGATAAACTTAACACTTGGTGGGGAATTCGATCCTCACCATCACTCTAGCAAAGGATATTTCATACAGTTTGGTCTGCCTGTGTGGAACCCAAAATTGCCCACTTTTTGCGGTGTGTTCTTCATCAAGGCCTCCCACTTGGAACACATCTGGTTCAAATTGGAGTGGTTGCGTCAAAATTCCCCTTCTGCAGGCATCTAAAAACTCTCTCACACCTCTTCTGGTACTTTTGTAAAGCCTAGGGGGAATGGGGTTCGATTCATTCTTTTTTCCAACCTTTTTGTCCAAAGTGTTTCACTTGGTATCATGTTCTCTTAGGAGACAATCCTCGAATTCCGCACAAGTTTACTCAAAATTTACATGCTTTTAAAGGGGAATCCTTTCTGGTTATGGAAAGAAAGGAATGCTTGTTTTTTTGGTAATCCTGATGTTGATCATGAGTTATCTATTTATAACAAGTATGTGGTTTTCGTAAATGTCTTGCTGCAGATTCAAGTTCAAGCTAATAAGGTGGCACTAGAGATTGAGCATCTTCAGACACTTCTACACCACTGTGGTGATACCCCCTGCAATTTTGCTAGAGAGTCGCCATCGCCCTCTTACCACTCCCCTCCACATGGTAGTGCCAGCGATCGGCAATAAAGTGGTGGCTGATGGAGCCGTTCCCAATGCTACTCATTCAGCCTTGCTAACCACTCCCCTCGTAGCCAGCCTCATTGGAGGAGATTCTCTCCTCCACCTTTAGTTCGCCACTGGGGTTGGGATATCCCCTATCGCCCAACCAACACGATTGGGGCTTTTCATCTACGCCTGAGTCGCACTCTCATGATGGATGGATCCTCCCTCTTCCACCCAAAACATTTCCAAGGATAGCGCTTTCCATTTTGTCCTCTCATGCCCCTATTGAAGAGACTGACGAGGGAAGTCATCTTGACTCAGGCTAGGATATGCGGGATTTTGAAAAATATCTTCCTAGCTCTGGTTAGCACGATCAAGACTCACCCCCTGCAGGACAACAATTTGCAGCGGCGCCTTATATTTCTTTGTCTTTGATGTATTGATGCTTTTTACTCTGCCTTGTTCCTAGGTTTTTTTATCTAGTTTGTTTCGTGGCTTTGGGGTGTGCTTCCATACCACCCATTTTTTTGTGAATTATCTTGTATCATTTTACTTCTTGTTATAGTCGAAGATCTTACTCGTTAAAAATGTATTTAAATAGAAAATTTAATCTAATATAAATGATAATATCTAACTATTAACAACATTCTAAGCATTATATAGTAATCTGATCATATAGAAAATGGTGAAAGGAACTATATAATTATTTCAAACACAATTTTATATATTGATTTGTTTAATTGTTGTCTAAGACAAACTACATTGCTTTAAGGCCTGTCTTACATCATTTGTATCACTATTAAGGCTAGTTTTGTAAACAACATTACCATAAGTCATTTACCACTTTTAAATTCTCTATCTGAAGATACCTTCGGAGACACCACAAAATTCTCCTCAAGAACTCCTTTGTTGATTACATTGACTACATAGTTATTTCACAATTGTAATGAATATATGGATCTCTTCAAATTGTATCCAAATATTTTATAATTGTTTTTTGCAGTGCTCAAAACCCCAACAAAACAATGGACGAGCCTCTACTTTATATGTGTGTAGCATTTTCATTGCAATTTTTTCTACATTAACATATGTATCAAATGCAGACCAAAATGCTATTTGAAATTGTGTAGACACAACAAATAAAAATTGAGCAACATAACCTCTTGGTTGAATGTGCTCGTTGATCAATTGAAAAGTATTTTTCTTTCTAGAAGTTTGCTTTTGAACTAACAATCCTTCTAATTCAAGAACAAATAAATGTTTCTTTGGAGGCACTGCAAAAGGTAATATTGATATATACATTATTACATTATATTTATTTAGAATACAATAAGAAAATTTCAATAAGTATATATTTTTACCTATATTCTTACATATTTCCATTATTTGAATATTGTCTCCAGCTGTATTTGCACAATGTAAGCATTGTAATTAATAAATGTTTGTGAAGTTGATTCCAACCAACATTGAAAAGTATTGAATTTTAAAAAAATAAATAAATAATATTTGATACATGTCTGCGAATTAGTTGTCATAATTGGTGGTGTAGAGTTTGACGTAGCTTATGTATACACCACCATCAATTGAATGTCTTGCTGGGGAACATCTTTTTGGTTGGATTTGTGAATGTCACCCCCATGAATAACATTTGTCTTTGATCGATTTACTTCATTGTTTACACTTGTTGAAGAACCGTTCACATATGTTTGTAACAGTTCAATATTCTTTGCCATGAAATATATAAGCCCAGATTGAAAATAAAAAATTGTTAAGAATTGACAAGTGTTCATTCTCAAATACATATTAAAGGAAACTTCAAAATTGTTTATAATATGTATCACTCCATTTAGAGAAATTTTAGAATTGTAGACACAAAATCACGCACTTTGGTACATTTCTAGGTCCTAATCACATACTACTATTCATATGATTCCTAAGTGAGAAAACTAGCAATTGACAACTATCTTTGGTTTTTTTTTCTGTGTTTCTTATAATCTATTTGGCCTTCTACACCCTACAACCTAGTCAATATTTTATTACTAAGTTATATTTTAATACTCTGGACACCAGCACCCAGACAAAACGCCAATGCCTAGGCACCCTCGTCCTTCTAGGCGCTCCTGACCATTTTCTATCTTACTCACTTCTTTTAGGTCTCTTTTATCTTTTTATCATCTTATTTTCTTATGGGTCGGCCTTCCAGTTTTCAGTTGCGAAATTCAACCAAGGGAATCATATAAATACAAAGCTATGTGACCATAATAAAGGACCAAAGTCTAAGCATCTATTATCATCACTTAAGGTTGCATCCAAGCATCAAAGGCATCCATCTAGCACTCACTCAAGGGACAAGGGACAAGGGACTGAATTTTTTGTATAGACGCATAGGAAGGGAAGTTTATTTTTCCATCCACACATCTATTTACATTGGTACATCTAGTTATCGCTCGTTAACATGCGCACTTACGCAAGGGCTTCCTAGGGCAGGATTTATACACACACTCACAAGAACTACATGGAGTCTGAAATGTAATGCAATGCTCGGTTGTAAGCTCACTTAGTCAGGTGATCATTGAGGTCAGTACAAATCCTCATTTTGCATCTTTTCTTTTTGGGATTTGATGTAGTTTGAGGGTTTTGCAGATCATCTTCTTTTTGCAGGTTAGAGGTGAATTCGACGATCATCCAGTGACATACATGTGACCAAAAGTGAAGATTAGAGATACTTGTGTGACACAACAAAAACCTATTTCTGAGCTCCTACATGGTCACATGCACCCAACAAAGGTCCCTAGTGCCTAGGCACCCTAGTCTGTTTCCAAGCGCCCTGGTTTAGGCTCATCTGACACTTCCAGGATTTTATGTGCTCAATTATGACAATATGCTCCTCTTGTTCAATAGTTGTTCCAGTCCAGATCACCTCTGGGAAAGTGCAAATCAACTAAGTCTTTCTTTTCTACCTCATGCACTTAGGGTTTCCTATTTTACTTGCTTATTTCTTGTGTCATTTATATTTATAGCACTTGTTCATCATTTATTTATCATTCGTGACTCTGCAATTAGGGTTTTACAAATACTATATTTGTTAAATCATTTGGTGAACCCGTCATTTGAACACTTTCAAATATTTCTTTCTTCTTATTGTTTCATCATCTTAAGATCCTTTCACCATGGATATCTCCATTCATGATTTCGTGCAAGCTAATCCTAGTTGTGACGCTAAAATCAATGCTCTCTTGGCTAATACTCACATTCCTACTAATACTAATCTGAACTTTGTCTGTTAGTTATTCGTAACTACATTTTTAGAGCAACTTAATTTTCCATCTGATATCGCTAATGCTCTTTCTATATGTGACAATGATCCTCCCCTATATATATCAGCTCACATCTATAACATAGGTATCAAGTTGACAATAGTTTGAAAATGGATCTAAACTTAATCTTTGTACTTTGTGACTCCTTCACAACATTGGCCTTTCCTCAACATATGTTATCCCATCATCCATTTCTCTTCATGCGTATGATGCTTCTACACATATGTGCATAGGCACTATCACTTTACCTCTTACAATTGGGCCGAAAAAACCTTCCTACGATATTCTTTGATATTGATGCCACCGTTAAGTACAATTGCTTATTCAGTAGGTCATAGATTCATGTTATACAGGCAATGTCTTCTACAGTTCACCAGTGTGTTAAATTCCTACACAATGGATTTGAGCATACTATCATTGTTGATCGTGACCCATTTAAATATTATCATTTATACTCAATCACTGCATTACCTACTCCAATATCTGCTACTTCGGCACATCCCATTGATGATTATCCAATCCCAGAGAATCCTACATCCATCAGTGACTTGCCACATCTCAAGGGAACTGTTTATGCATTGGACACTGTGCCACTTACCTCATCTTCTCACGACTACACTGCATCGGCATTACCTAATTTCACATGCACACTTTTCGTAAATAAGTCTTATTGGCATCACATTCTATTTGATCCCATTATTTCTGATATTGTTTTCACACATGATGGTTTAGCTCACTTGGGATTTACACTCGATGATCTCCTTTCTCCACCTCATTTTCCTCACCTTTATCACATATATGTTTGCATCATTGCTACTTAAGACCTTCACATTTTCCATCTATCAATATTTGTTGCACGTACTTCTCCACTTACACTTGGCAGTCTTTGTTGGACTACATTGATGGCACTCTGGATCCTTATTATATTGATATCACATTTCCAATGCCCTTCGGTCATGTTTCTATTTATAATGATTCATTTCTCGGCTATTCACAGAACCTTACTCACTGGTATGCACATGGTTGTCCACTACCACCTTTCATTAATGAAGAATACGTAATGGGGATGTATGATTTGCGTTGCAATGGATCTTTACATGATCAACCCCATATTATTTCTTACTAGGTCTCTGACGCTTCTTCATTTGACTTCGACCATGACAATGATGATCTCTTAGACGATGTTACTTGATTCTTCTCTACACCATACACTTGGGGGACATAATGCTTACTTCTCTCCCCCCTTCTAACATTCTAAGGTGTTTATCATTTCTACTCATATGTGCCGTGCTTCATACTTACTATGATCATGTAACTTGATACACTTTGTATCATCACTTCCCTATGACACACTCTCGTGCTAAGGTTCACACTTGACTATTGAGGACATACTAAATCCATAAACCTCACACACAACACATTTCACACTCTACGCTTCATGATACATCTTTCTAACATTTCATTCAAACGCATCCTACTACCCTATGACATACTCTAGTATCATAGTTCATACTCGACTGTTGAAGGTATAAATATGAAATAAACCTCACCACATTCACTCTTTCATAAATTTGGTTCAGGTTGCACAATAAAGATTAGAGATTAAAACACTCAATAATATTATTCACTTTGTATTTCAATCTTGCTAATACAATGGCTATTATATAGCCATGGAGGTAAGAAAAATATCCCCTACAAAACAGGAAACACATGACCTATTTATAATAATACGGATGTAAAAAAGTATATAGCGTATATATTGTTTATTATAACAATATATACAACTAACCATTAATGAATAATTACTGACATAATTATTCATTTTACAACAATTACAATAATAATGTGACCACTACATTATTTTTCTACCATTCACCCCCTTAGTGTGAACATTATTAATAGCTAATATTCACCCCCTTAATGTGAACATTATCAATTTCCAATATTCACCTCTTTAATGTGAACATGGCAAAGAACCATATTTCAAATAAGTTGAACCACCTCCTGAAAGCACCGCTTAGACCAAGTAAAAAATCCATAGATTATATCTTTACCCTCATGAAGGTGTAGTTACGAGCCGAATTATGTAGGAATATTCCCTACCTCTTTGAGTTCCTATGGGAATTTCCCTTCCTCCTAGGGCTCCCAAATTCTGACTCTCCAAGATCTACAAGCTTGGCACTAGCTGGATAACCATCCCCGAGTCTAGCTCGTAATCTTCTCCTGCTCCCCAAAAGATATTTTTATGAAAAAAATGAATCTTCCCCAAAATATTAGAAAGGATTTTATTCAGCAAACCAACATATTGAAAAAATAGGAACTCTGAAAACATAAACATACTGAAACACACACAACTAAGAAAATGCCACCAGATCATTTGTGCGGCCCTATCGTTGGCGACTAACGAGAGGTTGTTGATCAACCTCCAACCTTTTTTTTCCTCCATCCCCCAATCTCATGCTGCTAGCTTAGCGGAATGTGAACATGAAGCTCAAGTTTACATATTGGATGTCGCGTTCCAGTGATAATGCATCTATGAGGCAACTGCTTTCATTTTATTTTATTTTGACAATATTTTGACTCTGACTCATGATGACTATTAAAATATTCTAAAATCACATATATGAATTTGACTCTTTTACAATAAATGATATATATGGACAATGACAAAACTAATAACATAATAATGACAACATTTTAATGTTTTGACTAATACTATCTAATAACTTATTATTATTTTTACTATGTTATAATTTTAAAGATGACATGACTCTTATATTAAGCTTGACATCTAAGAGATATATAACAAAATTGTGAATACTTTCTTGACTCATTGACACAACATTAGTAATCCTAAATTTGAATGCATTAAACATATATTAATGACATGACCAACAAAATATTAAAAGACTTAAAGGATTTCATAAACGACGACTAAAAACTTATGATCAACCGACTCGACTCTAAGACACATAATAAACTGACACAATTGCCTATCGAATTCCACGATGGATGAGGAAAAACTTTGACACAATAAACATGAATTGAATAGTCAAGTAGGAATACAAATATCCCATTACCTCCATAGGACTAATGGAACTATACGCCACATTGAGACTGTCGAGCAACAATTCGACTATTGGGTTCAGACTAATGACTTTTCCTCTTCACCAGAGATCATAGGTTGATCTCTTTGAAAATGACGAGGCTTGATTCCTTGACCATGTGTTTTGTTATGTTGACCGAGCTGAAGGTCACTACATAGAGATGCCACACGTACCATTGACCAACACACTTGAAATAATGGAACACGTCAGTAGATCATTCGGTTACTGGATTGAAGTGCCAAAAATTTAATCCTCTAACCCAAGGCAAGTGTCAAGCCAAATGTGAAACAAGGCAGGTCCTCTAAAATGACAAATGATAATTGATACTCAATACAATCTCCAAGATTCACAGGCCATAGAAGAAGATTCACCAATGATATTAGAAACTGAATTGTTAAGAATAATGCATATGTAGACGTGTGCACAATACTTCTTATTAACAACTGGAGATGGATGGCCAAATAGAGGGAAACGATCTATTGGTCATTCAAAGATGCAACTCTTCACAAACAGGTTCTCACACCAAAATAAAAATTTCATACACAAGGGCCACCATGGATAACAATGGATTTTCCCCGTAGAATATCTCAGGACTCCATTAACTACTCTAATACCAAATCATATATTTGGTTCAGGTTGCACAATAAATATCATAGATTAAAACACTCAATAATATTATTCACTCTGTATTTCAAACCTGGTAATATAATGGCTATAATATAGCCATGGAGGTAGGAAAACTACCTTTGAAAAAATAGGAAACACATAACCCGTTTATAATAATACAAGTGTAAAAAATTATATAGAGTATATACTATTTGTTATAAAAATATATATGACTAACCATTAATGAATAATTGTTGGCGTAGTTATTCATTTTAAAACAATTACAATAATAATGTGAACACTTCATTATTTTCCTAACACTCTTTATGTTCTATCTTTCTATTGCACAATTCAAACCATTTCCCGATGATGCACTCTTGTTCTATGGTTCCATCTTGATTGTTGAGGGGTATTTTATAAATGAACCTCATATCATACTCATCCACATTCACTCAAGGGACACGTTTCTCCTATCACATTCACTTTGCATTTCATTCCATTCACACTCACAACATGTTGCATATCTTGGTTGCACTTATTTTGGTTTTCTTATACTCACATGTTACACTTTTGTTTACTATGTTGGACGGATATCCAATATGTCATTACCTTTTATATATACACATGCGTGTTCACTTGTTATCTAGTTATGGATGTAGACTTCTTACAGATCCTTACACGCTGCAATGATGTTTAACACCGTACCTCTTACCAGTCCCACCAAGTCTCGTGGGGGCATCTACATTCTCACGCACTCCAAGTGTTATTATTTCATTTTATACTACTTCCTATTTTTAGTAGCACACTACTTATTCCATTGATCTATACACGCTTTGACATACTCTTTATCTTTCTAACATGATAACGAGTGCTTCATGTGCATCATTTGTCTTATAGGAATTGCTTTCCACCATGGTTGTCAGATACCTTTCTTGTTACTATTTTCCATTGTTTGTCATTGTATACTATCGTTTTCAGGTTATGCCCTTTGTCTTGTATGCACACTGTATGCTTTTTTTCGCTTCGGCCCTGATTGTCTTGTGACATTGTGAGTGATGTCCCATGTATGAAACCCAATTTTTTTGGTCTCTCTTTTATATGCACATTTTCTTGTTGCACTGATTTTCTATGACATGTTTGCTAGATTTTTATTCTAACACATGTATATATAACCACTTTGTTTGCATGTGCCTTGGTTTCTACCATGCACATTCCCCTATATAGGACATTAGTTTCAAATCAGCATCCGGTCCTCTCTTTGGGCTGTATTATCCTAGTGATGTTGCATGCAACCCAAATGAGGGGGGAATACATTGGGTGAATCAATCACCCCATATAGCAGCTCAAACCTTTAGTACAAACATGCACACTATAGGAAAATAACAAAGTTACAGTTACAGAACGGCCTAGAATCTGACTTAGGTCCTCAATTTGGTATAAATGCTAACACCCAGCTACAAACATTAGCGCCTAGGCACTCCTGACCTTTCTTGGGTGAATATGACCAGAGGGAAATTATAGTTACTTTCTCATGTCAACACAGTTTTTAGCAGTTCACATAGCCATTTGCGCAGTACATGCATAGTCATCCAACAATCAAAATGCATTTTATCTCCTTTTTCTACTTGGATCGAACTAGAACAACGAGGAACTAAAAACAGATCACACCATCTATAATGGTGTATAAATTTAGAAATAAATCATTGATGGAGAATAACAGTAGACCTTTCTCACCAACAATCTTCTACGGTGGTGTGAGATTACCCAAAAAACTCGCACTTGGCTTGAGATTGCCCAAAAAACTCATTTTTGGCATGATATTGCCCGAAAAACTCACTCTTTGCGTGAGATTTCCTAAAAAATTCACTCTTCTACAACATTTCAGGACATTTTCTATCCCTTTTCACTCTTCATGGATTAGGTACACACTTTCCTTTTTACACAATTTTCACATACATTTACATGTTTTGACATACTTCTACAAGATTTTCATAATACATGACTTTGACTACTCTTTCACTCTTCTTTTAAAGGTTTTTCCTCAATACACAACAAGAAGCAGCCCTACATTGAGCACAACAATAGGTACAACACATTACAACACAATACACTTCACCCTAGGGTCACTTCCTCTTTCTTAGCTTCCACGCTTCATTTTTATCACTCCATGTTTTCACTTGTCTCCTCGACACAATTTCACCATCGATCTACAAGGAACAAAGGTACACAAATTATACACTACTTTATGTTATCAATTATTCACTCAAAAACATAAAGTAAGGGTAAATGTAGACACAAAATCATGCACTTGGGTACATTTCTAGGTCCTAATCACATACTACTATTCATATGATTCCTAAGTGAGAAAACTAGTAATTAACAACTATCTTTGGTATGTGTTTCTTATCGTCTATTTTTCCTTCTACACCGTATAACCTAGTTGGTAATTTATTACTTTATCTTTTATTACTCTGGACACCAGTACCCAAGTGTCCTCATCCTTCTAGGTGCCCTTGACCCTTTTCTATCTTACTCACTTCTTTTGGGTCTCTTTTATCTTTTTGGAATCTTATTTTCTTATGGGTTGGCCTTCCAGTTGTCAATTACGAAATTCAACCAAGGGAATCATATAAATACAAAGTTATGTGACCATAATAAAGGACCAATCTCTAAGCATCTATTATCATCACTTAAGGTTGCATCCAAAGACATTCTAAGAGCATCAAATGCATCCATCTAACACTCACTCAAGAGACAAGGGACTACATTTTTCGCATACATGCATAGGAAGGAAAGTTCATTTTTCCATCCACACATCTATTTACATTGATACATCTATTTATCACTCGTTATCATGCACACTTGCGCAAGGGCTTCCTAGGGCATGATTTCTACACACACACAAAAACTACATGGAGTCTGAAATGTAGTGCAATGCTCAGTTGTAAGATCACTTAGTCAGGTGACCGTTGGGGTGAGTACGACTCCTCATTTTGAATATTTTCCATTTGGGATTTGATATAGTTTGAGGGTTTTGTAGGTCATCTTATTTTTGCAGGTTACATGTGAATTCAGCGATCATCTAATGACATACAAGAGACCAAAAGAGAAGGTTAGCGATAGTTGTGTGACACAACAAGAACTAGTTTCTGAGCTCCTGCATGCTCACAGGCGCCCATTAGAGGTTCCTAGTTCCTAGGAACTCTAGTCCTATTCCAAGCTCCCTGGTCCAGGCTCATGCGGCCATTCCAATATTTTATGTGCTTAAATACGACAATCTACTCCTCTTATTCAACAGTTGTTCCAGTCCAAATCACCTCTGGGAAAGCGTGAATTAGCTAAGTCTTTCTCTTCTCCCTCTTGCACTTAGGGTTTCCTATTTTACTTGCTTATTGCTTGTGTCATTTATATTTGTAGTTGTTTTTTATCATTTATTTATCATACATGACTCTACAATTAGGGTTTTACAAATACTATATTTTTTAAATTAGGAACGGGAAAATGCACATTGTATGCAAAATAAAAATGTAACCTTATTCTTCCTCCATATTTACTGTATAAGAACAAGCATATGCCCATTCTAACTAGTCGCATTAGAAAAATATAGAGTGTATAGATGTTATAGTTTTACACGTAGATTGGGCTTCTACAATTTTTAATATTCTCAAAGTGTAGATATGCCCTTTCCTCTATGTTTTCCTTTATAAGAATGGTTAGAATGGGCATATGTCGTTGAACTCATACAGTTAATATAAAGGAAAATTAGAGATTACAAATTAATTTTTCCCACATAATATTCATCTACTCATTCTAAATATTCTTAGAATGGGCATATGCCCATTCTGGTACAAACAATATTCTTATAATGGACATATGTTCATTATCTTATTATAAAATGTACAACATTTACAATTAGTTGTTTGACAAGTTTAGAACTAATGAAATTAAATTTTCTGGAGCTGGAAGTATGAATGGTGTGGAGCTTGAAGTATAAATGGTCAGGAGTTGGAAGTATAAATGGTCCAAAGATAAAAGTGTGAATGTTGTGGAGATGGAAATATGAATGGTCCAGATTTGGAAGTATGAATGGTCTGGATTTAGAAGTATGAATTATCCAAAGTTGGAAGTATGAATGATTTGAAGCTTGAAATATAAATGGTTTGGAGCTAAAAGGTTGAATGGTCGGGATTTGGGAATATAAATGGTTTGGAGCTAAAAGGGTGAAAGATTAGGATCTGGGAATATAAATTGTCCAGAGTTGGATGTATGAATGGTCCGGAGTTGGAAGTATGAATGGGCCAGAGTTGGAAGTATGAATGTTTCAGAGCTAGAAGTATGAATGGTCTGGAGTTGGAAGTATGAATTGTCTGACGCTGGAAGTATGAATGGTTTGGAGCTAGAAATATAAATGGTCCAGAGCTAAAAGGGTGAATGGTCGAGAGTTGGGAATATATATGGTTTGGAGCTAAAAGTGTGAATGTTCCAGAGCAGGAAGTATGAATGGTCTAGAGTTGGAAGTATGAATTGTCCAGAGCTGGAAGTACGAATGGTCTAGATCTAAAAGGGTGAATGGTCAGGAGCTAGGAATATAAATGGTCCAGAACTGGAAGTATGAATGCTTCGAAGCATCTACCCATTTTATATAAATAAATGATAGTATAAGAATGAGCACCTACCTATTCATATCATTCCCAAAAAAATAATATACATGAACACACTATATCAAGGAAATGATTTTGAATAGTAAAATTTTATATAAAGTAAACATTGTTAAGAATATATAACAATCCATTTTAAATTATGTAAAAGAGGCTAATATGAAAAGAATACCAAATTTTTAAAGGCTAATCACCTAGAGGCATTGTTGGATATTTATAATATTGTTTTAACATGAGCTCCTACTTTGGATTCTCCACTATAGATATAAGGGAAGTCCTCCGTGCATTTTTTTAATGCCTTCATTGCATTTGTACCACCGTATAATATTAAATTGAGAGTTGAATAAGTGTTGTAGTTGTTAATCATGTGCTCCCAAAAAGGCACAGATCTCTCATGTTTGAACAAATGTTCATGAATGACAACCCCAATATCATTGGGTTTGACAATATCAAAGGGCTCATAATGTGACCAATCAAGATCTACTGCCACATCGTCATTGACTATTTCATTTGAACTATGTACACCGTAAATGCTAAAAATTATTGGCATCCCTCTGAACCTAAGTTCTTTATTCAAAACCTTGTAGCACCCTTCTGAAATGGTTGCATTTTGTTTTTTTTAGTTTTTTTCATGTAGATGATTACATAAGTATGAAACAAATATGTTTGTACTGTGGGTAGAAGAGATATACATACACAATTCATGGTGCTTGACCCGATACATGTGTGAAGGTCTATTATATCTTTTTGTGAGATTTTACTCACAAGATTACAAAAATCAACAATAACCACTTCTACACTAAGTGGATACAGATGGTTTTCTAAATCTCCCAATGCTCTGCTTAGCCAAAAAGGATAAGAACATTGACATGTAAACTCATATTTATCTGGTTCTCTTGGTTGTGATTTACTATTAATGGAAAATACATATAATTCGAGGAGATCTATAACATTCTTTGAATAATTTATCTCATCTCCTTGACTCCTTTTCCCTGATCGAGTAACTTTCCTTTTCTTTTTTTCTTTTCATTTCTAAACTCTTGACAAAGTTGAGAAAAATGAGTGTCATGCATTTCAAATTTCTTAATCACACTTGTTACACTACATCTCGTAAGAGCAATTTGTTCTGAAACTCTTGTTTGCATATATTATATTACCTTTGCTCTTATGGATTTGTTATCCTTTTCCCTTTTGCAATAGTGCTCTAAAGTTATTGTGTTCACACCAAGTTTTGTTTTTAACCAAACTACACCACGGATACATTTATCTATAAGGAGGTACAAATCTTCATTTTTCATACCTTTTGTGCCTCTAAAAATACCTGATGTATGTTGGTCTATGAATTTATCTTGAAGTTAGTGTTAGTAGCTTTCTTTGGACAACACGCCAACCCACCATTAGCAGACAAATAAAAAACTAATACCCATTTGTCCCAACTTTCATTTAGAAGAACAAGGAATGGAATCTTATCGTTCATTCAATTTGTGTACCTTTTTCATCTCAAAAATAAGTAGACACACCCTCTCAAATGATTATATGTGAACATAAAAAATATTTTTTATTAGTAACATACATTAAACAAGAAGATATAAATTTATATTTAGTTCATTTCTATGTGTAATAAAATGAAGTACGGAATATAAATACCTTCCAATTTTCTGACTTTTCATGGCCATAACTAGCACGTTGTGGTCTCTTTTCTAGGATCCACCTTAACCTGGATTTGTACAAACTGTCAATAAAAATTGTGTGAACCCATGTTTTATTGATCATATTATGTTGTTTACAAATGCTAACTATTTTCTCTGTTATTTCTCTAGAAGCTAGAATACGAGCTGACCTTTGTTATATTCTATCATAAACATATTCAAAATTATGATTGGAAAAAATAATTTTCTGAGATGTAATTAGTGTGTTACCCATCAATAATGTAAAATTGAATTTAATTATATTTTATTTCATTCTCAAACTTAATCTCAAAAATATATCAATTAATTTTTTAAAAGGAAGCAATATTGTTTCCCGCTGAATAGGTGCAGAGTTATATAACATAGAGTTAACAAGTAGACTAACACTTGTTGAGTCAAGCACATCTGGTATTAGTATAGTTGAGGAGCTTGATGACATTGCCCAACATTAATCTTGAATGATTTTTCATGAAATAAAAATTTGAATCTCTTGAGATGTTGTAGATTCACTTTTTTTAATTATGTTTCTGCTAGCTTTAAAAGAGATTTCTCCTTTGCAGATCCATTTTTCTCTTGAAAGTGTGATACTAAAGTATCTCTTTCTAGCTTAGGCAATTTTTTTCTTCTCATCATTGTAAAAATTTTGGAATGTAAATTTTTTTGCCCAATTATTTATCCATATTCAGATGGTGGGCAACAAGTTAAGTTTTATGCATATTGATAAAAAATTTAATGTACTTACAATTCAAGCACAAATATTTTGACTATTTTGTACACCAGTCATGTCCTCCTCAATACATGGTTCCATTTTCCAACCATAAATATAGCATGAATCTTAGTGACATTTTGCAGATTTTTCCATGCCACTTTTTTTATATAATGTAACTTGCAACTCCATTTGTAATATTGAGCACGTTCTTTCTGTGTTGTCTAAATGTTCAACTTGAATACATAAAATAGTATTTGATATACATTTTATGCTCAACAGAATGCCAATTTGTTGATGTTCACCAAACAAAGAATGAAACAACCGCATATCATTCTGGTAATTTTTTGGACTGTGAACTTCCACAGACCATTCCCCATCCCTCCTTTCCAGATCATTGATATCATTTGTAAATGAAATTTCTTTGTATGGGGTAGTGGTAACCGATTTGATTACTTCTTAATTAAATCTAAGTATTGCATATGTAGACACCTATACTTTAACCCGAGCAATTTAAATACTTAAATTGCGCTAATTATCCTTTTTCCCACAAATTGACAACATATCGTCAATATAACACACTTTCTCTTCTATCATCGTTAATTAACTACATTATGTTAATTAATTAACCCTTATATCCAAAAAAATACCCCAATTAACGACCTTCCATCAATTAATCTGCCCTTTTATCTAGACTAGTTAATTATTATTAATTAATTAACTTCCCCTTTCATTAAATCAATAAATCATTATTTATTTGATTTTATTTCTCCCACGGTCTACATCATGCTAAATATTCATCTAAAAAAGCTTCTATAAACTTTCACACCTATTAATTAATCACTTTGGTTAATTAATAAATCCCCTCAATCCACATGGGTCACTAAAGGGAAAAATAAACTCTTCTAAGGTTAACTCAACCCTTCTAAACCTCCCTTATCCACAACTAACTCAGCCTCTCTATTATCCCACATGTAAAGGGATGTAGAGATTCTTTTATCCATTGGGCTATATAAAGAGCCCTCCTCCTACCTTTCTTCTTACACCTTACATGTTTATAGCTAATCTATAGGCATTTCATCTTAGAGCATCTTTCATTTGAGCTAATAGCCTCATTCTTGCATTTCATCCATCCAAGATTTTGGGTCATATGGAGATAATCAAAATGGTCTTGTAGCCATACTTATGAGCTTCCATTCCCAAACCCTTGAATATCAAACAATCAACTTTGATTAGCATGGATCTATCTAGGTTCATTTAGTGTTTTGGTGATCTAAAGAGTAGAGATTCTAATGCTTAGCATATTAGTTTGATTTCTATTTCAAAGTTTTAATGCATAATGTTGGTATTTAGTCTTGTTTAGCTCTTAGCATGATGATCTTTGTGTAGTTAGTTCATGTTTTGAAACTACTAAGGTGTTAGTTTCAATTCCCTTTGTATAGCTAACTAATACATTGATACATATGGCACGCTCGATGGGACAAATCCTTTGTCCCTTAGCATTCTAGTTCAAATGTTGTTGTTATTTAAAAATTTGGCTAACCCTTTCTATACACATGTGAAGTGATGTTTAAATATGTATGATTTTGTTTGCAATATTACATGTGTAGAATCTCATTTAGAGCTTTAATTTTGATGGGTTATTGTCAATTTTGAGCTAACATGTTAAAATTTGGAGCATTTTGAACTTATTTGTGTCATTTGGTCATATTTTGATGTCATGACCAGGTAAATTTTTTGCAGGGGAGGCACAGGTACACAAACTATGTGCAGGCACACTAAACCACACATAGGCACACATCTTGATGTACACACACACTGCTATCATACTATACCTTTGTTGTTGTCGAAAAACTATCAGGCTAGCGCAGGAAACCTAAACGTACTACACACACCATTCTATTAGCACACCCACTTTCTGTCTGTATCTATGGCACATGAACCCTTATGCTAGCGCATACATCTCTCAGCTAGCGCACACACCCTGTCATAGTTTTTGTACCTTTTATTTTACTTGCCAAGCGCACACACCTATACCCTAACACAAATGCACATATCCTAGCACAAGCATCTCTTGAGTAGCGTAGACACACTGCAGACCTAGATTTACACATAGGGGCGCAAGTGCGCTAACCCACGCGCACATACCCTAACCTATGTGCAGGCACTTCGATCCGAGCTTGCATATTCATTCCGCATTTCCAAAGGTTTGTGTCCTTTGTAAATTGCTAACATCATTACAAGTTTAATTTGGATAATTTTTATTTTACAGGGTACGTTTACATGTTTTTGTTAGACTAGACATTGGGTAAACTTTCCATGTTTAATTATAAGAGTAAGATTGCATATGCTCTTCCCTTGCGTCCTTTGGGGCGATATTGGGAATCAGAAATGATTCTTATATCTTTTTTTATTGTTTTGAAAAATGTGTAGAATGTCCAAATTGAGTTAAGGTGAATATATTTTGCGTTTGAATTAATTGTTTTCCATTTATTGATTTCTTGATTGGATTTTTGCATCATGTATGCTCTTCTCTTGCATCCTAGGGCAATCTTGAGAATCAAAAATGACATTTATTATTTTTATGGAAAATTACTAATCCATTGTGCAAAACCAAAAATGCTTGTCAAAGAAAGGTGGAGTCAAGACAAAACTAAACTACTAATACAATTTCCATGCAGGTTGCCAAAAGGTGTTCAAACAAACCACATCAAATTAAACAAGATGAAAAACACTCCACAATCATCACACTGTATTTGTAGGATCAAATAAGGGTGCGCCCCATCCACTTAAAACTAGGACATAATCCCTTTGGCATAAGCCTTAAGATACAACAATGGGGGTGGTCCTAGGAACCCCAAAGTAGTCCATGCAAGAGGGAACCTTGTGGACGAAACAGGAAGTGCTCCGCACAACCTACTTGACTAGTATTACCATTTGTGAGATTTAGCGTCAAAGTTATCCATATCGCGACCCCAGTGAGAGTACACGATGGACGTATTTATTTCCCACTTTGCTTGAAGGGGGTAAAGTAAAGCCGAGATACTCCAAGAATTAGTCAGTGTGACTTTTCTTGGTAAATTGAGCTCGCTCTTAGATAACTTGTGACACCTAGTTGAGTGAACCACCTAGGAAGCTATCTTTGACCAGGAGCCAACTTGGACCATATCAAAACCAATTTGAGTTGAGAGCCATCATTCATCATGAAACGTGTGAAACATTACTTTTGTTTAGTTTTTCACTTTCCCTAAGGCAAGGTGAAACTCTACTGAAGTGAGGCCAACATTTTTCAACACCAATTGATCTACTTCCTTCACTTTCTTTTGACACTTTTATGATCAGAAAGAAGAGTGACTACCGTTGTGTTGTTAATTGATTTTATTCACCACTTTTGTGTCCGTTTACACTCATCTATGTTTGTAGTTGAGTTTTTAAACATCTAAAGTGTGTGGAAACATTTTTATATCATTAGTAGCCTTTTTTATCTTGATACCCAAGTCAAGATCATCATCGTAGTTAGGCTTGGTTCATCACCTTGATTCTCCTTTGAATGGTTATCTTGTTTATATCGTGTCGCTACAATTTTGGTATTTACGTCTTATTTCTTGTAAACTTGACCTAAATATCTATATTGTGATGTTACGTTATATACACTTTAACAATTCCTAAGTATACTCTAGCTTTTGTTTGATTCCAATTATTACCTCGATTTCGAAAAGTTTTAGTGTTACCACTTATGTGTGTTATATCAATATCATCTTGATATCAATACCTTACTTTCTTGTAAATTTTAGTTAACATATCTTGGTGGCATTGTTGTGTCCCTCACAATTGTAACTGACTCTTTTTGGAATATAGGTCTTGATTAGATTTGGGCATGCTTTTAGTATAGTTTGTTTGGAGATTGTGGTAACTTCTTGTTATTACTTACGCCTTGTTCATTTATTTGAACTCAACATAAGTAATGACATTTTGTTAATCATCTTATGACACCAACTACCTTTTTGAAAATGGATTTAGGAAGTACATCATTTGATTGATTGATTTGGAACTAAATATTGTGTGATTGTATCTTGTTTCTCGCTATTGACTTATTCATTTAGAGAAATCACTTTGTCACATTGATACTTTGACATTCATTAGAATTCTTGACATTCTTTTGTGTTTCACTTAGACTTGATCAATATATTTTGAGCACATTCAAAACACCTTAGTGAAACTCTCATACATCATGTCTTCTAAAACAAGATTAGGGCTAAAAAATAAGGCTTTGGAAACAAGACAAACACAAACTTGGGAAACTTCAAACAGACAAGGGTCAAACCCATTTTTTGCCCATGATCTTGGGCCTTTATTCTTCACAGAAAAAGAAGTAGAGGAGATGGTCAATCATAGTGGTGATGAGTTAGAGTCACCACACACGGAATTTGACTTTGACCCATCCTTTTTAGACAAATTCCTTTATAGAAACAAAGATCGGGTGCTAGCACGAGTGGTGGAATTAGGGGCTAGAATGCCTATAGAGTAGGAAACAATACCATCCATGAATGAGGCTAATGAAGAGGAATGACCTCTCATTAACATGGACAATATCTTAACACATGGCCATGCTTCTACGTCAAATGTAGGAAATGATAATGTGGTGGGTTACAAAATGCCTTTCATCAAGATACCACATAAATTTAGAATAGAACACGAGAATGTAGAACAACCTCCACACCACGAAGAAGAAGAAGAACCTCTTGAAGGAGAAGTCACTATTCAACAACAAATCCAAAACCTTAGTAGATAATTAGCATTGCTCACATCTCATGTACAGAAAGAAACGAACAAAAATGTGCATAAGACTAAACCTAAGGTCAAAATTAGTGAACTTCACATGGAAAATCAAGAAGCAGAAAATATGGAATACAATCGTGCATATATCCCTACTTCTCCTGATAAAGAGCAATTACTTGTATAAGAAATATAGTCCATGAAAGTGAAGCTTACAATCCTTTAAGAAGATAATGTTGGGAATAACAGGAAATACCAATATGAAGAGCTATGTCCCCATTCATTTGACAAAGCCATAACGCTTCAACCCTTCCCTAAAAAATTTAACATGCCAAAATTTGGAAAATATAGAGGGAAAGGTGACCCGCAAGACCATGTAAAATATTTTCACATGGCCTGTCAAGAAGTGGCCTATAGTGACAATTACCTCATACGACACTTTCCGAAGAGTTTAGGGGGCCAAGCCTTGGAATGGTTCACTCGCTTACCTCGGGTCTATCTTCACATGGTCTGAATTGGAAGAAAGCTTTGTTCAAAATTTCTTGTACAACACAGAAAGAAACATAACCATGGCAAACTTGTGTGGTACTAAGCAATGCCCCAATCAAAATTTCACTAGATTCTTGCAAAGATGGCAAGGGATAGCCAACCGCTTCCCTTGCGCGTTTCCTGAAAAATAACTTGTGATTATCTTCGGGCCCAATCTAAACCGTGACATTTCTTTCCATTTGCAAATGCATTGTGTTCATACCTTTGAAGAGGTTATTGAAAAGGGCATACAAATAGAAAAATTTCCCATTGCCAAAGGAACCATCAAAGCACCTTTTAGGGATAATCAAAATGCCAAACCTACGGAGAAGACAAAAACAAGAACGTGGTGGGAGACGGAATCACATATTCCAAATGAGTACAAATGATTCAATTTGGTCAACCTTTTAAACTGACCAAAGGAAATATTCAACCACCACCTAAACGTAGAATATTAAGTCCTCTCAATGAGCCTTTGTCTGCAATATTAAAGCAATTGGATGTAGCTCACATGGTGAGTTATCTCATGACACAACCTTTTAATGGAAATGCTCCTAAACCATCATGGTACAAAGAGTGTGACTATTTTGATTTCCATCATGTCAAGGTGCATAATACAGACAAGTTCCTAAGGCTCCGCCACTACATCCAAGATCTCATTGACAATAGAGAGATAGAAGTTGACACCCCAGGGAAAAACCAAACGCCAAATGAAAAGATGGGGATATTTAAAGAATTGTTCCCTAAACATGGTAGACCAGATGAGAAAAGGCCAAATCAAGGAGATTCATCCAAAAGTTATAAGGTTGTGAACTACCTCTATACTAAGAGTGACAATAATCACTATGATTCACTCATTGGATGTATTCACTCTTCCAATGACCATGTGAATACCATTCAGATCAAGGGAAAGGATTGCACTGTGGTAACAAGGTGCACTCATCTCATGATCCCCAAACCCTCTCCGTCAACCCCGCAAGATGGTCGGTACAACCTCTTGGAACAACTTGAGAAGACATCTTCCAAGATTTCAATCTTGGATCTTCTTAAAATATCGAATGTACATAAGGACATCTTGTACAAAACTCTTTCAGGGGTCAGAAGTGCCACTAGAAGTATACCCTTCACATCTTCAAGCTACGGTGGAAAACATTGCACCAACTAAATACATCTCCTTTAATCATAGGGAGATCCCTATTGAGGATCATGCACATAATCTCCCCCTATATATTGAGGTATTTTTACCCGCTGAAAGATAAAATGGGTGCTTGTGGACAATGGATCAGGTTTGAATATATGCACTTTGAAATTAATTAAGCAACTGGGACATACAGAAGAAGATCTAGAATCCCATATTATTAACATAACCACTCACGATAATGTGGAGCGGGAATCAGATAGGACAATCACATTGCCAATGGAAGTAGGACCAACTTGTCATCATACAAAGTTTCATGTCTTGGACTTGGAACTTCCATATAATATGCTTCTTGGCCAACCATGGATTCATGCCATGCAGGCCATACCATCAACATTCCATCAGTGCATCAAATTGAAACATGAGGGACACACTGTTACAATACAAGGAGATCTAGAACCCTTCACTCACTACAAAGCTCTCAATAGATTTTCTCGTAAGGGTACCTATATATGTCCCTCTGCTAATATAGTTGTTCCTCTTCAATCAGAAGCCATGGAATCATGGGTAGATTAAGATTCCTTAAGTTCTTGCACCCGTGAAGCTTCTACATCGACTTCTCCTTTTGATTCATGGGAGATGAAAGTTCTAGAATATGGTTGTGGAGAATATAATGTGCAACAAGCTCTCCTAGTTTCAGACCTATCATTGTCACCTAAAACAAGAGGTCGACCCAATTATCATTTCAGATGGCCTAGAGATGAGAAAACTATTGGGACATTCTTACCTGGGGGATTACTTGTTGAAGAAAAATTGTTGGACCCACCTATGACTTGGGTCCCGGAGGATACTCAGCCAACTTGCTACCAAATCCCTAAGTATGAGAAGTCTAGCCAAATGATGTATTCTATGGGCTACAAGGGTCTAGGATGTGGAAAGAATGAGCAAGGACCAAGAGAACCAGTTCCTCTCCCACATTTCAAAACAGAAAGGTATGGTATCGACATTCAACCCTATGGATCACACCCCAATGATCAAGATGCTACCTGCTCTGAGCACGAAGATAGCTCTGATTATTTAGACAGCGATACAGATTCCCATTGTAGCCAATATGAGGATCTTGCCTCCACGAACCTATTCATGGATACCGTTGTCCTTACCTTAACCCCCACTGAACCTAAAATTGACCTTGTTTACCCTTGCCTTGTCAAATGGGACCAACAATGTCACGTACCACTAGACCTCTTTGAAAATGATGAGGCCATTGCAGAATTCATGGGCATTCAAGATACAATTCCAATTGGAGACCATAAGAAGGGTTTCTACATTGACTTAGATACCTGTGCGTACTTCAGAGAGGAATATGAGCTTCGTGGTCAACAAAACTTAAGAAAAAGTGAGGGAAAAAGTTCCAACGAAAAGCCTCGGAAAAAACAAAAGTCCAAGTCACACAGTGAAAACCTCTTTGAGGAGTTGGCTGAAAAACAAGTAAAAAAATCAATGGACAAGAAAAGTGACCATGCCAAGGGTGAAAATCTCATAGAGACACCCTTGGAAGAAGATCTCAACCTTCCTCTTGATCCTACGCATATGGAGGATATGTCAAAAATTCTAGTAGAAGAAACCATTGATGTGAATATTGGAATGGAAGAAGACCCAAAGATAGTCAAGCTGGGAGCTTTTCTCTCAGCACGGGAGCAAAATACATTCACCATGCTTCTGTAGGAATTTGTAGATATATTCACATGGTCCTATAAGGATATGTCGGGCTTGGATCCAACTTTGGTGGTGCATAACCTAGTTGTGCACGCAGAATGCCAAGCCCATCAAACAGAAACTCATAAAAATATACCCATGGGTGGCTCTTCTAGTTAAAGAAGAACTAGAAATATTGCTAGCAATAGGCTTCATTAGACCTATTGATTACTCAGAGTGGATATCAAATATAGTCCCCATACAAAAGAAACCTTTCAGGATCAGAATCTGTACATATTTTAGAGACATCAATAAGGCGTGTCCAAAAGATGATTTCCCATTGCCCAATATTGATATGATTGTTGACTCAACTGCAGGATATGAAATGTTATCTCTTATGGATGGATTTTCAGGCTACAATCAGATCAAAATAGCAGATGAAGATCAACACAAGACAACCTTCACAACACCTTGGGGGACTTTCTATTATCAGGTAATGCCCTTTGGCCTTAAAAACATAGGTGCAACCTATCAAAGGGAAATGATCGTGATTTTCCATGATATGATTCATGACATCATGGAGGACTATGTGGATGATATCCTAGGGAAATCCAAGATGAGAGCAGATCACCCTAACATTTTGTGGTGTATCTTCGAATGCCTGTAGGAATACAAGGTCAGATTGAATCCAAAGAAGTGTGTGTTTGGCATACTGTCAGGAAAGTTGCTTGGATTCATTGTATCATGAAGAGGGATTGAGGTAGACCCAGCTAAAGTTACCACCATTACTGAAATGCCTCCTCCCAAAAACATCAAACAACTGTGCAGCTTACAAGGAAAGATACAAGCCATCCACCACTTCATTTCCCAACTTGCTGACAAATGTCATTCATTCACCCATCTACTTAAAAAGGATGTTGCCTTTATTTGGGGACCAGAGCAACAACAGGCCTTTGCCTTGCTTAAGAAATACTTAGCCAATCCACCTGTCCTCATGCCTCCAACTCCCGGTGAGCCACTCTTGTTGTATATTTCTGCTACTCAATTTTCTATTGGTGCATTGCTCACCCAATATGACCTCGGCCACAAAGAAAAATCCATGTACTATCTCAGTCGTACCTTAATTTCTTATGAGCTCAACTATCCTCAGATTGAAAAAGCTTGTCTGGCTGTCGTTTTTACCTTCCAAAAACTTTGCCATTACCTATTGAATACTAAAACCAAGCTTATATCCAAAGTTGACCCACTCAAGTACCTGTTGTCAAAACCCACCCTTACAGGAATAATAGATAATTGGATCATTCTGCTAAGCGAATTTGACATTGAGTATGTACACCAAAATTTGGTTAAAGGAAAAGTACTCATCGATCAGTTAGTAGAAGCACCCTTACCAGGAACAGATCCTGTGAATATGGATCTTCCAGATGCATCATTAATGTATATTGAGGAATTTTTCATGTGGCAAGTGCACTTTGATGGATCTTTCACTTTCCATGGCACGGGAGTAGGTGTAGTGTTAATTACTCCTTCAGGAGACCCCATACCTCAAGCTTTTTGTCTTGGTTTTCCTTGTACAAATAATATTGCAGAATATGAGGTGCTCATCACTGGGATGAAGCTAGCAATCAAATGGGATATCCACCATGTCAAGGTCATTGGTGACTCACAATTGATCATTAAAAAATTCAATGATGAATACAAAGTTAAGGATGAAAATCTCATCCCCTACAAGAAACTGGTGGAAACTTTGAAAGAATATTTTGTGCGTATTACATTTGAATAGATTCCAAGAGCACAAAATAGATCCATAGAATGCAATGGCAACCATGGGTTCGATGCTATGAATTCCACCAGAGAGAAATGATATGCCATTATTTGTTGAGAATCTATGCTAGCTTGCGTATGACATGTCAGAATCTTGCTTGGCTTGTGAAGTTGTTGGTCCCTATTCCCCATGGTATGCGCACATCTATGCCTATCTTAAACACAATACCTTTCCTCTTGATATCTCCCACTCCAAAAAACAAAGCCTTATCCACCAGATATCCCATTACACCCTCTTAGGAGATACTCTCTATCGTCATGGCTATGATGGGAATCTATTGTGTTGTCTAGATGTAACAGAGTCAGTCCAAGCAATCAAAGAGGTACATGAAGGGGTGTGCAATGCCCATACAAACATAATGGTTTTAGCAAAGAAATTGTTAAGGGTGGGATACTATTGACCTACTATGGAAATATATTACTGCAATTATGTGAGGAAGTGCATGCTCTATCAAAAGTATAGAAATTTCATCCATGCGCCATCACAGCCATTGCAACCAATCATAAGCCCATGGCCATTTTCTAAATGGGGACTTGATTTAATAGGGAATCTCACCCCTACCTCATCTGATGGCCATACCCACATCATCACAGCTACAGAATATTTCACTAAGTGGGTGGAGGTTGTTCCTTTGACTTATGTTACAGGTGCTCTAGATTTCAAAGTTTATCATGAATCACCTTATTTTTTGGTATGGCATTCCTGCGGCCATAGTTACTGACAATGGAAAATCATTCAAGAACAAGACAGTGAAGGACCTTTTTCATCGATTTCAAATAAAATTAAAGTGGTCTACACCATATTACCCTCAAGGTAATGGGAAAGCTAAAGCCATTAAAAAAATATCGGTTCCAGATCATGGAAAAGATGGTGAGTAAGAAATGTTGCAACTGGCATTTACAAGTTCACCCAGCCCTCTAGGCTTATAGGACCTCCATTCACACTCCTACTGGGTGTGACACCCTATTCCCTAGTGTTTGGAACAGAATCTATCATCCCATTGGAAATAGAGCTTCCTTCCTTGAGAATATCTCTTAGGGATTATTTGGACAAGGATGAGGATTACAGAGTGGCCAGGCTGGCAGAATTAGAACTCCTAGATGAAAAGCGCATCCGCACCCTTAACCATCTCAAGGTGTATCAGAACAGAGTCTCCCAAAACTATAAAAAAAGGATCATACCTCATCAGTTTGAGGTCAGAAATTTGGTCATGAAATAAAATCAGTTCAACACAAGGGTAATAAGAGAGAAAAAAGGTAAGTTTGAACCACATTGGTTAGGACCTTGTGTCATTATGGAAAAATATGGAACAGGAGCATAAAAATGTTCCCATCCCAATGGCCATGAGCTCTAAAATCCTATGAATTCCATGCACCTAAAGAGGTTCTATGCTTAAACATGGTGCAAAAATTAATAATAACAAAAAAAAAAAAATGGTAAAAATGATTATCAAAATATAAAAAATCACAATAAGAGAAAAAGAGAAAGAGAAAGCAGGTCATCCATATGTGAAAACCACACAATTGTGGCACTTTGGATAGGTCCCTTGGTGAAAACTAGTTTTTGGTGCCTTGGGAGGATTCGTTGTTCACAAACATCTTGCATCTGGAGGGTACTTTTACTTAGCCTAGGGCTAGTTCCACACCTGCATCCGAAATTCCCTGTGAACCTATCATGTCAAGCCTTGATCTAGATTTTTCTCCTCATGTAAACCGATGAAGAGATGGTCTTTTTATATTCTCCATCTAATGCTGGGGGAACTTCTGTGACTTCACCTTCATGTTTATAAACACATGTGTCACCTGCCCTTGTATATTCGTCCGTCTAACACTGGGGGCATCCACATTTCTTGGTTACTTATGCATAGCTTCGAAAAACCTTAGAAAATCACAAAAAAATTCAAAACATGCTAGCAAATCACAAATTCAAATATGTTCAAAAATCAAAACAAAATATATTTGAAAAACACAAAAAACAATAGAAAATAGTAGAAAAGTGTTTCACAAAATAATCCTACAAAAACATAGCTTTAGTTTACTTACTTTTTCTTGTTTCTTGCTTTGTTTACTTTGTTTGCTTGTATAGTTGTTCGTTGCTTGTACATTTGTATAGTTTGTTGCTTAGACATACATTTTTAAGATTCATCTTTTCTTGTTTAGATTAAATTCATTCTTACTTGTACATATGAAGTGTGTTTTTTGCATGCTTGTAAATAATTGTACATAGTTGTGTTAATTCATGTTCTTTAACACTGTATATTTGGTTAGGTTTGTTAACATTTGTCTTGTGTCTACTTGTCACATGTACATGGTTTTTGTTATCACATCATCATATCTCCATCAATATCATCACATCTAACATCATCTATACATCATATATAAATAAACAACTAAGTATACATCATACATGAATGTTAAGCTAATCATCACATATCATATCATCAAATGGGGGCAAGAGGGGTCGCAAATATCAAAATCTATCCCCCCTACACCAGTATTATAATGTCATCTCATCCACTAATCTATAACATCACATGTACAATGCAATTGATATCATATATGGATCTATCATGTCAAAAGAAAAAACATGTTGTACAAACATCTCAACTATCATCATGATACATAAAGAGTGTGAAATCAAACCGTATAACATCATGATACATCCATAATCTATCTAATCAATCATCAAGAATAAAATACATCATCTCATGACAAATGTGCCACATCAAAATGTACATATATATATGTATAAAAATGTTTGTCTCAAGGAAGATATACATCATCGATAGTAAATGGGCCATCAAGGGTACAACTCATAAAGCCTTGATCAGAGGCGTACATCAAAAATTCTATACATCAATCAAAAGAATGCTAAGCCTTCATCAGAGGCATACATCGGAAATGGTGCATCATATAAATATGTCAAAAATGTTGAAGCCTTCATAAAGGGTAAATTCTCATTCTAATCATTACGTATAATATGGGAATGGACATCTGCCAATTTTATTCATTTTGATACAATCATCTTTATTATTCATTATATATTACCTAAATGAGAATGAACATCTTCCCATTCTATTTATTCTTAAACAATCATTTGTCCCATTCCTTATATATTGTTTTTATGAGAATGGGCACATGCCAATTCTAGACACTCTCGCATAATCATCTTTATCATTCATTCCATATTACCTGAATGTTCAGAATGGGCATATGCCCATTCTAATCATTTTCTATAATATGAGAATGGACATCTTCCCATTCTATTCATTCTCTTACAACCATCTTTATCAGTCCTTTTATATTACTTGAATGAGAATGGACATTTTCCCATTAAATTCATTCTCAAACAATCATCTTTCTCGTTCCTTCTATATTTCCTTTATGAGAATGTGCATATGAAATTTCTAAACAATCATATTTCTCGTTCATTCTATATTACCTAAATGTTCAAAATGAGCATATACATATTCTGATCATATCCTATAATATTATAATAGACATCTGCACATTCTATTCATTCACATACAATCATGTTTCATTTTCATCTATATTACCTGAATGAGAATGAACATCTGCCTATTCTATTTATTCTCATACAATCATCTTTCTCATTCCTTCTACATTGCCTTTATGAGAATGGGCATACGTTGATTCCAAACACTCGCATACAAACATCTTTCTCATTCATTATATATTACATGAATATTTAGAATGGGCATATGCCCTTTCTAATAATTTCCTATGATATGAGAATAGACATCTTCCCATTCTATTCATTCTCATACAATCATCTTTCTCATTCCTTCTACATTTCCTTTATGAGAATGGGTATATGTCAATTCTAAACACTCTAATAGAATCATCTTTCTCATTCATTCTATATTACATGAATGTTTAGAATGGGAATATGCCCAATCTAATCATTTCCTATTATATGAGAGTGGACATATTCCCATTCTATTCATTCTCATTTAATCATCTTTCAAATTCATTTTATATTACCTAAAAGAGAATGGACATCTGCTCATTCTATTTGTTTTCATACAATCACCTTTCTCATTCATTCTATATTACCTTAATTTTCATAATGGGTATATTCCCATTCCAATCATTACCTATAATATGAGAATGGAAATTTTCCCATTCTATTCATTCTCATACAATCATCATTCTCATTATTTCTATATTTCCTTTACAAGAATGGGCATATGCCCATTCTATTCATTATCATACAATCATATTTCTCATTCATCTATATTTCTTGAATGCTCATAACATAAATATGTCAATTCAAATCATTTCATATAATATGAGAATGAGCATCTTCCCATTCTATTCATTCTATTACAATCATTTTTCTCATTCCTTATATATTACTTGAACGGAAATAATCATCTGTCAATTCTATTCATTCTTAAACAATCATCTTTCCCATTTCTTCTATATTTCCTTTATAAGAATGGGCACATGCCAATTCTAAACACTCTCATACAATCATATTTCTCATTCATTCTATATTAATTTAATTGAATGTTCAGAATGTGCCTATTCTAATCATAGCCTATAATATGAGAATAATTATCTACCCATTCTATTCATTCACATAAAATCATGTTTCTCATTTATTCTATGTTACCTGAATGAGAATGGACATTTTCCCATTCTATTCATTCTCAGACAATCATCTTTCTCATCCCTTCTATATTTCCTTTATGAGAATGGGCACATACCAATTCTAAACACTCTCATACAATCATCTTTCTCATTAATTCTATATTACCTAAATGTGTATGCCTAGTCTAATCATTGCCTATAATATGAGAATGGACATCTATCCATTCTATACATCTTTCTCATTCCTTCCACATTGTCTTTATGAGAATGAGCATATGCCTATTCTAAAAACTCTCATAGAATCATATTTCTCATTCATTCTATATTACCTGAATGTTCAGAATGGGCATATTCCCATTCGAATCATTTCCTATAATATGATAATGGACATCTTCCTATTTTATTCATTCTCATACAATCATATTTCTCATTCATTGTATATTACATGAATGAGAATGGACATCTGCACATTCTATTCATTATCATACAATCATATTTTTCATTCATTTTATATTACATGAATGTTCATAATGGACATATGCCCATTATAAGAATTGACAATAATATGATAATGGACATCTTCCCATTCTATTCATTCTCATACAATCATCTTTCTCATTCTTTCTATATTTCCTTTATGAGAATGCACATATGTCCATTCTATTAATTATCATACAACCATCTTTCTCATTCATTCTATATTACCTGAATGTTCATAATGGGCATATGCCCATTCTAATCATTGCCTATAATATGAGAATGGACATCTTCCCATTATATTCATTCTCATACAATCATCTTTCTCATTTATTCTACATTACCTAAACGAGAATGGACATCTACCCATTTTATTCATTCTCATGCAATCATCTATCCCATTCATTGTATATTACCTGAATGTTCATAATGGGCATATGCCCATTATAATAATTTCCTATAATATGCGAATGGACATCTGCCCATTCTATTCATTCACATACAATCATCTTTCTCATTCCTTTTATATTAACTTTATGAGAATGTTTTTTAATGATATAGCCTGATTGCAATTATGATATTTAGTTGAAGCTTATTTTATTTTTTAGAATAATTTAATATGATGCAAACTATACTTGCAGCTCTAGACTATTTATACTTCCAGCTCCGGGCCATTCATACTTCTAGCTCCATACCATTTCTACTATTTCTCAAATAAATTAATTATGTTTTAGAAATAATAGAAATGGTTTAGAGCTAGAAGTATGAATGGTCTGGAGCTGGAAGTATGAATTATCAGGAGTTAGAAGTATAATTTGCATCATATTAAATTATTCTAAAAATAAAATAAGCTTGGTAAATATCGTAATTGCAATCAGGCTATATTATTGAAAACATTCTTCATAGAGCCATTTAAAATATTATATTATATTATATATATATATATATATGAAAACCCAAATGATTATGTATATTACTCATTGTTCATTTCAAATACAAAAATATAAGAATGTGAAATTCTATTCGAACATTTTAAATTTATACTACTAGAAATATAGCCAAAGTAAAATGTAATACCTGTTAAATTTCTAGAAAATATTACTAATCTACAATTATACTGCAAATTCAACAATTTTATGAAATTAGTAATCAATATATTTGTAAAATGAATTAGTTACTTAATAATATCTACTAATAAGTATTAATAATATTTACTACTAAGTACTAAATTTGCACTATAATTGTAAATTAGTAATGTTGTCTAAATTCAAAACATATAGAAATTCGTGTTCTTATCTATCATGTATTCAATACGTAATTCATTGTTAGTGGTTGTTATTACTGAAAGTCAAATATTTCAAATTTGTTCGTACTTAATCAGGTTTATAGGAAATCTAACAGATGCCATTTTTCCTTTTCCTTTATTCATTGGCGATATAAATTCAAAATGTATAGAAATTCACATTTTTATCTGTCATGTATTCAATACGCTATTCATTTTTATGACAGTTATTAATGAGATTCAAATATTTCAAATCTGCTAACAGTTCATTTTTTGTAGCAGCTATTAATGAATTAGGTATTTCAAATTTTCTAAGTTAATCCATTTTTGGTAGTTGCACAACATTTATTATTGGTGGATTTTCATATTTTGAAAATTTGGTACTTTGGTTTTTGGCAGCATTTATTAATCTATGAGTACATTATATAGTTTTTATTAATGTTTTAGGTTTCCCTTCTCTGTTCTCTTACGACCAGGTGTTGCGGGTCAAGCATAATATTCGCAGGTTCAACAACAAAAACTTATTGCGAGGATATAGTTGTAGACGTTTTTGACATAAAATACAATCCATGTATTTTTTTAGTTGGACAATTAAGACGTTTTTGATGCGAAACATAATCCATGTTTTTTCTAAATATTTTTGTTTTGTATTCTCTCCATTTCTAATGAAAAATAACTTAAACTAGAACATTTATTTTCAAATGAAGTTACAAAAAACATTGTTATTTTCTTTAAATGATTAAATCCAGGGTTTTTCTACATATATTTTCTTTGTATTCTCTCCATTTCTAATGAAAAAACCCCTTAAACTAGAACTTTTATTGTTAAATGAAACTGTTACAATAAACATTGTTATTTTCTATAAATAATTAAACGTAACAAGTGCAAACAAATAAAAATATGTCTATTGTTTTAGTTGTAATGAGGTTACAGATTTGATAATTACCTGTATAAGAGTTTAAAAACTATGGTAATTGCTTTCTCTACAAATGTTGCATTTGCGTCTCTTTCTCTGCAATTGTTGTGTTTGCATATCTTTCTCTGCGGCTCTTTCTTTGCAACTATATATGTCTGTAAAATCTATAGTAGCACTTTCATTTCTTTTTCTTCAAGCATTTTTGGTGTCTATGTAACTATCATTTGTCAAAACAATTGATTACAATTAATAGAAAGTAAACAAAAAGTTTTACTTTCAAACTTGTATGTTATAAATCAGCGACTTAAAATAACACTTACCTGCTAAATTTTAACTCTGATGGACTTCCAAATCACTATCCTCTTCCACCGCTAATTATTTATTTTTCTACGACCTGTAAAAGAGTTTACAAGGCCAGTTCAATAAAAGACAAGTTTCTCCTTATCATCGTTCCCAATTAAATATTAGATATATATGAAAACCCAAATGATTATGCATATTACTCATTATTGACTTGAAATACCAAAATTATAAGAATGTTAATTTTTTACACTTTTCAAATTAATATTGCCAAAAATATAGCCAAAGGAAAATATAATACGTTTTAAATTTCCAGAAAACATTACTAATTTACTATTATATTGCAAATTTAATAATTTTATGAAATTAGTAATCAATATATCTATAAATTAAATTAATTACTTAATAATATCTACTACTAATAAATTACTTATATTTGAGAAATAAAGTAGAAATGGTCCAAAGCTAGAAGTATGAATGGTCTGGGGATATAAGTATGAATGATCCATATGTCCATTCTCATTCAGGTGATATAGAATGAATGAGAAAGATGATTGTAAGAGAATGATTAAAGTGGGCAGATGTCCATTATGAACATTCAGGTAATATAGAATGAATGAGAAATATGATTGTATGAGAATGAATAGGATGGGAAGATGTGTATTCTCATATCATAGGTAATTATTAGAATAGGCATATGCCCATTCTGAACATTCATGTAATATAGAATGAATGAGAAAGATGATTCTATGAGAGTGTTTACAATTGGCATATACCCATTCTCATAAGACAATATAGATGGAATGAGAAAGATAAATGTATGACAATGAATAGAACGGACATATTTTCATTCTCCTAAAGGAAATATGGAAGGAATTAGAAAGATGATTATATAATAATGAAGAGAATGAGAAGATACTCATTCTCATATTATAGGGAATAATTAGAATGGGCATATCTCCATTCTAAACATTCAAGTAATATTCTAAGGAATGAGAAAGATGATTATATGAGAATGAATAGAACTAGCAGATGTCCATTCACATAAAGGCAATATAAAAGTGATGAAAAATATGATTGTATGAGAATGAATAAAATGGGCAGATGTCCATTCTCGTATTACAGGAAATGATTAGAATGGGCATATGTCCATTCTATTTACATTCAGGTAATATAGAAAGAATAAGAAATATGATTGTATGAGAATGAATAGAATGGGTAGATGACCATTCTCAAATTATAGGGAATTATTATAATGAGCATATGTCAATTATGAACATTCAAACAATATATAAGGAGTGAGAAAGATTATTGTATGAGAATGAATAGAATATTAGATATATATTAGATTTTGACACTTTATAATATTATTATGCTTATTAGTCATTGTAGATTCTAACTACCTAGAAAACTTTAAATGAATATGTTGTAACTTTGGAGAGGTGTTTACCTTGTAAAGAAAATAGATCAGAATGGTCAAACTTATTTTTCATTACATCATAACGGTTAAACTTATTAAGACAAAAATTTGATGGCAAGGCAAACCCTATTTCCAACTTTCTCCCAACAACTAGGGTTTCACAACCTCGAGATTAAAATATAAATTGACAAGATTTCAATTATAACATTGGATTCCAAATGATGATTAAACTTGCCCCTATGGATTCCAAATGATGGTTGAACTCAACATAATGGTAAGGATTCGGGTATATGACTCCTCATCATTATGTTGTTAATAGTCCATACTTCTAGCTACGGACCATTCATACTTCCAGCTCCAGACCAGTTATACTTCCATCTCTTGTTAACCATTCATACTTCCATATCTGTAAAACACATTCTTCTAGCTCTAGACCATTCATACTTATAGCTGTAGAAAAACTTTGCATGTGGTTAATTATTATGGTTGACCAATCTTAATATAAGATTTATCTAAGATCTGAAAGCTCCCCATCATGATGACAACTTTTATTATAGATTATAGTTTGAAAAGAAAACACAACAAATAAAAAATACCAAGATAGATATATATGTTGGAATATTGTGCATTCCTCATGTTGATGTGAGTAATACAAGAAGTAATTTATATGACATCCACATGTTAGGGCAGAAACACAATAATGAAAAGACATATATGTTTAGAATACCTTACCTTCATCATTTTGATTTTTAAGTAATACAAGTAGCAATTAATATGACATCCACATAAGGCCTAAACACAAGAAAATAAGATTATGCAGGTAGCATAGATGGAGTGGTAAAATACATGAAAATCTGAGACTAGATATTTTTCAGTGAGAATAGCTGGAGTGGTAAAATTCATGATCCACTCTAAACACAAGAGACCGAAACCCTAAAAAAAACATACATAGTAAAAATCACCCAAACCGTAAACACAACATGTTTGGAGCAATAAAATTCATGACCACCCTAAACATGACAGACCCAAACCCGACATGACTATATTAACATGTAAATATCTAGAGTAGTAAAAATCACCCAAATCTTAAACACGACCATGTTTTGAGAAGTAAAAATCAGTTACCACACTAAACATGACAGACTCAAACTCTATATGTCTAATAATTAGTAGGGAATGAAGGTAACAAGAAACTTTCATGTTAATAATCACTTCCTTCAAAAGGAATTCCATAGCTACATATAAGGGTAAGGCTTGTAACAACAGTTCTATGAATAAGGTAAATTGTCACTATTTCCAGTTATCACCCTACTATAGTAACGACGTGCAACAAAATTTGGCGACATTAAAGAAAAATGTAGTTTTTCAATATTTCTCCCAAGTATAGCTAGGGTTTAAAATGCTCATGGGTAAAACATAACTTGACACAAAATCCAATAATATATCATGGATTCCAAATGATAATTAAAATTGACCCAATGGATTCTAAATGATGTTTAAACTGACTACAATGATAAGGGTTTGGGTCCATGTCCCACCCCCATGATTATATGTATTTAAAATCTCATGAACAATATTATAGTAAGCTTTTTTTATGTTGTATTTCTATGTAATGATGAAGGCCTAATGGGTAAGAATTGATAATAGTTCAAAATTATGAATGATTTTTTAGTGCATTTAGGTTGCAATAATGGATCATTATGTGTATGTGTGGTCGACTTTTTCACTGATGATAAGCTATATTATTTTCTAAATTTTTAATTATGGATATGATTATACTTGATTGTTTTGTTATATCTCAATACATATGCGCCAAATTTTCTAACTTCTTTATAGATAAACAGTTTCAAATAACATACATTTCAGTGCAAAATACAACTTCAACAAATTAATATCGGTATCCTATCTGACGTAATTTTTAACTCATGTGCTATGTGTATATATATATTTATGGTTATACATACACAACGATTTTTAAATTCTTTATCTGAATCATATGGTTTTACATATTTGCTTTCATCTCCCTAACTTTGTTTTTTATGTTGTTACAACATCGATGTATCTTACATTTGTAGAGGATGATCAAGTGGACTTGTTCTCAAAAGGTATTGAAGTTACAAATGGTAGAGTATATCCAAGTAGGAGGACACTACATTGTAGAGATGTGGGAAGAGTTTTTGTTGTTGTTAGTAATGACATAGTATTGAATGGAAGAGTCAAATTGCCTTTTTAGTTTATGAATTTGAAACTTTAACAGATGTTGAGTATAAAGGATACTACATTACTTGGGAAGAGAGTGAATTTTCAAAGCATGTGGTTTTTTCCATTCCCTCTATTTGTAGTGATCACATTTTTAGTGGCTCAGAGGATTACAATGATATGAGAGACAAAGATTGCAGTGATGACACAGAAAGCACCATCAACACAAGTCCAAAAGATAAAAGTGATTTTGTCACAAACAATATCATTCTCAAACAAAAATATTCTAGCATAGATGATGACATGGCCATGAGTTTTATAACCCGTGTGCTAAAATATCATAAAAACAATGGAGAGAGGTTGGGTCCTTTGAATTTTGGTGTATAGATAGAAAATGTGGTAAATTTGTGTTTTGATTACTCAAACCTGTTATTACCCAATAAATTAATAGTTTGGCCAATAAAACATTTTATTTTACATAAAACAATAATTTCCCTTATGGTTAAGAAAGGGAGTGATCAATTGGATGGTCTTCAATTTATACGCAATGGAGAACATAATTTGAAGTTCAAGGGAGTTGTCACTAAATTAATCCATTTTTGCTCATCTACAAGAAAATATGTTACAGAGGGAACAATTACCAATGTAATTGAAGGAGACATGGTACATTTTAAGAGATTGGATGGCAATATATTTGGTGTGCATAATGATAGAGTATTCAACCCTCCTTGCAAAGGATGATCCCTATTTGAAAGAACTCGCATACAATAGCTTGATAGGCAATTGGATGGCATAAACAATTCTCATTTGGATATTATATTTAAAGAAATCCTAAAATAGGTTGAGGTCATCATGTGGGATGCATTAGAAGAGAAAAAACCTCAGTTTGTTCATCTAATTTATTTTGATTCCAATAATCACAATCATTCCAAAAAAGTGATAAGAAGATCTTACAATGCTAAAAATGTCAAAGATTGAATGCCCCTCTAGCCAATCCATCAAAAATTTGATAAGTATAGAAAATGGTCAATATTTATGGATGAAGTGAAAAATGTGAAATTTCATTGTTATTAGTTTATTTGTCTCCAAAAATTGTCTCTTTCTTTAGTTAGAGTTCAAAATATGTGGCGCAAAACTAGAGCCCTAAATGAAATCAACAAAAATAATTTTTTGTTTGGTGCATTAACATCAAATGCCATCTTCAATGTGGGAAACCAATCTATGGAGGTACATAGAATGAAATCTAATGGGATGAAATTTTTTCAGAATGCATGGCAGAAATTTTGTGAGTACCCAAGGAGTACCTTCTGTAATCATAAACCTGACTAGATAAGTGATGACAGACATGCATTGGATAGTAACACTGGAAAAGATAAACAAATTTCAAATACCACCTCAAAAATTACTTGTATATCGATAATTGTTGAGATAAATTTAGATATCTCTCCGCATTTAACTTGGTTTATAGGACATGATGGAGTAAAAGTTCCTCAAAGGTTTCTTCCTTCGTTCTATACCCATGTATATTGTGAAAAAGTGTAACGAGGAGCTTGAATTATTGAAACTTCCTTTTATTTTGTAGCCAAGATTCAACAACATGATAACAAAAATATTTTAACATGTTTCCATTGCAAAACATATTTTTTTTTCCAAGTGTGATGAGTGCACAAATTTGTACAACTATCATAGAACCACCACATGCCCAGAAGCACTCTCAAAAATTGAAAAGGAACAAATATGAAAAAATGAATACATTAAAAAAATTTGTGCAAAATACTATTCCCACCAATCGCAATTAGAAGAATAGCCACATAGATTATTGAGAATTTTGTATGATAAAATGGAAAAAATGAAAACTTGCATACCAAGGATGGGTAAAAAAGCAAAGTCAATAAGTAATTTTATGAACTTACCAGTTACTTTGACTGGTATGCTCACACATGGACATAAGACAAGGGGTTTCGACAAATTTGGCCCGTCATTTGTTGAACATGAAGAAAAATACATAGTCACATCATTAGCTTTGTGTCTTAGGAAGCTTGAAGAACCCAAAATTGATGAGTATGGAGATTTATTGCACAGATGTGGATCATCTGAAAAACTATTGCATGATGCACTATTTCAAAATGATGTGCATGAAAAATGTAACGGATATAAGGAAATATTTGACCATTCAAAATAAATTAGTGTTACTAGTATGAATACTTCATTAAAAAATAAACCACTAATCCTCTACTTACAATTAGATAATTCTTTGAGTGATAAAAATAATCGTACCTTACTTGCATTTTCATCAATGTTGACAGCAAAAAAGGTATTCAACATTGTGTATCTAAGATTCCTTCCAATGGAACACACTAATGAGGAAATAGATGGGAATTTTGGACGATTATCAACATCGTTACATAAAGTAGATATATATTCTTTTCCACATATCATGGACACCTATAAAACATGCCAAGAAGGGTCAAATACATTCACTCCTTACCTTATTCAGGAAGTGTGAAACTTTAACGACTCTATGGAGCCATTCTTGTTAGATGGAAACCATAAGATAGTGGGTATCAACAAACCTTAGATATTAATAATTCATGTCGTGGATGGCATATTAGTGGAGTATAAACCAACAATAGAGGATTTACAATGGTCTCGTCCAATCCAAATATGGCGTAAAAAGGTTAATGGTGAAGCAAACTTACCGAAAGGGCAACCTCCTTTGGCACCTTTCAAAGAACTCAAGGAAATGAAAGATCTGAAAAAGGGATTAAAATAATAAATTGAACATTGGGGGAAAGTATGACAGGTGAAAGTAGTGAATATTAGATTCCAAAGATAATGTATTGGGAAATTTTTTTGTGTTTTGGATAGAGCATGTGTAAAATTGTAGCAGGAGGTCAAATGCTTGTTTTTTGCCACAAACAGTGTAACACCCATGTTATGATTCATCCAAATTAAGGGATTTTTTTCTTCAAAAACAAACCCCTTAAGTTCAATTAATGCTTCTAATGATTAAAATTAATATTTCACATGTTGTTAAATATCTAACATTATTTAATATTCTAAATCCATCTAATAACATATAATAACCATGTGCAACTATAAGGGTATATCCAGATCTCCACGATCTCCTTTAAAACACTCTACCCGAGTTTGTATAACTTTAATACTTTGGTTAAACCTTTAACAGGTTATGAGAACATGTGCATCTCCTGTGTGTCTACCTAGAAAACATACATGTTGCATTCTATACAATATCCATCACAATGAATTAGGGGAATGGTGAACAGACAATGTAGTCAAATAATAGATTACCTTGGCCAAGTATATAAATCATTGCACTGCAAGCTTAGTTTTAGGATTGCAGATAAGCCCACGAAACTCATCTTACATCACCACACAACCATCTTAGCATAGCTATCTGGATTCATTTCATTGTTTAATAAGTTAATTTAGTTTTGAAGAAGAAGAGACCATGTCTAACTTATCCTACTAATCGAAAGATCCCATCAGTTCCAACTTAGGATTTCTATGGGAAAGATAGTGACCACGTTGATTTTATCAATTTCATCCTCACTACCCTTCCTATAGCCATCCTAAGTTGGCACGGTTATGATACTACTAGAAGACAAAAGGACATAACATATGTGTTTCTTATACACTTTAAGTTATCCTTAATAGTTGAAGTAACTAAGTCTTTCTTTACAACATGTTATAATGTGTTGGTACACGATATTAGATTCCCGAAAGAGGGTTATAGTAACTCCACGATTTACTAATATTTCATTAGATCCTCTTATCAAATTAACTCAACATAGTATTCATTGTTAAGTAGGTTCACTAATCATATTTTATATCGAGTTGTTTTATTACAATCACTTATAAAGGAAAGTACTTGATCTCTTAAGATCATTAATTTTCATAATTAGTCAGATTAAATTCCATATGGTACAATTATAACTTTACTTTTTTTTCATTATAGCATTTACCTTATTGTCTATGTGTCATCATTCCACATATTTGAGCATTTCAATTAAATCAATGAAATTGGCATTTCATACATATCGTAAGAATAATCATCTTTAATGATAATCAATTGTATAACAACATATAATTATGTTCATATTCAGCAAAATAAGTCACAATCAGCCAAGTCATATATTTAGATTTAAATAAGCATAATCATTTATTCTAATTAATAATGATATACAAATCATCAAAATTAATACATTGGGAAAAATGCCCTTTACAGGATGTGAAGGAATTATTTTCACATTTAAATTTTTTTACAATAATCCTTTCCAGATTCATATTAAAACATCATATGACGTAAACCAATCATAAACAATCCAAACCATCATTTCAAGAGTTTCATCCTTTCCTGCAAACTGTAGGAGAGAGAAACTTCATATATGGGCCAGTTCAAAGAACTGGCATGAGTTGACAAACTCATATTCCATGTTATAATCAAAATGAAATAATTTACTAAGTTATGATCAAAAAAAAATAATGATCAAACTAGGTGTATTTCCCTACACATGAAACACACTTGAAAACCATGTTAGCATGTTCTTATCATCCATAATGAGGATGAAACAATTGATAGGTTGATCAGACTAAGGCTTTACAATGACTAGGGGAGGGGATTTTCAAGTGGGGGCTTGGTTGTCATCACCAAAATTTAAAATTTTGCATGCTAGACATTTAGCATGACAACAACTGGCTCTAACTCGAGGATGTAGACTATAAGGCATAATGAAGGACTTCAATAATTTCATGGGGGAGCATACCAGTGTCTTATCCATTGGGAAATAGAGTCATCACTTCACCAACTAGTATAAGAAACATACACAACCAAGGGAAAAGAAAAACAAACACGTGATAGAAAAAAGAAACACTAAGGAAAAATAAAATAAACCTAGCTAGCCTATCTTTCATTGTATCACTTAATATTTTCTAAATGTTACCCATGTATAGGTAACACCAAATGAATTTTCTCTGTGAACCCATTGACTAGTTCAATGAAGTAACACCATTTTATCAACTACTAGAAAACTAGAAGCTACGAGAGGTCTCTATATGCTTGAAACAAAAAAAGTTGTGTTTTCCATCTTGAAGAAATTTGTATGACTCCTTTTACAAGTGGGAATCCACATGATCAACTCATTTTCATTGCTACTCTGGAATTCTACTTTTTCCCACAAATCTATTTACAAATTCATCCCTACTTTAGATTCAACATGTTTCACTTCATCACCACTCTAAGATGAATTAACAATCTTACCAAGCTTTCCATGTTCATAACCAGGCATTTATTTTCTTATGGTCATTTGTTCTTTATTTTTCATACATCATATGACCATTGTATTTGTAGGTGCGTTCTTCATAAATCATTTGAGGATTTTGACACCATAAAATTCTTCTTGGTGCCTTGCATTTACCATTTGTTCCAAACGGTTCTCTTTCACACTCACCAGATCATTCTTGATTTGTTTCTCAATATGATGTAACTTACACAGTGCTTCATCCTCTTGAAAGGAGAATGAACACAAGGTTGGGAACTGAAATATGAAAGTTCAATCACTATCTTCAACTTGATCATCTAGAGCTATACTTAGTCATCTTCGTGATGGAGATATCCTCTCCTTTAGTGGAATCATCCTCAAGAGACTCAAACACCTTTCCATCCATTATGCATTCCTCATTTAGAATATCCTCTTCTCCAAACCTAAAAGATTCATATTCACAATCATATCCATTGGGTAACTCTTCATACTGAAACTTGAGAAAATGATTGGGAACATGGGGCTCACATTACCAAGAAGTCCATTGAATATCACTCTTTCTTCATGGTTGACATTACTTACCATTTCAAGGACTAATTTGAGAAAGTTCAAAATCTCCATTATCCTTATCATCACCAAGTAGAGAACATGTATCCATATTCAATGGGAAGTGCACACTATCAAAATTTGGTTCCTTCAAATCATCATGTTGTTGTTTAACTAGCTCAATCAAACTTGGGTACTTCTCCATCAATATAGGAAACTCAACATCTTCTTATAAAGCAATGAAAAAGCTATCATGTCTTGAACCTTGGTACAAAATGTCTGCTCTTGGATCATCCTCTCTCTGAATAGTGTATCTCATTTTTCTTATGGGAAGGAGCTTCTTCATTTTTCCCTTGACTGGTATGGTGGCATATGACCAATCCATATATGTATCTCTCCACCAATATCTTGAAATAAACTCTAGCTCAATAACATCCCATAGGAAGTTAGGATGTTTGCTACAAGTATGTTCATATTGACCTTCTTGTTCATGGAAGTCCACCAATGTCACTTGAACATCTTCAACTTGACCAATGAGAGGTACTTCTTTGGTCTCCATGGAGTAACATTTTCTAGTAGTAGGAATGAGGGTGAGACCAAGAGCTTTGGCCACTTTGGCGGGCATGATATTGTTAGAAGCACCAGAGTTAATGATGCAATTACTCAACTTGTACCCATTGATTAACAAAGATAGATTAAAATGGTTCAATTTTTTGAGAAGTGGAAGATGAGGGAATAATAAGATTTTGAGGAGTGACACGAGGAGTGCGAAGTGGTTCTTTGGCATTGAAATTGGTGGAATCATACCTTGAACTACTTCCTTTGATAAACTAGATAATTTTATCAAACTTCTTGGGATGAGTTCTTAGATACTTAACTTTAGAAATTTGGATTTTGTCCTTCTTGACATGATCAATGATGTCAAAGGATGAAGAGGTGGATTCTTGGGGAATAATGGAATCCTTGGAAGGAGTGGGAGTTGCATTATTAACAATAGAAGAAGAAATTTATTTGACTAAGGAAGGAGAAAGAGGCTTACCTGAAGAGGTAGATGTGGCCTTGGCTGAGGTGGCTTCAAGTTTCTTTTTAACCGACTCCGTGGAAATGGGCTGCAATGATCCTCTCATTGTTGTTTGTAGTAGATTCACCATTTGAGGATCTAAATTCTTCTTCTTTTAGATTGTAGCAGAGGAAGAGGCTTCTTTTTGTGCTTGTGAGTGAGTGAACACTATATAAGAGTAGTTATCCATATCATCCATGGACCCTTCAGGATCTTCATCATCTATGGAGCATTCACAGTAGCCAATTCTAGCATCTCCAATTTCTTCAACCTCTAAGGCATATTCTTCTTATTCTTGAGCTTCACAAGCTATATTAACATGTGGAGCTTCCAAGACAAGCCTACGTGGCACTCCAGTAGTCTAATTTTGATTTTAAAAATTATTCCTAGGCACCTCCTTGCATATAGTACTTTTAGTAAGTTGTTATTTTCAAAGAAATCAGCTCATCAACCATTTTTTGAAAAGTGGATAAGTAGTATCATAACTAGAAATTTAACCTTTCTCATTATTTGATAATTTCTTTATCTTACCAGACATGATAAGATCATCCTCTACCTCCACCACAAGGTCTTGAGCTTCATCCAAGGTAGTTGGTTGGGCTCTTCTCAAGATGAATCCAACTTCTGGCAACTGAGAATTTATGAAGAACCTCTTTTGATTTTCTGTAGTAGGATGGGCACTAGTAGGAATCTTGTTAATCAACTTGTTGAATTTGGCCACAAATTCCCTTATGGGCTCCTGTAGTTCTTTCTTCATTTGATCCAATTGAGCAAGAAGGGCATAAGAATATTCCGTTGTCTTGAACCATGCTTCAAATCTAATTTTCATATGTTCCTAATCGGTGATTGAGCGAGATGGAAAATAGTAGAACCATTCTATAGTGATCTTGTAATGAATCCATGAATATCCAAACAAAAACATCTTCATGTTCCACTCCAAGAACACCATTGGCTATGATAAATTCTGTAATATGCTCATCTAGATGTCGTTTTCCATCTCCATAGAATTTGGGAAAATTATTTTTCAATCCTCTGAGTAGTCCATGAAGTGGAAGAGTTAAAGCCAATGGAGTAGTGTTCTAACCCCAAGGTAATGGATCAGCCATCTCTAGAGGAAGAGTGTTCAGTGGTGGTGGAGAGATGGGAGATGTAGTAAGACTAATGATAGGATCTTCAAATGGATCTACAGGAGCTTGTACTGGAATATGTATGGGAGAAAGTATGAAATCAGCTTGTTCTTGCAACTCAAACACATGATTATGAAAGACTACAATTCCACTTGCTTGGTCACCTATGGTGTACCTTTTATCTTCTAGTTTTCTTAAAGGTTTTTTCAATGAGGAATATGAAAAATTACAGTTAGGAATAGGAAAGGTTTCTTACAAAAACCAGTAGTGGGTTTTAAAGCAAAAAGTTTCATATTTTTTATTTTTATTTTAAGTTTTTTATTTTATGATATTCAAATATCTATTTTTTATAACTTGTAGATCTTTATGGGTGCATGACAATTAAATCTGCCCCATGGTGGGATGCCAAAAACTATTGGTGAAATAATTTTTGCAAGGGAAAATTAGTGGTTTCACCAACTAGTCATGGGACTAGGTCCCTCTTGGGAATCGGGAGGCTCCCATTTATTGAATGCAAGAAAACTAAAATCTGTGGTGGCCATTAGGTCGGGATCACGCACAGGAATACTCCACTAAACATTGTGGAAAATTTATTGTATATGGGATACAAGGGAGGAATTTTCTTGGAGAGAGGTGAAGGAGATAAGAATATAGGGAGAGAGGGTTAATGTAGTGAATAGGAACTTACAAATTTTTAATGAACATTAACCAAAGTAGGTCCACATCTAATAGGAAGAAAACAACTGTGTAAGCAATAATAAGATTAACAAATCAAAGACACAAAGTTCAATTGATTTATTCCTCAAAGATACAAATCTCTTTCTTGGTTATTAAAGATTACAATGCTTGCAAAGTTGAAAACATGAAGTAGAAGAACATATACAAGAAAATAGAAGAAATAGCTTCTTTCTTATAGCAGGAGAATAAAATCTATCAACCCCTATAATGGAGAATCAATCCTGATTTATAGATTTGCAATGATGCGTATTCATCTCCCCCATGGTGACTTTTCATCTTCCTACCACCTGTGACCTTTCATATTCCCTTAGGAATGAAATTAAGTCCTTTTCTTATTTATGAAAAAGGAACTTTTACAATGAAAATTAAAAGGTCACTTAAGTGAATAAGATGAAAAATCCAAAAATTACATTCTCAATGAAGAATTAGAATGTAGAGAGAGGAGGAAGAGAGAGAAGAAGAAAGAAGTGACAATCCGGAGATGAGGAAGCTTTTGATCACTAGGAGCCTGCTTCTAACGAACACTATAGGAATGCTCTAAGAATGAAGTTATTACCTTCAACCTCTTTATTGTACCAAGACATGATGAGTGTAACCTCCTTTTCTGGTAGGATGAGAACATACTCCAGAGTAGTAATCAAGTGATGGAACACCCATGATATCCACACTATGTGAACTTGAGATAACTACCTACATAACCTAATCATGATGATCCCCTTCTCAGATCACTATGATGAATTAAACCATCCAATATCTTTCATCCCAACATGCCTTATAGAATTCACCTCGAGACTAAGTTTTGGGGGTTTGCAAGGGCTTCCTTTCCTGCTTGATCCATGACACAACTCTTAAACCTTGCAAAGATGACCCTGCCAACTCTAAAAACCCCACCTCAAAAACTCTTCACCTTTGCATATGCATGGTTTTCACTCAACATATTTTTTTCTAGTATTTCAAATCCATGTTTGTCACCTCATTGTCACCCACATTAGGATGCTCGGTGTTTGAATTCAAAATTGGCTTTGAACTTGAGTATCTAATCTCAATGGTGACGAAGTCCAGTGACATGAACTGGAGACGAATTAGTATGGAAAATTCAACCATAATCCCAACACTTACTATTTTAGTAGGTCATATTCTAGGATGTCTATTTTTAGTGAGTTAGCCAAATTAGCACTTTTGAGTGTTTTTGATATGTAAGGAGTGATGATAACTTAGAGAATGACCTAGTTTCACAACTTAATATTTTTAGACAATTAGGACATGTTGTAGGTTACTATTTATATAAGGTGGTCCTCTGGATGTCGGAATAGAATGAAAATGGTCTCAAAAGTTTAGGTTTATCACAAGGATGCTTTGCTCCAATTTTCAAAGGTTTTCAATCGCCATAACTCCATAGATCTGAAAAGGCAAGTCCAATGGCTGAAATTTTCTTTTGAATATTAAAAATCATACAATCCACTAATGGATATAAGGTTTGGATCAATAGAAGGGCATTTTTTTGAAGAGGTTGTTAAAATGTTATGGAAATCGGATGGGGGGTTTTGGAGATATCAACAACTTTCCATTTTTAGGTATGAACGTGTGTGGAAAATTTTCAGTAGCATAACAACATGGAGATGAGTTTGGGAGAAAAAAAATAAAATTTGAAATGCATAAAAAATGACCAAGTGTTTTATTAACCATTTATCTATCTCAAACACTTTAACTCGCACTTGACCCAAACAAGCTTAACTAGGTTTAGTCAGGGGTTGGAGGTAGAGTTGCACCCTAGAAAATAGTGGACATATGAAGCAAGGGGAAATAAAGGACACCAAATTTTTATTTTCTTTAGATCATGACAAGTGGCAACATGTGGTTTCATGTGAGGAAGATTGAAGAGCTGAAAAATAGGCACTCGGGAGCTAAACTGAGGTTCCAGATGTGACCAAAAGCTATCTATATGGAGGGGGCACATTTTTGTGTCCCAAATATCCCCTTGGATATTGGGACAAGGCTAGGGTAAAAAAATTCTAGAAAAATGTGCCAAGGTTTCATGCATCATGAAGAGGGGGTTGATTTTAGGTTGCACATGTTCCTAACACACCAAGTTTCAACTTTGAAGTGATGAAAGTGTAACTCTAATGGGGGTGAACACTTTGGTGTCCCCTTACAAGTTGGTACAAGGGATAAATGAGGGTGAAATTTTTTCTCAAGCTCATAAACCATGTTGATGTCATCCTGCCAACTTGAAATTAGAACACGTAGAGTGTTATTTTTGTCCCAGGAGCAAGACATGGAGTTTGGGGGTCAAAAATGTAATGATTTTGACTCCAAAACACTTGATGAATTCATTCCAACCATTTCTAAGATCCCAATATTATTTAATTTTTATTTTCAATACCATTCACTCTTTTAGCAAAAAGGGGCAGTTGACGTGACTCAAATTATCATGGAAGATTGTGAAGACTTGAACCAAAATTGATGTATTAATCATGTGGTGGATTCCAAGAGATTTACATTTCCTATTTTGTATATTCCAACACCTCCCGTAACTCCCAGAATCTTCAAAAAAACTTCACTTTGTCCATTGAAGTTATTATTCCCTCCACCTGCAATGACCTTGTTTTGCTTGAATGACTCCCGAAACCACATGACCCCACATAATTATTTGAAAATTCCCTAGATATATTTAATACCTCTACACAACCCCCATATGATTTGATCCATTGCAATCATCCTCCAAAGGGTATTCCTTTTTTACAAAATGGCCAAAAATAACCCTTTTTATGTCTCCAGGAATAACAACTCCATCTTGGATCTCATCAACTTCATGAGTCAAATTAGGTGTTCTTTCATGCACATGAAACACACTTGAAAACCATGTTAGCATGTTTTTCTTAGCCATAATGAGGATGATATAGTTTGTAGGTTTGTCAAAAGAATGGTTTACAATGACTGTGGAGGGGATTTTTAAGTGGGGGCTTAGTTTTCATGACCAAAATTTTAAATTTTGCATGCTAGAAATTTAGCATGACAACACATACATTTTATTATTTAAAAGTAAATATAAACATCCACATTGCATCAATTACATTTTCCTACCTCTAAGTCATCCATAATTTAAAATAACCATAAAAGTAAATGATTCCATAACATATGATACAACATTCATGAAAAAACCCATAACATGTGTGTGTCATAGATTTATACATACTATCTCATTAAGTCCATCCATACCAAGAGGGTGAGTGTGGGTCAAAAATAAAAAATAATACAATACTAAAATGATCATCTCTCATGTACCAAAATATATCAGTAACTAACATAGGGATAGCCTAGTGTTTTTAATTTTTGGGGATGTGAATCTCACCCCTTTTACATTTTAAGTGTTTAAACTAATATACATAAAAAGGTTGAATAATGTTACACGTGCATATTCTAATTTAATTAACTTCCAATATTAATTTCACAAAACAGAATAACACTTTTCAAAGTGACTATTGATTTAACAAATGCTAAAATAAGAGGGAAAGATTGCACTTGGTTAATTTTACATGGATCTAGAAGATTCAGGGTGATCTAAGTGTAGGAACAAGAAGATCTAGAACTAGAAATGTTTCGTTGCTGAAACTTTAACTTAAAACTGAGTTTGTTCAAAACAATACAAATTGGTGTATAGTGTCTATACGGTCCTGACCCTTATGTATGGTCTTGGACCTACTTTGAATCTAAGTCTGCAACTTCTTGAGTGTTTCTCCTGCTTGGAAATGTATATCACTTTGTGTTGGTCTTCTTCGCTCACCTTTAGAATGGATCTATTAACTCTTCTCAAACCCTCAAACCCCTGTAGTGCAAGAAAAAGTTCCTGTAAAATAAAGTTAGGTGGACTATTTGTACCCTTGTGCACGGCCAACATTGCTACTACTTTGAAGAGGTACCAAACCACACATCATTCTCATATCATGTGATATCCATTGTAGTATAATCAGACTTGACAATCATACTTTGACAATATTTCACTTGAGGTTCACACTTTCTCAAATACTTGGGAAGGGTCATTTTTCTTGCTTGAAGGATGAATATGGAGACTCCCAGACCTGAGAAAAGACTTCATGTCAGTAGAGTGTGTTACCCTAATGGATTTACATGAGTTATTTCATAGTTTAGGTATGTTTGGGTGTCTTTAGTGCTTGATTTTACATGAGGATTTCATAAAGTTTTAGGTTCCTAAATAGGGTATGATTTACTTGCTTATATATGCTTTACAAGATTATTATGTCATGAAAGACCAACCAAGGGGGTATATTTATTTGTAATAATGTTATAGAATTGAAATAATTAATGTCATTCCAAAACCATATAATAGGGTTAGTATGTAATTCTACATCCCGACCAAAACCAATGTTTTTGGACATGAGGGAGAAAAGCATGTTTTGACTTCGTGGTCCAAAACATGGATGTTTTAGATGTATTTTATGTAGTTAAACTTCAAATATTGATGACAGAGAGGTGTGTAAATATAAGAAAGTGCAAGAAGTGTTATCAAGGTGTGCTAAGCAAGAGTGAAGGGAGTGTGTTTGTCCATGCAAGTGTGCAATGTCAAGATCAACAGTGTCAAACGATAGATTGATAATTTTAAGTGTCTACACCTAGTCAAATCATTGTCTTGATAATCCCACACAATGATGTTGTAGTATATTTATGTATGGCCTATGTGAGAAACCTCCTATAGAATGAGTTGGAATCCTTGACCAAATATGGATCTTGGATCCACTAGGCCTAACCTTAAATATTTCATGAGTCTTATTCTATAAACCTGAAGATGTTTTTTGTTCCCTACTCTAAGGTTGTAACAAGTCCATAAGTATCTTGACTTGGGTCTCTAGCTTGGTGACTATGGTGCTACATCTAGCTAAAAAATGTTTTGCATGGTGTGTTAGGGAAAAAACATATGAATGTCATCCTAAAACGTCTATAAAGTGAGGGTACACCAAAATCTACACTTGAATCAGTCCTAAAGGGATGAAGAAATGGTCCAGTAAGGTAACTCTAATAAGTCTCCTCCACTCCACTCTAATATCTACACACATACACACATATGCATAGTATAAGTCCTAACATAAAATTGAAATTAACTAACATGATCATAATCTTGGGGAAGTTAAATAATTATAAAATAATGCAAACTCACCTAAATATCCCTATTTTCAATCTTGGGGTTAGGCTCCCCATTATAGCTCATGAGATCATTCTCCTCTAGATCCTCCCACTCCCCCTGCAGACCCTATCCTTCCTAGGCCCATTTCTATTGGATCATGACCAATAGCCACCCTAGTTACAATTTTTTGGTTGACCACTCCTTTATTTATCTACCTCTTTATACATTATGTCTTACACTATGTTCTATTGTAATGATTACTCCTAGGATCAAGGGAATTTATGTTGGCCTTTCAAGGTAATCATATATCCTTTCTCTCTCCCCTATATAATATTATGGGCACTCCCAATCCACTACATAAAGCATCCTAAACTTATTAGGTATTCACCCATGCCATTGTGTTTCACTCGATCAAATCATACATGTCATTGACTTGTGCTAAAATGAAGTAGAGCATTAGGGAAGGGCCCTAGCTGGCCCATTGTCATATCATCCCATGATATGGCAATGAAAATGGGTCCCCAAATATAATAATACCTACTACTTAGGTCACATCCATAACTGGTGTCATGGTTGACCATCTATTGGCCTTATGGCCCCTACATATCCCACTAGGACCCCTCTAGCATAAAGCAAGAATTACACGTATACCCAACTCATCATAAGGGTCAAGTAGTTGAGCAACCATGCCTATAATTTGGTAACCCTGTAAAGATCCTTACATGTATGAGATAACATGTCATTAACATACTTTTATTTGTGTCCATGCTCCTCAATCTATCTAACCACTAGAAAAATTAGTAAAGGAGATTGACAGTTCCCTTATCCCCGATAATCTAGGAGGGAAGATGATGCAGGGGCATCATTAGTAGAGTTATTTTAGGGTTGAAGTGAGAAAATTTTGGTTTTATTATGTCTAAATTGGTGTGATTAAGTAATTTTTGGTGCCCTTTTTTCCCTCCATTTTTGACTTTTGAATATTTGAATTCTCTAAGCCAATTTTGGCTTGACATTAGGTGTAGGGGGGAGGTCTAGACACATTTCTTGCATGCAATAATTTTTTCTTGTCATTTATGATGTTGAAGCTTCTTTTTAGGTTCAAGGTGGTGCAAATAGGTCTAAAAGATGTAATAAGCTCTAAATGTTTCATGTAGCTCCTTTTTTTGCAACTTTAGACTCCATCGTGTGACCTTGTGCTTGACCAAGAAAGGTCAGTTAGGAAAAAAATTTAGAAAGAAGGAATATAATGTGTGGTGTAACTGATTTTTCATCATTTATCAATCACATGAAATCAAGTTTGGAGCTCCAACAAAGTGTGTTGACAAATTTTGGGAATTTTATGTATGCATACACTGTGAAATTGTTTTGCATTCAACTTCATTTCTTACAACTCTATGAAATATTGTGTTGTTAATTGCATGTATATGTTTCCTTGAGTAAGTTGATAACAATCCAGTTAAGTGAAGGTGTTAGTATTTTTTGCACCAAAGGAGTCAAGAAATCATTCACACTATTTTTTTATTTACTCCTCAGAATATTGTGTAGAGAAAATTATGGCACATGTTAGGAATAGGATAGAGATATCAAGAATTTGAAGGAAGATATTTGGAAAGTGGGAGAATTCTTGTTCATGGGATCTTTGAAGAGCGTAAGGACTATCAAAGAAGACTTCAAGTGAATATTTGAGTGAAGGATGATGGGAGAGGGTTTTACAGTTATGAAATCTTGGTTATTTGTAAGAGAGCAGAGTATCCTTAGTCTGTGCACATGAGTTATGGAAACTTGGCATACATCTATGAGGTTTTAAGGATATAAATGTTCCTAAGAGTCCATTCAAAGAAAACTAAGCCTTTACAAGAAAACATAGTTGAATATATTACTAAAATTGTACTCTTGGACTATCTAATAGTTCTTACTAGGGTTTCAAGGAAAATTCATTATTTTCTAATTAACAAAAGTTCTTCATCCTCCAAATTTAGTTTAAATATTCTCCTCGACCCTGGTATTGAGAATCAAAGGGGATTATACTAATTCATGATCCTACTTGACAGGAATTTCGTGACAACCATTTTTAATGTCTTGTAACTTATCACAAATACCTAAATTTAAACCCTAATTTTGTAATTTTGAAGCCATTCTTTCTAAACAAGTTATAGTGAGTATTTTCACATTTATTCTCTGGGAAAAAGGGGCTTGAGACATTATTTGATCAGTATAAATATTTTGGCATTCAAAAGTTATACTGAAATTGCTATTGTGATAGATTGGTAAGAGCCTCTAGTCTTGAAAGGAGAAGTTGTAAGAAAGTGACAATTGCTCAAAGATTTGAATCAAATGAGGTTTCCCACACTTATAACCCATTGAAGGATACTTAAAAAACCCTATCACTTTCTTCATAGGTCTTTTACATCATTCACTTACTCACCATTCCATTACTTGTTGCTCTCAAGAGGCCTAAAGAGGCAATATTTGCAAAATTGAAGAAAGAGGGTCAATTCTTGTAATTCAAAGGCTCTTTATGATTAAGATAGGCTAGAAGGAAAATCAGGGACTTGTTTATAGTATTGCATGAAATTATTTTAAGTCTAAAGGTCAGAATTACAAGTTTTTTTTGTTCCAACAAAGAAAACTAGGTGTATTTTTACAAGTATTGGACTGAGTTGAAGTTGATAGTCTAACCCACTTGGTGTGAGTGTGGAAATATATGAAGTGACTACATCAGAAGCACACCAATGATGACATTTTTTAAAGTTAGGCATTTATGATATCTATAATCCTACTAGTATAACACTTTGTTTAGTACATATGTCAAGAACATAATCCTCTCCAAAATGTGTATCCTATATTCATCCCTTAGCCTCGTTTATAGCCTCTTTGAAAGTAATTGTCATGCCTGTAATAAAGAACCATGTGATCATGTAAACATACTATAGGGTAATAGTCCACTACCTCTGTACCCATGGGAACTATAAGGTGTTTCATTCAGCATTCTAGTCCATTAAAATTTCACATAGAATCTTGTTGGAAGGTTCCACTAATAACACTTGTGTTATCTCTCAATTTCTTGCTCTTCCCAATAGGTCAATCTCTTATCTAGATAATAAATTAATGGCTCATAATATCTAATCCTACTCTTTTGATCTACCCCACCTTATATAGCCAATCTACATTGATAATAATGGATCATAATTAGAAACAAATTCAAAAACTTACAAAAATTCTAAGTGATTTTAAAAACCCCATTACTTGTAGGTAGTGGTTATGCAACAACTATGAAAATTATGTAATCATCATGGCGATCGTGAAATAGCTAGTGTGAATGAAAAATTGTTGGTTTGTCAAGGCCTTCAATTCTGCCACATGGCTAGTGGTTTTATCACCCACAATTCTAAACCTAAAAACTCGAAAAACACTAAAAATGACAATTAAACCCTAATTTTATAGTATATCCCTAATATATCCTTCTCAACTAATATTTTGACACTAGTTTCATTAACACTAGCTATATATTGAATTAATTTTTCAGTTTTCCTCCCGAAATGAAAATTTGTAGAAAACTCACATGTCCAAGTATGTGACCTCCTACCGCTACACCCCCATCATTCTCTCATCACAATCTATCTATAGGTTTTTTCTTATCACAAAATAGTCAACAATGGGCTAGAGCTCAAGAATCTCAATAAGTAAAGAGAAAAAAATGATTTCCAAATGGGGGAAAATTTTGTATATATTGCCCAATATCTTAATGATAAATTTTAACTTTCCTTTTTATAGTATGCAACAGTTTCTATGTGATTTTTTAATTATATTTGAGCTAAATTTCAAATTTTTGTAGGACTAAGAGAGGCACAATTCCCCTTTGGATTTAATTTTGTTTCTCGCTAACATTTAGAATATTTTATACTGCATATTTCTTTGTGTTTCTTTATGTCTTCTTATAAGTGTCGACTCTCCATCCAACATTGGCATCCGATCGCTTCTAACATGATAGAACAAGTAGTGTTACTCACCCCCCACATAAATGGTAAGTCATTTATTCTTTATTTCAATTACATAGAAATTTCCTCCACCTTATAAACACTACACATGATTCTTATCTTTGTAATTGCAAGTGGTGGGGTGTCTTGAATGGCCTCATTCCATGTCAAGATGAGTAATGTGGGTATTCCTAACCTTCTCCCATTTCCTTTTGTATGCAGTTATTAAGAAAAAAAAACCTAGCTAATTCATGACTTGGCACTTCCCTGAGGAAGCAATAGGTACACACCCAAATTTTACACGATGTTAAATTTTAAAGACCAAATGATGATGTTATGACCTCAAAACATTACAAAAAACTCTCAAACCCAATCTAACCCCTTGTTATTAATTTTCCTTTCTTACGTTTTCTCAAATCTATCTTCATAGCTTTTCCTGTTTACCAAAATTCAAGATTTCACCCTCTCCCCCCTTTTGATTTACATTTCAATTTTGGACATGTGAATCATCATGACAATTTACACAATTTCCATGATGGTCATGTAAACAATCGTGAAACCTTTGCTAACTATCACAAAGGTTGTGACATAGGCATGAAAAACTCAATAGATACTACCATAATATTACAAATGCCTCAATATTTATAGATGGTTGTGTGACCTTTGTACGTGCATTCTAAACTTATCCCAAAAATGCATTTTTTGACTCATTTTGTATGTTTATCCCTCGACCTTTAATGCTAATCAATCCAATTCACTTTCAAACCATTCCATACCAACTTCACTTCAATCTCTTACATGTTATCATGAAAATTGATCAAAATTGAGATCTTGCACTTAGATTTGATCAACTCCACATTGGAAATCCCTTCTCATTGAAAAAAATAAGGTGCAATCATTTTTGGGTTAAAAAATTCATATTAGAGAGATTATGATTTAAGGAATTCTCTGAGATTAGATATTCCTTCATAATTTTATTTTATAAATACTTACAAAAGCTATTTTTGGTGAAATATTAGTGGGGTATCATCTATCTTTGTTATTTATTATTGAATCTTAGCTAGAACTCAAATTTCACCTAGTGTCACAAAATTAAGGCATGAAAGAGAGTAATCTAATACTCTTTCCCACTTAAGAGATCAACCACAAACTATTGAAAATTTATTTTTGCTTCATCCAATTTTTTTTCTCTCACCTTCATTGTTACAACTTTCCCTTGACCCAATTGAGCATAAAACATAGAGGCAATAAGTTGAGGGTTACTTAAAATTCATTTTCAGCTTCTCTTCTACCCTAGAAAGGTTAGGAATTTTCAATTTATTGAAGTGCTTTGATTTTAGATTTGCATTTTTCTCATTTTAAAATTTAGAAAAGTATCAAAAAGAAAAACATTAGATCGGGATTTAGTCTAGGATTTTTGTATTGAAAATATCCTACTTTAGAGCTACTCTCATGCATGAGAGTAGATCTTAGATCTTGTTTCTCTCTTTTTCACGCTTGTATTATAGGTAATTATAAATCATTATTTTAAAATCAAAAAGAGGAGAATAGTATATTCATTTGTAGTTTTACATTTAGAGTTCACTCCTAAATGAAAGGTTTAATTTTGCATTTGCATTTGAAAAAATTAGATATATTTGTAGTTTGCATTCATTTAGGGAAAAACTCAATTGAAAAATCCTTTCAATTCAAAAATGAAAATTATTCATTCTATTTTCAATAAATTATGAAAGCATTCATGTTTTTCATTCATTATGAATTATGTCAAAATACAAAAGAAAGTTGTGTTTTTAGTTTAATTGTATTGGATTTGTTGTTCATTATTTGCATGTTCAAGATATGGAAATATATTTTATTTAAATACTTTCTAGCAATCTTTTTATGGACAAGACCGTCCTAAAACAAGTGGAATTTTTTTAAGGGAAATTCAATCAGATTATAATCTATTTTAGGAAAGTGACATTAACTAGGGCATACGTTGTATCATTATCCTTGAATTTAGAACCCCAAGGGAAGAGGTTTTTAGAAAATTTGTGGTATTAAATGAACAAGTTGAGTTTTCTCAAAGATATTGGCATAGAATTTTGCATCCACCATTACCAGATAATTAGCCACACATACCACATCATCCTTACATTAGTTGTCTCTGCCCGACCTTAAGAAGTCAAGTGCACCCAAAATTTCCTACACTTTTTAGGGCATGTAAGATCCTCATATTCTCTAATGTATTCTAAGAGGGATTCATCATTGTAAAATGCATCTAGTTTCTAGAGTTCTTTGGAGACTATATCATTAATTAAATTGGGATATAAGAGCTTCAAAGTATAAATGCAATGAACTTGATTTATGTTCACATAATGTGCACTTTGAGCATGAACGAACATGGGGGTATTTGTACCATTATGTATATGAGGTAGTGTCAAAATTTTGTAACCAAATACTTTGAGTGCAATAATAGTGGGTAACTACATAACATTGAAAATATCTTGTTTATTTTTACCAAACTCATGCCATGTATAACTCATTTAGCGTAAATGTCGGTAACTAAAACCATAGATGTCAGTTAGGGAAGCCTAGCTAAGTGGAATAGTAGTATTTTTGGATCCTTTTTCTTATATTCTAGGGGGTAGATTGCTTATATGGTATATAGTTTTCCTCATGTTATGTCGTGTCACAATACTTAAATGGGTGTGAATTTGAAAGAAAAGTGTGCATATAATTTTGATGGCTGAATTTTAGGTAAGTGTGTACAGTAGAAGTCACATCATGCATTGCATGTATCTATGGCTGCCCCAATAATACATTATAATTAAGGTCATTGGGCATAACATGAAATAATGTGGTAAGTGTTCATAGACCCAATGTTATGTATAGTGTAATATTTCCAAATACTTTATTTGGCATGTTTTCAAAGCCTCAAATGTTCAAATCCAAGTCATTGGGATCATTTTTTGAGATGCCTAATATATGATTAACAAAAATTGACTAATATGTACTATGTGGGGATAATTAATCTAAGCTGTGAAAAATTGTGATAATATAAATAAATGCAACAAAGAAGTATGTAAATGAGCTAAACAACTATGCAAAAGAAAATGTTAACCCTAATGTGCAAGAGAGAAGAGGAAAGAACTCAGCTGAAATACATATGTTCACGGGATTGTGTCACATAGTTGATTAGAGAATCTGGAAGCAGGAATGACCGTGTGGAAGCTTTGAAAAAGATGGATCTGGAGTATCTAGTTGGACTGGAGTGCCTAGAGAGGGACTGGGGTGCCTAAGGGCATTCTTTTCTACAAATTAGGCACCATGTTTTGCACAAAAGCTCTGAAACTAAATCTCACAGGTATGGGAGGTGGTTTGAAACCCTCATTGTATTTCGCATCAAATTCATTGTCTCGTACTGAGTTCTCCAGTAATCCAAGATGATGTAAAGACCTGTAAAATACCAAGAGAAATATCAAAACCCTAAAAATATATATGCAAATGAATGGGTTAGACTGAACTCAGCTGCCACAATAGTGGGCTTCCTAACTGAGTGTTGCACTACATTTTGGACCCAAATGTAGTTCTGGTGAGTGTGTGTATTATGTGCCCTAGATGCCCTCATGTCAGTCACACTTTGTGAAGTAGTTAGCAATAACTAAATGTAGAAAATGTAATAGTATGTGTGCATAGAATAGAATAGAATCCCTCCCCCTATGAAGTGTGATGCAGATGTCCTAGTCTTGTGTCTTGATGATGGAGCTATGTGGATGCAAGTGATCTCCAATGCAATAGATGGATGCAACTCTAGATGGGTGATTGTAGTGAATGATGATAGGTCCTTTACTATGGTCTCATAACTTTATATTTATAGGGTTCTCTTGATCTAATTTCATAATTAACCCCAAAATGGTCGACCACCAAAAATATAAGAAGCTAAAACGGCTAGAAAGAGCCCAAAATATGGCGGGAAAGTGAAAAAGGGACCAGGGTGCCCCAGCACTAATTTGGGTGCCTCAATCAAGGCTAAAATAACGCGGGATGAAAAAATTTGATTAGGCATATGGGTGCAAGAAGTCGGTACTGAAGAAAGAAAATAAAACAAGATGGCCAAAAGACGGGGGTTAATTAGTACTTTCTTCACTCAAGAACCTTCTAAATAATAGTATGAAACCGGGATTAAATAATGTCTAAAGTTCATGATTTTGTGACTACAATATATTAAAGGAAATATATATTACAAATGTTAAGGTTTGACTCGTTATCCAAAAATAATATCTTGATTAAGTTTTTTTTTATATTGACTTGTATACACAATGGGAGACATTGATCTATTTATACTTGGGGGGGAAGATCTTATTTTAAAATGACATGCTTTCCTTTATCCCTCGTAAAGTATTTAAGTTGGAACCAACATAAGGTGGCTCTACATTTTCAAGTATCATTTTTTACTTGTAATGGCACATGTACATAGGAGTCCTTTGTAATAACTCCAACGATGAGACCTTAGTATGAGTTCTATTTAGTTGATTAAGGAATTCATGATTTTTTGGGGGGAAAGAAGATTTATTTTGTTTCCCCCTATTTAGCATAGTTGTATGACCAACCATACGTGTTTACTTTAACACAACACGGAATGAGGGATCTATCATAAGTTGTGAGTGAATAACAGGAACATGATAGTAGTTATTAGAACTAGAAGAGGTATAGATAAGACTATGATAGGTTATGTATGTGTATGGTACTAAACAAGATTCAATTAGATCCAATCAATGGGAATGTTTAGATTCATGTAGACTGTCTTTATTAGGACTAAAAATAGATTTAAAATACATACAATTTGTATCAATAAAATCCTAAGGAGAGCTATGGTTTTTGGAGTAAGGCCTATTAGGGTATGACTCGACGTATTCTATCAATAGTGGGTTCACTAAATGATTTAACCATAATAGAATTATATTGTGTTGATAAAACCCTAATTAGGATTGGAATCTAGAAATGATGTATATTTATATTATTGAATCAACAATCAATATACATATCTGAACATACATTTAATGATTAAGCGATTTGATAATTTATGGTATGTGGTAAATATAGTAAAAATAAGAGATGATAATGCACTTATATTTTATGTGTTTTGGTAACTAATATAGATATGAAATAGGAGGGAATAGACTATAAATATAATATATATTTTTTGTCTATGAAGCTAGGTCTCTACCTTCCTCTAGATAGAATCACCCACTAGGAAAAAATCAACTACCATAACTTGTCTAATTCTACATAGGCATGTCCTACCCTAGAAAGTTATTTTTTTTACTACACAACCACTTATAACTCATGAATGTGTTTCTCTATGTGCAATCTAGAATCTGAAAGATGCATGCAAGTTAACAAAATCAGTCATATCTTCTTAAAAACCTAGCATACTTGATAGTACTATAAAAAGGGTCAATAGTTTGATTTGAGGTATTCTTGAATTTCCTACATAGCACTACTCCAAAAAGGCTTTAAACCCATGCATTTCTCAACATATTGGAAGTGAAATTATGTTCTTTTCATCTACATGTATGCAACTATAATATAACTCTTGAACTTTTGAATGCTTTTGACTTGGCTTAGAATGCCTTTGAAATGGCTCATAATGCTTTATACTTGCTTAAGGTTAATCCTAACATATGAACACAAAATAGGGAATAATATGGTGGATTTACTTACAGTTTGATGGTGAAGACCAAGTGTTGCTAAGTGATTTCTATGTGACTACCAATTGAGTAAATAAGTGTTTTTATTTGTATTTATATGGATCTAAGGGTAATATTCACAGTAATACCAACCTATGGGGAAATATTCACTCATAAGAAGACTGCCATTTGAAATTTTGATTGTTAAAGATAGTGGTGGGGGAAAAAGCTTAGTTGATGTTATGGAATGGGTTGCACATAAGATATATGTTGTTTTTTATCTTTTAGAGATATTATTATAGGTGTACAAGTAGTGGAATGAGGGATTTAAAACCTTAGGATGGAATGAGATAGCATGCTTAAGTGCAATTTATGCGTACAAGTCATGCATATAAGGGATATGAGCCAAAATTAGCATTATCAACTGCTAAATGAAAAAAATTAGGTGTCTACAATTTGGTACTCTCTTTGTGAGGAAATTGAGTGATACACAATGCCTTTTGCATACCTTATTAGGTATGAGAGACATGAAACTACTTCATTCATACATGAGAGTCATGAAACTTATATTGGTGATTCCTCGTATGCATTGTTTATGCACATGAAACTCAATTGCATACATGCATCCTCATCTACCATTTGTTTCCACTTAAGATTTATTTTATATTAGTTTTTATGGATTCATGAGAGTTATTTACAAAATATAACAACACATATCCTCTACCCTTTAGCTACATCATCTACACACTCTTTATAATGCTTAGTAGGGCTCCCTTGTTTTGGAGCTACTCCAACATTCATATTAACCTACTTTGATAGTTAAAGAGCTCCTTATTATGATCTATTCTGGTGTATACAATGCCTCATCCTTCTTCTTCTTTAGTGTCTTTAGGATGTAACTTGTACTATGTTATAGATTTCCATGAGGATTTTTTGTATTTTTACAACCTAGTCTACCTTTACGTGTGTGTGCCTTGTTTTTGCATATCATCCTTTCTCAATTACTACATATTACAACCAATACTAGTGTCATATTGTTTTTTAAATACTTTTTAATATTTTTTTAACACTTTGATAGTTGATTTTTCTCCCTTTCGTGAGAAATTTCTAGCATACCCAAATTCTATTATTGTTTGGGGTTTGAGTAGTGGATTTAGACAACTCTTATAAAGAAAGTATTCTACCCACTCCACCCATTCAACATTATGTGGGTGGTGTAGTCATACTACTTATTTTGGTGTTTTGTCCCTTTCTTACCATTGACACACCACAACTTCTATTTCAGGTAGTTGATAAAATTATCTAGTGAACTAATTTTTCCTTTTGATGTTTCACTTGAAAATGTTGTTATATGGAATCTCCAACATATCATTTCTTCAGTGGTTGAGTAGTGGATTTCGACCACTTGTAAAAAAAATTGATGTAGGAGCATTAATTGTATGGATGAATAAAGCATGGTTTTTGGGTTTCTCTAGGTGTTAGGGAGTCATTTAGGTGTCTTATTGTGTTTGGAGTCCTTATGAACCTTATTGGCAATGTAAATTTGAAATTAAGAGTTTTCCCTCTAAAAGCAGTACTTGAAAATTCGAATTACTAGGCTTGAACAAACAGGTTCAAATGTAAAGAATGAGGATTATTAATAATTATAAAAAATCAATTAATACCTCATGGGGGTATAAAAGGTGTATTTACCTTTGACTTAAGTCATGATTACCATAGTCATATTAAACCCTAGTTGATTGGTTTTGAAACTACCTCTTCTTGTCTTAAAAGGATGAAATTCGAATTGAAAAGGAGTGGTTAGGTTTTAGGGAATATTTTGGGATTAGTGGTATGTGTGGTGAAGCCATGAAAGGCTCTGTAATCTATAGAATTTGGTGCCACATCGTGTAAAACAAATTATGGAAGAATAAATACTTAACATTCTTATAAAGTGAAGGTGTAGTAGAGAATCACTTGATTTTCATCATTTCTTTTGGTTTTGTATGTTTTGAAAGTTTAAATATATTGTATTTGTTGCATAAAATAATGTATAGGTGTGGAGGACTGCTCTTATTATGAGGAAAGTATCTTTGGCTACATGGAATACTATCACAAGCTAAAGTGAATACATTCTTATGGAAACTGATTTTAAGAGTATGATAAGAATCCTAAAATTCTTTTATGTTACATTTAACATTAAAGAAATGATTGATTAGTTATAAAGGTCATGTTAATTGGTAATGTGTTCCAAAAGTTTGAAATGTTTGTGTACATTGGAGAGGTATAAGGTTGGAACTTAGGAAGTTATATTTTAGAGTAGTCATGGTCATGATTTTTGATTAACTTTGCATGTTGAGATAGCAAAAAATGAATGTACAAAGTATTAGGAGTTTGGAAGAGATAATATAAGGCTTAAGGAGAGTGATAAGTCATTAAAAAATATTGTGGAGTTTAAATGAAGACCAAATCAAGAAAGTAAAAAAAAAACCCTCTCTTTGACAAGGTACCCTGTTCTAGGGGCTAAAAGGCATAAATTTTATATATTGTTAAAAGGATTCATTAAACCACGTTTTGGAGTGAATGATCAAGACACCACGTGTGTTTTATGGTGAATATGGAGATTTAAGACACTGGAAAGGAGAATTACTTATTCAAAATTTATAAATACAACCCTAACTGTTATAAGAAGTCCAATATTAGAGTTTGAAGGCAATATGCTTGGGTAACAGTCATGACACTCCTTTTGTGGTCTGTGAAATTTTGAATTATTGAAAAAGGAGAGTATGAGGACCATGTAGAAGCAAACCTTAATTTAGATACAGAGCATTAGGGTTTGGAAGGAGTAAAGAAATATAAGTACAGTCTTGTTTAAGAACCCATGACAGTCGAGTCTAAAGTGAGGATTACCAGGATTTAATAATGGTTAGATTATTTGCTAACATGTTTAGAAAATATATTAAGGTGGATGGAAGTCTTGAAGAATGTGTGGAAGTATTTGAAAGCCAAGAATTAGTCCTTAACTGCCTTGTCACAATTCTCATTATGAAGTATCAAGCAGTTAGTTAATCAAGGACAAGGAGAAGACTTAAGTAAGGATAAGTGAGTGGATTGAGAGTTGGGAAGTAGTATGAATGTGTTGAATCCCTAAGAAGAGGTTTTAGTCTTGTGAAGTTGTAATTAAGTTAGAATCTTAGACTATCCTCACATAGTCCTAACAAGTAGCTTAAAAAGGAAAAAATTACCACTTGATGGTAGATGTTGGTTGAAATAGCTACATAATTTGGAGGTTGATGTTAAGAAATATATCTAACAGTGATAAGAAAAGTGGTAGAACCCATAAGAGTACTATAAAAGGAAGAACATAACTAAAGGGTTGTTTAGGTGAATAAGAGCAAACTAGAAGGACAAGAAGCCTAAAGAAGCCAAAAAACATGAAATTAGAATGATAATTGCAAGGGTGTAGAAGTGTTTTGTAGAGTATGAATAAGGTTGACACAGGTAACTAAAGGTGATTCCAAACTTGAGAATAGTGGAAATTGCTAAAGACCTTAAAATTTGTCTTGAAGCCCTTGTAGATAACTTAAGAAACCTCGTAAAAAGGAAGGTTTGTTGTTGGGAGAATTCTATAAAGAGTTGGAGTATAAAAAATGGGAACATAACATGAGCTTCATAACGGGTACTATGATATATAATTAGTTTTTCTTGAATGATTATGGATTTCTCTAAACATGAAGCCCTGGGAGAAAATAAGGCTTGAACAATGACTAGTTAAAAATTGGTAAAAGAGGAATAAAAACATATTGGCATGGAATCAGTTCACGAAACGTTACAGCACCATGAAGGATATAATGGGTCATTGAAAATTTTGAAAGTGAGGCTTAAGTGTTGTTATTTTGTGTTTTTCATCATTTTTTGTCATTTTGGAGGGTTACAAGGAAACTTTAAGGACAAGAAGGAGTTTGATAGAAAATGGGTGAATGAAACTTTTTGCAAGGTCTAATCATATTGGTCTAATTTTTTAAAGCATGTGTAAGGTGATTGAAGCCTCAGGTTCACTGATTTAAGCTATTTTAAAGTTTTGAGCAAGATTTGGCTTCTCAAAGCAAAGTCATAATTCATTGGTTCTATCGCATTTGTTTTAGCTTTGTTTGTTTTTTAGATATCTCTCTCCCCTTAGTCCCTTATATGTGTTAATGTAGGTTATATTAGAGGTAGTGTTAACATTAGGTTAGATATGTAGAGGAAGTTGGCCTTCTTCGGAGGTTTTTCTCAAGATGCAAGTCCCACACTTGGAGATAATCCCATGTTAGCCAAAAGTATTGATCTTCCATGATCAAATCAAGGGTGATACTTTTAGGCGTTAACAATTAGTTATTTCCCATTGTTCTATGAACAAAATCTAATTCTAGACCTTTTTCATGGGGTTTTGTGCTTAGTTTTCCTATTAAAATCCTTTGTTAGGATTAACTTCCTTCGATAATATCTCAATCCACATGACTCTATTTTCAAAAAAATGGAGGCATTTCTTAATTACATCGAATTGAAACAAAAAACTCTATTTATTTTTCATAATTCCCTAGATAGAGTTTTCAAAATTCAAGTTTCTTTATTTCACTAAAAGTGACTGTATACACCCAAAATTACATGTGCTACATTGTCGGAAAACGGTTACAAAAGTCCCCAATGATGATTCAAATCCTTTCAAGAAGGTGTTCAAGCTCCAAAACCCATTCGCAATATATATTTTTTGCCTAGACATCTGTACTTAGCCTTCCCACACTTTTTCCAACTTTTTGCCTCTTTCTGTGCATGTTTTGGCCTTTAGTGCCAGGACCGCCGCCCTGCCTGGGCATTGGTTCTAAAACCGCTGCCCAGGCAGGGTGACTGTCCTAACCAATTTTTCCAGATTCCATCATGTGTGTTTTCAACATGTGATGATTCACTTAACTTCACTTTTAGCATGCATCTCTGGGCCAAATTGTCTAAAAATAGTTTTGATTACTTGGTTCTCCTTCCCTCTTCTATTTTTGCATGTGTTTTAGTTAGTTGGAACTGCCTCTTTTTTCCTTGTGCATGAAGGCACATCCTAACCCCAATTCTTATATATTCCATGCTTTTATTCAAGCAAAAGGCCTGAGAATTTTTGTGTATCTTACATTGTATTGTTGCTTCAATCTTCCTAGGAATTGCATAGCCAAGCTCAAATATCTTGTGTTGTCTCTCTTCTACTTGTATTGCACCTAGACTGCCTTCAAACTACCATTGCTCAAGCACCATCCTCATGTCATTTTTCTTGCATTCCCAATCCCTTACACTCATATGAACACTTGGAGAAAGAAAGGAACAAATTGAGGGGACAGATATAGATACAACCAGATTTTCCAAAGCTCTTGCTTATCCAGGTTGGAATTGTGTGTTTGTTTCTTTATTTGTTAAATTGTCAATTTCAAACCACTAGTTTCAATTGCATATCAAATAGAGTAGTAAAATTTTTCATTTAAATAGGTTATGAAATTACAAGTAGATCAAATCATTAGAAAGTTTGCTCTTTGACATTACCAGGGAAGTTATGGGGAACAATAGCTCTTTCAGGGTCATGATTTGTTCTTCACCTCTGAGGCAGGGTTTGAAGGGTTTTGATTGGATTAGGTTATTTGTTTTAGATTAATATTCACACAAGTAACTAGATACATCTGTCTGATTACTTGTCTTTAGTTTATTTATTAGATTAGAATGCATTTCTTAAAAACTAGAAAAGATAAAAAAAGATTTCCTTTGATAGATTAGTTTGCTTTTTTATTGTTTTGCTCTGATATATTGTGAAAAATCCAAAAACATAGATTAGATTTCCTTTAATATTTAATTTTCTTATTCAAAGCATTTCATTTCATTCTGTATGACCATCAACGGTCCACAACAAGAAAAGACGTACAGTTTTGATCCCTTGGTCCCACAACCCAACGGGCCGAAATTGATAACTGACATTGATACAAGTTTATGTTTGACAGTCTTACAAACATGTGTAACTTTTGCTGAGAAAATAAAACAACTAAATATGTTGAACATCGCTACTAATCAATCCTACAATTATTGGACTACTCCTAGCAACAGGGTTTGATTATGTGCATGACCATATAAGGGCCACAGCCTCCACGAGTCTTTGGTTGTGATCCTCAGGTCCCACATCCCAATGGGCCTGCTGACCAGTTCGACATTGACACTAGTTTGTGTACATTAGTATTCAAATCTTCACCACTTCCACCAAACATTATTGCACAACTTTCCTTACTGAACATAGCAGCCGATCAGGATAAGACTTTTTAGACTAGACCAAAAAATGACCCATAAGTCCTTGTGGCTCCACTACGTCTCTCGTTCTTACTTCCAAGACCTTTTCTAGAAATACATACGAGGCACCCGCAGGTCACTTTCCACATGTGCAACAACCAATAAATAAAATCTTGGCAGACCTCGATATTGATTGGAGTCTCTGAGTAGCTATAATACCAGATCGAGCCATCACACCACTTCAAGTCAGGAGAGCATTCTTCACCTTAGACTCGTAGATCCTGATTTTGCGTGTTGAAGACATAAGATTTCCCAATTAGCTTAATCCCCATCACCACACTCACATTCACATTCATTCTACACTGGTTGTCTCGACATGACCTCAAGAGGTCAGGTGCGAAGAGGGTAACGTGTTGATTTTCTATCGTACAGGGACCGTCACGTCAGGGGAGTGTACGACCTTATCTTGCTCTATCCTCCCCGAGGTTTTCCAGATAGATAAGATCTCTGGGACACTGGGGGCGAGGGGGGCTATCTGTATTTCAGATACCCCGAACTCTATCATCTAGAATTCTAGATATAGGGGGTTGGGCAATATGATCAATTTAAATCAAAGGTCCAGCAGAAACCTTTTTGGCCTATCCCTTATTTGCCCCCACTCGATCATATGTTAGACTGACATGACTCTCATAGCCTCTCACACACCATAACTCCAATGCAAACTCCCTATCTATATATATGGTAGATTTTCCCCACTTCATATGAAAATAATTATTTACACAAAATAATTACTATATGAGTGATAGTTCTCTATATGGGGACCCATGAGGATCCCGCCCCCATAATCCACATACTATGAAAAATCGGATCCTATCTAATCCACCCTCTCCTTTTTCTAACCCATTCAACCTCACATGACCCTAATCTTTTCACTATCTACGTCTCTCTACTCCCTGGTTACATTCCCTACTAGCCTGAATATTATCCAATTAGAGAGGGGCGGAGGGTTGCAGGCCCCCTCTCTATAGATCCAATGAACTTTCTGGCTTCAGGATATATAGTGACCTTCCTATCAACTCGAGGGGCATGGCACACAAAAATATCCGTGAGGAGGGCCGGGGAGGGGAAGGTGGATATATCTTATCTATGTAGTTCATACTCTAGTTCAGGGCAGCGGGGCAGATATTGGGGATCAGTCGGGTATACCCCTAGACATGTAATTTCATCCCAGTGATTGATTGGGGGTATATATATATATCATGCCTAATAAACAGGAAACGTCATGATAACTATTACCTACCATCAAACCATATTTCTGACATATAGGTTATAATAGGGCAATGTTTCACAACATTTTGAATGATCATCACGGTATCATTGTAAACAATCCAAATGAGTGTTGCCACCCCTGCAAAACAAAAAATCTGTGGTACTTATTCATTATGGTCACATTATCGTAGAACAAGCTAGTACAAAGTTACAACACAAGAAAATGGGCTACACCTCAGTAAAAGGAACATTTTTATCAAATGCTATCCATATTCCTTCTGTATGCTTGCTTGTCTACAGGTCCATGGCAGTAACATCTGATGGATTTAAATAGTTGGCTCATACTATGTGTCGAATCTGAATCTAATTCAGCAAATATAGAAAGATACCACACATTTCACGAATTATGTTTTATCGGGGACTGGACACCTCCATTGTCTGCTCTTAAAGGGCATCCAACATCTGAAGAAAAGACATAAATGTCTCTACCAACTATTTCGATGGATCTATAATAAGCTCCATGTTCCAAATCTCTATGCACTTGGATACAACTTGGGAGGATGCTGGCAAATGTCTGCCAAACGCATTTGATACAAACCACAAGAATTTTCACAGATCAACCCATTTGTGTAACACGCATTGATTGCAGTGTAGCGAAATACATTTTAGAAGAGAATTATAATTAATAAGGAGTAGACATACAATACCTGCATTGAAAACTTCATTCATTAACCAGAAGATAATAAAGATGAATTTAATCATACTTAAAACGTGAGTTTTATTTTAGGATTGTTACTCTTTATGTTACACTAGGACATAGAGTTATGTTGGTGAGAAAATTTGTCAAGGGACAAATTTTTGGGTTTCTTACTACGCTCTAGGAATCTAAGTCCCTCTACTTAAACGGTGCATATTTTGTATATGCATGCATGAGTAAGCTGAGTTTTATCTGGGTTGGCCTTGCAGCCGGGGATCCAACATGGGCACTCCACTTCCCTACGGAAAAATCTTTCGAGTACCTGCAAGAGAGGAATTTGTTAGGAGAGCGGGAAAGGGAGTGAGAATGTTAGATAGGAGGACTAATGCTGCAAGTAGAAAATCAAATTCTTGCATACATGTTGGTCCGAAAATCTGTCGCGTGGATAGATCTATGGATAGACGAGCCAACAGTGTGCAGGGCTTAGCCCCTCTTTGAGACAGCAAAGCGAAACTGGTTTATTGCTATTTCTACTAGCAGGAACCTATGCAAGTCTCACAGATTCTGCCTTCGGGGGTTGGGATCTCATCCCAGTAGAGTGTTTCAGGCTGCGAAAAGAAAGGAATGAAAGAGGGAGAAGAGAAAGAACAGATCCGAAGGAAGAAAAGAAATGAATTCCAAAGCAGAAAGGTCAGAAGATTTATGTTTTTAGTTTGGTAGTAAACAGAGCCAAACCTACTTGCATAAATAAACAAAGCAATACTGATAAACAAATGACGGAAAAGTAGATATGAATCTAACAGATCAAACACATACAGATCTAACGTAAGAAAGATCTAATGTATAACACAGCTATTGAGCACAAATTCTGAATAATTGTATTACTGTTCTTTTCTGTTACAAGAAAGCTCAAAGTCTTTCTCTCCTCACTTCTATTTCTATCTAAAAAATGTTCACCCAGAATACAACAAGTATCCTCATATTTATAGAAGATGAGGGAGAGAGAAGGCAAAATGGAGCCAACCACTTATTTACAAGATATTTACAAAATATCCAAAAGTCATGTTGACTTTGACAACTTGGAGGATGACATCATCCCATGATGCAACATGGATGATGTCATCATTTGTGTCAACACGTTTTTAAGACATTTCGAAGAGAAAGTCGGAGAATAGAGAGAGGAAGAAGAAGAAGAAGAAGAAGAAGAAGCAGCTACTCATCATGAATTCGTTGTTGACAGTGCTAACGGGGATTCCTCCGGCGAAGTGCAGGGCACTGCCGATTAGCTTGTCCATCCATGGACTTCTTGTGACTTTCTGAGTCCTAACCCAGAACTCCTCCATGTCAATGTGACCCAATTCTGAGTCCCTGACATCCATACTGCACTCAACCTGTGATTCGGGCATCCTGACCCTCTGATATTTGTATTTCATCTCTTCTTCTGTCAGCTTAGCCTTTCCTCTTGGTTTGGTGGGTTTCTTGCTTGACGTAGACATGTGTCTTTTCGAGCTCAGCTGCTGATCTGCATGAAGAAGAAGCGAGACCCAATCCAAAAAGGTTGAATTAGTCATTTGATCTTCCATTGGAATGCTAGCAGAAGAAAGAGTTAGAGATTTTAAGGCTCAGGGCGCAGGGCGCATGAAAATTACATGTTGCAGGCCAAAAAGATAAGGCGCATAGGAAATGCATGTTGCAGAGGTTATACTGGCGCCAAAGGCGCATGGCGCATGGAGGAAGCAGGTTGCATTTTATAGAAGGGCGCACAGGAAAAATATGTTACATTGAGATTTGGTGCGCCCTTTGGCGCATGGGAAGATTATGTATCATGGACAAACGATGCGCCAAAAGGGATATGGCGCGGCGCATGTAGGGTTTACACAACATTATGTTGCTGCAATGGAGGATGCGCCCGCGCCTTTCTAGCTTTATACTTGCGCGAATAAAGCTTGTGTTACATGAAAACTGGGTGCGCCCTTTGGCGCATGAAAACATCATGTAGCATGGATAAAGGGTGCGCCAAAGCTTTTAAGGAGGCGCGGGATTTATACTTGCAGCAGGCAAAAAGGTTGCGCCATTGGCGCGAGTTTCGAACATGTAACATGGCAGGTATGTGCGCCGAGGGGCGCAACTGTTTGCTTTGCAACAAGGCGTGCCAGTGCGCCATGAAAATAAACTATCTTCTCAAATCCTTTTCATTCTTTCTCCACTTCAAAAGGATGCTTGGACAAGTAAGGTTTCACAAAAAGGTTTTAGCAGACCAAGCCAGTTATAAAACGACTCCCTTTTCCAGCAGATCCGGAAAGAGGGAGGGAGAGGAAAAGAAAAGGAAACAGGACAGCACAAGGGAAACTAGCTCAAACATATCTCATATAAAAGCCAACATCCTGACCAAAATACAGACCAAGCACAGACCAAGCACATAATGAAAAAGAGGGAGAACCTCTTACCTCGAATATATAGCGAAGGATTGGAAAGTGGGTCCACAGGGCAATGATAACGACAGAGCAGAGCTGACAAATCCAGAGCGATCACGTGCTTCAAAAAGAATGAAAATGACATGGGCGCGCACTGATATTTATAGAAAAACTTGTCATCAATGCGCCAACCACTTTTGAAATGGCACATGAAAACTGCTGTCGACAGAGGAAAGCGTGCGCCCTTTGGCACATGGAAGTAATTGACAACAGGAGAATGAGCGTGCCCTTGGCGCACCAAATGCGTTGTCGACACGAAGTTATGTGCGCCCTTTGGCACACCAAAACTTGGTGTTACAGAGAGATTATGTGCGCCCTTTGGCGCAGCAAAAACCGACTCAACATCCTTTGGCGCACCGAAAGGAGTGCTAACATGGAAAACCATGCGCCAAAGGATTTTTAGTGGGCGCACCAAAACTTGGTGTTACAAGGCAAATCCATGCGCCCAGCCAAAAAAGGCTCAAAAAGACCAAGTTTGAAAACTAGATTTCCCGGGAAGGGATTTTACAATGTTTCGAACGCGAAGGATCCCTAACGAGGGATCGAAACAAAATTTTCGGTATGGTTATCGGTAAAATTGCCCTTGTCAATTTTACGGGATAACAATACATCAATTAGAAATTTCATCACATGCACTAAAATTAAGAAGAAACAACTCTGCAAATAGCAACAAGACCGATTAGAATTTATGAGCACAAAGTATCAATAAATTCCTCAGTCAAAAGAGGGCTAGAAACTCCTTCTTCTTGTATTGATGCTTAAACAAAAGTTGTACATAGTATGAGAAATAAAGGAAATTTTAGAATGGGGGAATGGAAGAATTTGCTATCTCTTTGATTTTTCACAAGGATCTCTCTCTCTCATGAATTTACCAAAAACAGCTAAGAAGACCCTTAAATGAGGATTTCATTACAATTTATAGAAGAGAAGCAACTCTTCATCTTCCCAGTGACTTTTCATATGTCATATTTTTGACTTTAGGTTGTTCATATTCCTATCAAATATTAAATCCCTTTTATAAAAACAAGGTGACTTAACTTTTACATTATGTTTCTAAAGTCACTTAATTACATATCAAAAAGTATAAACCCCAACGTAAAATTAAAACATTAAAGAGAGGGAACATTGGGAGGGAAGAGAAGAGAGCAAAATAGAGAGAGAAGGAAGAAAAAGAAAGAGGGAGAATCATGCAAAAGAATGAGTTGCTCCATCGGACTTGATCTTGCTCCATGACTGGTCTCCATCTCGCGCTGCTGAGAAGATCTCCGTTTCTCCAAATTCTTTGCTGAAACAAGCCACTGCAAGTTCCACTCTATCAGTGTGAGGAATGTGAACACAACTTAGAGTCTATGTCCACTTGTCAGACACACTATTGGTATCTTTTCATTTTTTGAACCATGATGGATGTTTCTCTTTGATGAGTGCAATGGTGGCATGAATCTCTGAGAGGAACTCTAGGGTATCCTTAGTGAAGGATAATGGATTGCCCACCTCTTTCTTAACATATTCCTCAAATGTCCCAATCAACTCATTGATAGTTGTATCTTCTCCCATTGCAAGAACTCCAAGTTTATGAATTTGGTGATTGATACTATCTTACAACTTGTATGCTTGTTCCGCTTTATCCTCCAACTCGGAAATGGCTTAGTTGATTGCTTCAAATCTGATTGCTAAGGATCTTGCACATACATGCAACAAGTATTTAGAATGGGTGTCAAAAACCTTCTTACTAATCAACTCCTGAGAGCAAGTGTTGTTCATTTCATTCACCGCTTAACCCAGAGGATCCTAGTAATGCCTTTCTTTCTCCAAATCTTCTCTAAGCAATTGCATCCTATTTGTATTTACATACATGTAGGCGAAGAGTTTGACTACCTCTTGGAGCACCAACTTCCCCTTTTTATTAATTACGTTAATCTATTCGTTATTATCTCGCCCCTGCATCGTGAGCTCATGCATCCTCTTGATAGATTTTGGATTGAAGTTGCTAATGGGTGTAACTTCTTCAATGGGAATTGTTGAGGCATTCGGGTCCACCAAGTGTTGTATATAAGATGAAAGAGTTCATACTTGTTCTCTTAGCTCATTAATCTTCTTCTTATATTATTTTTTCCTTCCCAACAAGTGAACGGAATATTGTTGATACATATGCAAATCCCCTTCATGAGTAGCCAGCCCTAGTTGGATTGTGCTCATCTCATAATCATTCAGTGTCATTTCATCCACTTGTTTGATCACCTTTGGTCAGGCTACTTCAATATACTAATTACATGTTTCTTCGATGTAGAACTGCTATGTGCATGAAATTATTTTTCCTTACCTTGTCCAATGAGGAAATTGCTGATAAATCAGGGGCGATGACCTATTGAACAGTGAATGTATCAGGTGTTATTGTCTCCTACATCCATGAGAACATTTCGTCAAACTCAAGCTCCATGATAGGTGCATCAACCATTCCCTGCTCTAGAAGAGGAGGCACATCTTGGATGGGAGAGGCATTAGTGTAGACAAGAGGTGAGACCTCTTGTGATGGTTTGAAGACTAGATCTTGAACTGCCTACTCCTGCTCCTCTTGTGTTTCTATCACTGAATCTTCTTCCTACATTTTTGCAACCAGATATTCCTCTTGCATTGTTGCGACTAAGCCTTCTTCTTCCCTTTCTTTCTTTGGTGACTTTCCGTGAGGAGGGGTCTCCAATTTGTGGCCTTTCATTTTGAACTTACTCCAGAGTGTCTTGAATTTGAAGTAATTTCCACAAATTTTGATGATGACTACCGTGAGGCTTGTTTCTGACTTATGGGGGTACCTTGTGATTGAATGGCCATGGATCTCTTTCTTTAAAACCAATCCCTCATTCTCCTGACCACTTTCTCAGTTCATTCCTTTATATCCCTTGACTTGTAAATGTGTCAATTGACTTGAGGAAATGGGGAAACATTGATTGTCATATATTCAAGATCATACCTTTCTGTTTCGTCATCTTGTAAAATATCTTCATACCAAGAGAACTTGAATTTCCTAATCTCATCTACTATCATCCTCATGTGCTCTTTCTCCCACACTTCAAATTCATTAGTACAATTGCCCCAATAGTCTTCAATTTGTAGATCATGGCACAAGTCTGGGATATGGAAAGATTCATGATCATCTTGAATGTCGAAATTGAGTCTGATAGTGTAGGAATGCAGAGTCAAATGCGCAAAGGTAACCTCTAGATGAGATGCATCACTTGAATTCTTACATGTGAACACCCCAAGAGAGATGGGAAATGAAATCAACTTATTTTTCCTGCTTCTAAGTCTGGTTTTTACCTATATGAACTGCCTGCAAAGCTCAAATAGTACAATTTGGTCACTAAGGTACTTGGGCAACCTTAGGGCAACTTGATTGAAGCCAGAGACTCACAAGTAAGAGAAAGTTGAGAATTGTATGAAATAGGAACCATATTTTTTTATTAAGGATGTCACTTGTGGCGAAATACTTTCCTCTGAATCACCCTCCAAAGTTCGGACCATGTACATCATGAATGCATCATTCACACGGGTGAAATGTCAGTGACTCTCTTCCATTACCAACTATGATATTTTCTCAAATGCAAGCACCTTAGCAGTAATGTTCTATGTGAGGGAAAATCCCTTGAATGACCTCGAGCTAGTGATCAAATAGACCAAGTAAGAATTCATGTGGAACTTCTTTGTCATGGGCACTTGGAGAATTGGAGATGCAAGTTGTCATCGATTTTTTGCTCCCAATCAATTCGTTGCTTTCCTTCAGTCACTGTCAAGATGAAAAGGGCCATCCAATATTGGAAGTCTCTTGTTTTTGCCTCTCCCATCACTCTGCTAAGGAGAGTGATTACATCTGAATAACCTTCATGAAACTCGCATCCTTGAGGGCTTTCTCCCTGTCTTCATCCAAGATCCTAGTGTAATTGCTTGCATGTATGCATCCATTTTTTCCCACTCATGCACGACCTTCTCCTTCGTGATGATAACCATGTTGGGTGATGTTGGAATTTGTAGAGTGAGTGAGATGGTTATGGGGTTAATGATAGTCATTGTCAACTCAAATTATTTTCGTTTCAAGTTTATAATGGTGTGAGAAATCCAAGACCAGCTCATAGCTTTATATAGACACGGGGTGTCCCACAGCTGCGAACAACCCACTTGTGAATACTTGATCTTAAATCTTCCCTCTTTCCTTGGTAGTCATGCGAGCCTTCAGATCATTGAAATCCATATAGGAGACATCATTGTCTTCTATCTCATATTCAAAGGTGAAAGGTTGTGTCGGCTTCTATCCTGAAAACTTGTACTTCATGATTCCTCGACACTTACTATTTTTGGAAAGGGCAACTTACTATTTTTAGTAAGTGTGGAAATTCTTCTCTGAACTCCAACTGCAGTTGCCAATTTGAATTTTCAACTCTCATAATGTTCCTTTTGTGAAATTCACTCTCTGGAATGACTTACTATTTTTAGTAAGTGTCAATGAGACGACTTACTATTTTTAGTAAGTATGAAAAATCAGCACCTTCAAACCTCAATTAGATATTGCAACTTGAATTCCTCTTTCTCCCTGCGTTCCTCTCACCTTCTGGACCATTTTGTTATTTTTACCAGGTGCTCATGAGACCACTTACTATTTTTAGTAAGTGTCAATTCTGGACTAAGATGACCATTTCGATGATTTTCGCCTACGATATTCCTTCTGTGTTCATCGCCTCCTTCACAGTTTCTTTGGATGGTGGCTTACCCAAAATAGCAGTCTCCCATATAGAAGGCCTGCTATTTTTAGTAAATATGCTTCTGATGGTTAGATCACGATGGAACGAAGTTTTTTGATATGGGTTTTTTCCCAATAACGCCCCTTCGAAATTTCAAGTTTACACGATCAATAGTTTATGAGATTTTAAAATTTCAAAATTTTCACCTGTTGGCAGCTACAAACACAGTAGCCATTAACGGAGATTGAAAATTTCAGGTCTAGTTTTCTCCTCTGATTGTGATGAAAATTATATTTTTTATGTGGGTTTTTGTTTGTCGTTGCACCAATGAATTTTCTCTTCAAATCGATTGCATGTTTGACGGGAAATATGACTTTTGTCTTCGTTGTGCCAAGAGGGAGATTTCTTTGCTATGAAAAATATATGTTGCGGAAAGGAGATCTATTTCTGAGGTTTTTTTTTCCTCTTAAAATGAAGGATGCAGCAAAAAATGGTTCTTCAATTTGTGCCCTGGTTTGTAAGATATATCAAATTCTTCGTCTCACGGCAACGGGGGTTTTTCAGATAAATTCCTTCGTTTATTTCTTCCGTTCTTCGATTCCTTACGATCAAATTTCCTCTAAGATATTTGAGATCACTGTGTTTTCATGATGTGGAGGATTTGATGAAGCTGGTTTGGAGTGCAACAATGGAAGATTGGATGTCTAGACAAAAATGGACAGAGCTATGGCAGGGTGTGAAGCTGTGAAGAAGAAATGGAGGGAAAGAAAGCTAAGTGTTCAACTTTAAAGCATTTTAAAAACACATACCAGGGGTGGGGAAAATTTTTATGTCCCTGATGTCCCTTTAGCTAAAGGGATGAAAGGGTCATCAAATTTCACATCGCACCTCCTTGCGACACTTGTCAAGATCCAATGGTTGAGCATTTGGGCTAAAAAGCTTACGGGAAGCACCTGGGGGCTAAAAATCAGACGTATGGAGGACCAAGAGGCATACATAGAGTTTGGTGCATTTTACTTTCCCTCATGTCCCTTTAGCTAAAGGGACGAATGGATCATCAAATTTCACATCACGCCCAGAGTTGACACATGTCGGGCATCTGACGGTTGTGCATTTGGCTCCAACTAGCTCCCAAGGGTTGTATAATGCATTGTAGAAGGCCGCATTGATGACTTGTGGGCCACAAGGGGATGGGCACATTTTCATTTCCCTCATGTCCCTTTTCTTAAAAGTATAAAAGGGTCATCATTTTGCACATCGTGCCACATTGTGACACTTGGTGCAATCTAAACGACTGAGGGGATAGGCTTCGATATGCACTTGGGGGCTGCACTGGTGATGCACAGGGTTCCATGGGTGACAAGAGGGAAAAGTAGGACTAGGTGAATTTTAATTGTCCCCTATGTCCCTTTTCTTAAGGGATGAAAGGGACATAAAAATGTGTCAGGATCTTGGAGCTAACACATGTCCTCTTCAAAATTTGACTAACTGTCGGAAGCTTACCTTGAGGACAACTTATGATGACAATAACTTGAGCTCCCGATGGAATTTTTGGAAAAATTTTATATTAATTTGACTGAAAATTTCCTTATGAATCCATTGGTGGGGGTAAAAACTCTTTATTCCTCCATTTATGCCCTGAAAAATTGGATTTTTGTTGTCTCCCTAGCTGAGCATGGGAAAAACTAGATATAAACCTATTGCGCCAAAGTGTTGGTAAAACTATGATTTCGCCATATTGTAGATATCTGAATTCCCTTTTCAAAGATGTATTATTTATCTCCTAACTCCTTCCAGATCTCTCGGAATCACTTCTCGAAGCTCAGTAGCTTTTTAGTTCTTGTGCACTGCCTAGGCCTGAGAACCCTATTTTTGATTAATCTTCCCCAACTCCTCCAAATATTTCATGAATCTTACAAAATCAATTCCTTGATGTTATTAGACCTTCAATTCATCTCCATGTTATATTTTTCTTCTCCATTCCTCTCCAAGGGGTTGTCCAGTCATGGGAAGACCGGTGGTGGCCCTTCCCAACATTGCCCAAAATTAGTATTCTTCAAGGACTCCTAAAATCACCTAGGGGGATTGACTTGACTTTCCTAATTCACCTAAGGGACTGAATTAACATCCTCTGGGGGGTCATTGGACTGACAAGGTAAAGCCGGAGCTGATGATGGGTAGACCTGGGGTGTCTTGGAAAGGTGAAACTTGAAAATTTTGACACAAGGGTATCATTGTCATGCTCGAAAATTGTAAATTTTCCTATTGCACATTTGCATGAAAAACAAGTTATTAACACTAAACTCTTTATCATTTCTATTACTGTATATTTTAATGCAATTGTAGGACAAGAATGACTAACTCAAATGGAAGCAACTATGGATAACAATAGTAAGTGGATTACTTTTCATTTTGACGGTAACCTTATAACAATAACACAAGATTTAACATATGACGAGAGAAACCTTTTAACCAAGGAAGCAAATCCTATAGCAGCACACCTACATTAGAACATGTATAAACTTTACAATAATTGAGGAGTAAATAATGTTTACTTTTCAATATTCACTACAACTAATGGTTCATTGTGATCATTCACATAGAGTTATATATTTACATCGAAGTGTTTCCTATCTAGGTTCAACATATACAAATCCTTCTCCTAAGGATTATAATGTACATGTATGTCAAGAATATATATATTATGTGAATCAATACAGAGAAACTATGCAAAAACATAATTGGATGATTTAATTCTCTAAGAAATAGATATATCTAGTGCACATCTGTGTACATAGTTTCTTGAACACATATAAGATTCTACTATTTAGCCATTAGTTTCTTGAACACATATAAGTTTCTACTATTTAGCCACAAATGGAATTTTCTCAAATGCACAATATGAATTCTTCTTAAACATACTACATAGTCCATGATTAGGACATACCCCAATGATGCAACACATTTCAAGGATTTGATGTGATTTTTGAGGGAATAATCATTACCTAGAACCTCGTGCCCTTTCTTATATTGTTACAGCCTATGGCCCAATGCCCTTGGTATGTTACAAGTTAGTAGTTGCTTTTAAGCTCTCTATTATAATAAAAATAAAAAATAATACAGTATGGCAAAAATAAAATACCAGGACTTGTATGTGACTAACTTGTTCTTTACATAAACTTAGAAATTCCCTTTATTTAGGTTTAGCACTTTACACAACCTACATCCTTACAACTCAATTTTTATAATACACATAATATGGTTGTAGATACCTATAATCCATTGACATTTTACACATACTTTATAGATTATTACAACCTTACCACATTGGGGGGGTACCTACCTCAAGGGTGTCTTACATACAAAGCCTATTTTAAATATATATTTTCACACTATGTAATTTTTTATATCTCTATACCCTGGGGGATACCTACGATATTGAGGACATACCTGTGTTGGGGGAAAGTCACATATTAACCTTATCTAAATCATATATTTACAAACTAGTTCGTTGGTGATACAAAGCTTATATTGTTTATTTACACCACCCTATATATTATGACATCTGTTGTATTGTGCTTCATTTTACGATCACATTATTTAATTTTAGGTACTAATTCGACATAGTATATTCTTATTTGTTGTTAATCATTGCTTTACTACTAGTTTACTACCTAATGTTACGCTTGTTTTGCTACTTTTGGCTCCAGGCTCTTATTTTACTCTCACATATTTTTTGACACATCATTTATTGCATTGCATTCCCTAAGCATATTAAATGTTACATCACCTGATCTATGCATATTGTATGATTCATAACATGCTTTATGCAACCATTCGCTTTAGGAAATGTTTTCTCTATGTATTGATTACTTTATGCATTATTTTATTTACACATTGCTTTCTCGATGCATTATATGCTTTATGCATGTTTTCTCTATCCACATTTTATGTAATTCGTTAATTTCTCTTTGCACTTGTTTGCTCAATGAGTGGATTTCTCTATGAATTTTTACCTCTAGGCACTATTTACTCTATGATTTGATTGCTCCAAGAATTTTTCTATCCATGCACTATTTGGTTTATGCCTAGAAGCTCTATCGCTTGTTTGTTTTATTCATGTTGTATGATTCTTTTTTTTTCTCTACGCACATTGTATGTTATATCACTAGCTCTATGCACTATTTATTATATGCCTTGATTTATATATGCCTAGGTGGATATATGCATTTCTTTCTTTATACACGTTGAATGAGTCATTGCTTGCTGAAATTAAATTGTATAATTAATTGATTTTCTATATGCACGTTGTCTATTATATCACTTGCTACATGCATTATTTTATTAATGCCTTGATTATTTTATGCAAAGATTGTTCTATGAATTGGTTTCTTTATGCATTGTCTATTTTATGCCTTATTTCTTCTATGTGCATTATATGTTGCATTATATGCTCTATAAACTTGTTTACTCTATGCATTGTTGTTTTATGCACATATTTTATCTATTTATTTTTGGCATTGTGTTTTTGTAGTCACAAAATCTATGCACTTGGGTACGTTTCTAAGTCCTAAAATCATGTTAGCATTTACATGGTTCCTAAGCAAGAAAACTAGTAATTGACAACTCCCTTTAGCCTTTTTCTTTGTCTTCTACACTTTTATTGGCTTTATGCATATGTTACTCATGTTTACATTTGATTGTTTTATTTTTATATGGCCTTGGACACTAGCACCAGGCGCTCCACGCCTCCTGGGCACCCTTTTCCCTCTTTATCTTTTATCCTTCGCTTCTTAATTACTTTTTATCACTTTGGGTTGGCCTTTCAGTTGTTAACTATGAAATTCAAACAAGGGAATCATATAAATACACAAGTATGTTTTCAAAATAAACAACCAAGATCTAACATTACTATTACCACATAAGCTTGCATTTAAAGGCACAAAAGGACTTCAAAGACATTCATCTAGCACATCCACCCAAATGCAAGGGTTGCATACTTTTGCATACACAACATAGGAAGGGGAAATATATTCTATTCCATCCACACATATTATACATCTTCTAAATTCTAGATCTAGCTCATTATCATTTGTGTAACTTGTACAAGGGTATTCTAGGGCATCATTATACAAACTTTCCCAAAGAACTACATGGAGTCTGAGATGTAGTGTAGCGCTTAGTCATTAGTTCATTCTTCGGGTGACCACTGGGGTCGGTTTGACTCCCCATTTTGCATTTTCCTTTTTAAGTTTGATGTGGTTTGTGGGTATGTGTAGGTGAACTTATTTTTTGTAGGTTACAGATACATTTGGTGATCAAGGAGTGAAACCAGTGTGAAAAAGAGTGAACAACAGTGAACCTCCTTTCGTACAAAAGAGACCAGATCTGGACCATTTACATAGACGTCAACACCCAGACACAATCACCAATGCCCAGGCAGTCTTCTTGCCTCTGGGTGCTTCTGCCCTACTCAGTTTTGACTCTTAGAACCTCTAGCGAACCTTGATGATACTCTCCTCGACAGTTGTTTTAGTCATCAGTTTCCATACAGCCGTTCAAACAAGGGCTTGGGAAATCACACAAAGGACGGCGATAGCTCTCGCTATCGACTCGTAGGAGAGCGAGCGGAGAGGAGAGAGATAGAGAGAGAGAGTGAGAAGAGCGAGAAGGCGAGAGAGAGAGAGGGAGAGGAGAATGAGATGTGAGAAAGAGAGAGAGAGATAGAAGCGAAGAGAGAGACGCAAGAGAGAGAGCGAGAGATAGAAGAGAGAGAGAGAGCGAGAGAGAGAGAGAGAGAGGAGAGAGCGATCTCGCTGATAGAGAGCTCTAGGAGAGAGAAGATAGAGAGAGATAGGAGAGAGAGAGAGAGAGAGCGCGAGATACTAGAATCGCGAAGCTATATATAGAAGATTCGATATATATCGAGATGTATGCTCATAGTCTCGCTATAGCCGCCTATACTTAAGATATAGATCTCGCTCAGTCTCGCTCTCTCTCTTCTCTCTATATCTCTATCTCTCTCTCTCTCTCTCTTCGCTCTCTCTCTCATCTCTCTCTCTCTCTCTCTCTATCTCTCTCTCTCTCAGGGTTTCATTATTATTACATGTTTTTAGCTTGTCCAATTTACTATATTTTACTTTTGGTACATCATGTGTTATAGTAGTTACTCTGTAATTAGATTTAATTCCAAAAATATTAAATCATTTGGTGAACCCCATGCTCGAACCCTACCTTTCTTTTTCAGATTCTTTTAATTCTTCTCCCATGGCTGAAATTCATGACACCTTTACTGACAAAGATCTTCATGACCTCCAATCCCAGATCACTGAGAATCTTCAAGATCTATATCTCCTCTTATTCACTGCTCGTGAGGAATCCACTAATCTAGTTGAGCTTAACCTTCCAGTTTCTAATGACACATTTAATCCTATTACAACCCAACCTCCTCATTCCACTCTCTCGTCTACCTCCACTATTCATGTTTCTATGCCTACTCCTACCAACTATTTTACCATGCCTTTTACTTCTCACACCCGCCAAGTATCTATTTCAAGCACTCAAGACCTAGGTCCTTTATACCAAGATCTCAAAAACAAAATTTACTAATTACAATAAGCTACTTCATGCTCATCTCCATCTCTAGATTCCTCACTACTCCTTCCTACCCCTTTTGCACCCACTTTATCCTCCTACCCTCTTCCTCCTAACTTCATTACACCTAAGCTTCCAACCTTTAATGGTCATGGTGACCCTCAGGAGCATCTTCAATCTTTTCATGTGGCATGTCTAGACTATGTGGATGACCTTACATTATGGCTAAACAATTTCCTATAGGTTTGCAAGATTATGTTATGCATTGATTTTACGATCTACCTATTCACTCGCTAACCTATTTTACACACTTATTCAATGCTTTCCTTGCACATTTTTCTATAAATATTGGCACCAACATCTCTTATGCATAACTTTCTCAACTTAAACAAGGATCTAATGAGTGTTTAGCATATTATGTGTTATGTCATAAGAACAACCTTACTAAGATGACAAATGTACTTGTTGATTATGAATTGCAAGATCTTTTTATTCAAATTCATTTACCTCCACTACAAGAGAGTGTCATCTTTAATACCTCTCCCTCCTTTGATTAACTATGTCATACACTTAAATTGCGCAAAGGTAAGATTTTATCTAGGGGAAAATTGAAATACTATGATACTTCTTCATCATCATCTTCTAACTAGTTTCAAGAAAAATATACTTTTAAGCCATCTTCTAAGCCCATTGAAGCTAAAATAACTGCTAATGTTGTTTCTACATGTGACAAGCTTCAATTGCAACCCGCAAGATGTACTTTAACTAAATTACCTTACACATCATGGCTTTTATTATCTAACTCATTGACAATAATCTTATCACTCTTTCTCCGCCCCTCAATCTTGATCCCTCTCGCCCTCATGATAGCAACTATGATAAAAATGCACGTTGTGACTACCACCAATGCATTGGTCATTATAATGATCGTTGATTTAAACTTAAACATCTTATTCAAGATATCATTGATAACAATTCACTTGAGATCCCTGAGCCATCTACTTCAAATCCAAAAAATGATAATAAAAATCTAAAAATCTTCAATAACCCTCTACCAAAGCATGAAAATCAAGCTACTGATTCTTCATAAAACCATACATATCGCACTATGCCTCCTCCTTCCTCAAACCCTCTTGAATTTCTTGTTGTTTCTATTGATGTACCCCCACCAATCATTACTCTCTCTGATCATGATTATCACACTACATTATCTTCTGATTCATTGCATATCAATGGCTCTTTTGGTACATATGTTGTAAACAATATTATGATTTATCTATCGACACTTCACAATGTATGCTTCGTAGCACTCCTCCTAGCCATCAAATTCCCAACTTCTATTATCACATTCCTAGTACCTAAATATTATAGTCATGTGAAGCTTCCCATTACAGTTGGACCCCTTACCATACTTGTACCATTCCTTGTTACATCTTCCATCATCAATTGTGACATGTTCTTAGGTATTCCTTGGCTCCGCACCACCCAAACCATCCCATCCATGCACCAATTATGTCTCAAATTCATCCATAAAAAGTAAGTATTCACTATCAAAGGTATCCAACCACATACACAATTACCTCGACCCACTCTTGTTGATTGTTATGCATCAATTCTAGCATTTATGACTCCTATGCCTCTCAAGTCTAAAGCTACTTTGGCACCTAGCTCTCATATTCGGACATGACCTACATCATGACCCTTTCGGCATCATTGGTCTACTAGCCCACCTCGTCAGCCTAAGTCCCCTACTTGGGCAGCCCCTTCACATAGGTGTTTTCTACCTCCTTCACCACATAGGTCTCCTTCATGTATACATAGTTATTATCTTACACCATCGATCTTAGAGCATTGTCACACACCTCTGTCTCCTTTCATATCAAGTGGAGGGACCTTTCCCTTCACTTTTGTAGGATAGCCTATTATCCCTTATATACCTGTATTTAGTGTCTACTATCACACTTCAAGCTTCATGCTTCATGATTAGTGTTTCTTAGAACTCATACACCTTTGGTACAGACATTATATTGTCATTACCCGATGATGCACTTTAGTGCTACAATTCACACTTGACTATTGAGGGCACATTTATTTCATGAACCTCACATAATCTACACACTTCACACTCTATTGTTATCACCGAATCACAACACCCTAATGGTTTATACAAGTGCATATACTTGAACTCACGGTGTGATTGGATAACATGGGTACTATCTCCAAGTTGTGGGACTTGCTACTTGAGATAGACCTCCAGAGAAAGCTGGTTCTTGCTCCTAAACTACCTGCCACAATCTACTCTAATGCAGGGGAAACTAACTATTCTAATCTAAATTTCCAAGGGACCAGGGAGAGAGAATGCATAAAATGAAAGCCTACACTAAAGCGGTGATACACCAGAAAAGGAGTGGTGAACACTTCTAGTTCTGCAGATAGACACAGATCATGGAATGCAACATAAACATCATGCACAAACTGATAAGATGTAATTGAAAGTCTGAAATGAAGCAAACAACACAACCAAAGGACTGAAAACTGATCACAGAGCTTGTATTGTCATTTCCACTGTCAAAATCCTTGCATTACAACATCAAAAAGGTAGAAAACCTGTTACCACCATCAAGAGGTCTGATACTTGCAAAAATCACTTGTTGAAGGTGAAAGAAGAAGCTTGCTATCCAAAGAAATGTTCCCCCCCAAAAAATGAGCCAAATCTGGCTTTTACAATGCATGGGTCGAGCCCAGGAGAGAGAAAATGTGTAAAAATGTGGGAGCCATTCCTCATTGAATGAAGATGCATTAAAACAGCATGGGCATCCTTACAGACCCATGCCCTGACATTTTTGGCCATGCTGAAGAAGAATGCGACCCATTTTGCATTAAAACTGGTTGTTGAAACGTCATTTCTGGCCATTACCACGTGCCAGAGATGTTTCTTAATTTTCTCTCTCCAAACTCCATCAAAATGCAAAATTGACCCCAAAATCATGTAGAGAATTTCACCAGCTTTCCATTGATATAAAGAACGTGAAAAACTGAGCTCTGGATCGAAAGATATGGTGATTTGAAGATTTAGGGCAAAAACAGGCCAAAATCGGATCGGCGGGCAAAAAGTTTGAATTTTTTACCTCGTTTGGTCTTTTGGAAAATTTTCAAATTTTCCCCACACTCCGCCACTTGGATGACATGTGTCAAGCTCTGATTCATCCATGGGCTCATCCTTTGAAAATTTCTTTCGGGCCCTTCCTTAAAAAATTATAATTTGCCACTTGGACACGTGGCACTATTTTATTGGCTCGGGCCTGAGGGGCACACTTTGCCCTTCGAAAATTTGGCATTTTTCACTTTGGGAAAATTTCCCATTTCCCCCCCATGCTCCGCCACTTGGATGACACGTGTCAAGATTCCATTCGATGGTGGGGGCAGCAGGCCAAAACTTTTACCTTTGAAAACTTTGACTGAAACTTGGAAAATTTTCTAAGTCCTTCTCTTTTCCCCGCCACTTCCTGGGACACATTCTCCCGCATCGGCCGATTCGGGCTTCCTTGTCCCTACTTGCGGCTTTTTCACCTTTTCGCGTCCCTCACTTTTGTCCCAGCTCCCTCTCCTGCTTTGGCCCATACTTCCTTGTCCCTGTTTGTGGCTTTTTCAAACCGGTCACGGCTGTGTACTTTTGTCCCAACTGTCCCGGACGAATATCTCCGAACTGCCCAAAATGGACTGTCTTTCGGCAAACTGGCCGATTCGCGTCCCACGCGTACTTTTGTCCCGGCTGTCCCAAACCACGTGAAACAAAAGACTTAGACGATTTTCCCTGCTTTCAGCCGATTCAGCTTTTCACGTCCCGCGCGTCCCAACGTCCCAACTGCCCCACGGACTGCCTGGACAAAAATGTCCGACTTAGCCGATTTTCTTTGCTTTTTCAGGCCCCAAGCTTGGTACGACGAACCTCAGTACGACCCGAACCCTTCAGACCCGAAATGCTTTAAAACAGTCCTGCAACCTTATTTTTTGCATTTTTTCCATTTTTTCAACTCGTTGGGATTTCTTCTTGGATGGGAGAGTTAGAAAAAGCCGAGGGGACCCCAAAAAACATGATTTTGGGCCTCGAATCAATCTACTTGCTCGGGACTGAATAATTTGATGCATGTTATCAAAATTACCTTGAGGGGTGAATTTTGGATAACAATTTTGGTGACTCAGCGGGGTCATCTGCCTGCTGGATGAAGTTACCAGTTTCCTGAAGCATCCATTGGGCATGGAGTCATGAGTTGTAGCCTGCAAACTGATCTGAACTTTGAAAACCTCCTCTCTGAGCCACTTGGAAACCCACTGAAATGGACTGTGCAAGAGCAAAACCAGCACCACAAAAACTATGTACAAAACTAAAATCATACATGCTCCAAATGGAACATGCAAAGTGTGCACAAGCACTTCTTTTACTGAAAGCAAAACTACCTCATACAAGCAAACAGTGCTCCAAATGGAACATGCAGAGTGTGCACAAGCACTTATTTTACTGAAAGTAAAGCAAATGCTACCTTGACTCTAGCTCTAACTGGAAGCAAATTGAGTGTGCAAAGCTGAAACAAACCCTACTCTAAATAACAAACCCTGCAACTGGTTGTGTAAAATAGCTTCCTTTCTTCAAAATTGGCAACCATGCAACTGATTTGGCACTTGAACATGGCTGATTGGATGAATGGAAAATCAACAAGAAGCTGGTCTTCCACCCAAATCATCAAGGTATCAGCTGAAGGCAAATTCAATACCTCTTTTAGTTGTTCTGCATTTGGATTGGAGAGGTATGACAGCTGATCCTTGGTTCTTTGTAGCTCATCCTCATGCTTAGAAGCAAGCATGACTGGTTGTGACTTCTCCTTTGACTCCAATGAAGTCAAATACCTGATTGGGCAAGGTATGGTCCTTTGAGTATACCCATTGCCCTGATTTTCAACTCCAAGAATGGAGTTCTCTTGTAGACCTTCTTGAATGGATGATGTGGAAGCAATGGTAGAACCTTTCTGCCCTTTCTCTTCCTCCAATGAAGAACATGAAAGATTAAAATCTTCCAATCTTGGTTCCAAAGAGCTGCTATAAGATGCAGGCTGCTGCAAATGAATGCTCTCCTTCATGACAGTAGGCTCAAGTATTTGGGACGTGGAAGATGAAAGAGAGAATGGTGGAAACTCAACCGGTTCTTCTTCATCAAAACAGTCCTCCAAATCTGACAGATACACTACCTCATTGTTGTCCTGCTGCAAATGCTCAACTTCCTCCATGGTGTCCTCTTGATCTGTAACTTGATCATCATGGTTTCTTTCATCCTCCAACATTGAGTTTGAGAGATCAAACTCTTCTTCAGCACTAGAACTTGAGAGAGATGAAGTAGAAAGAAGAACTGAAGGTTCTCCTGTAGCCTGCTTTGTGCTCAAAGCCCTTGGATCTGCAATTTTCTCCTCCACAACTAGAATGTGCTCCTCTTCTTTTGGATTTGGAGCAGCTTCTTCCTCCTCTACTACTTGAAGACAATCCTGCTCTTGATAGAACTCTTCTTCTAGCATGAAGTTTGTCAAGTCAAACTCTTCAATCTGCTGCTCTAGAGGACAAGTTGGGACTGCAAGATCTTCTTCTGAGCTTTCTTCCTCTATGGCTGATTGTGCAACTTGAATTGAATCAGCATTCCCTTCAAATAGAGTGCCAACATGGACACTACTTTCTGAGCAAACTGATTTTTGATCTGCTTCTTCTTTTTGCTCTTCTTCTGCTGCCACAAAATCAGTCCTAACCACCACTTGTTCTCCAACTCCAACCTCTTCTGAAGGCTTAACCATCAAGGGGATCTTTTTCATCCCAAATTTAAGAGCCCAACTCTTCAGACTTTGAATTTCTTCATCCTTGTTTGGCTTTTCTTTTTGCTGTTGTTTTCCTTGACTGGCATTCTGATTTTTATCCTCCCAACATGGATTTGGGAATGCAAGAGGAGAAGTGGATTGTAACTCAAATGGCTTGGCAATTTTTCGTGGTGGTGGAGGAGGTAGAAACTCTTGTTTCTTTGGAGGAGGGGGTATTTCTGTTAGCTTTTGTGGAGGGGATGACTGTTTGGAAGGAAAGGGGAAAGAAGAATTGAGATGTGGTGGAAGACTAGGGAATGGAGAAATGGAATTAACTCCTGGGGCAGCATTGACTGGATTTAGAATTTGAAATTCCAAATGAGATGATGCTGCTTGAGTGATGGGGTGAGAAAAACCAGATGATGGTGTAGGACTTACCCATTGACAAGGTTGTTCAACACCAAGTGTATAGGCCTCTATTTCTGTTGTCCATTGTGCAAGTTGGGGCAGCATCTTCATCATGAAGTCCAGCTTCTCCTGAGGGCTGAAGTGTCTTGGAAAAGGGCCTCCCCATGGACAAGGAGTCCTGCAACCAATTCTGAAAGCCTTCATTTGAGCTTTTGCTCTTGATTGCACCATTTTTGCCTCCATCTTTTGGATTTTTTCCACAAAATCTGCATCTTCCATTTGATTGTCTTCATTGCATGCGTACCCTTGCTCTTGATGTGCTTCACAACCAAACTGACTTTGGTACTGCTGCTCATATGGGTAGACATGCTGATTTTGAATTTGACAAAATGCTGATTTGGAGGATTTGTAAAACATGTTGGAGGTGTGATATACTGCTGTTGTTGAAAATGTGAATTCCATGATGGAAATGAAGTCATGATTGCACAACTTCATGGAATGGAAAAGAATGAAAATGATGGAAAGAAGAATGGATGGAAATGGATGGAAAAAGGGTTTGCAACTTAGAGAATGAGTTGTTTACCAGATGGAGTCACCAGATGTGCTTTTGAAAGTGCCTCCAAAAGGTTGAATCTTTAACAGGAACACACCAACCTATCAAAGATAAAGTGGAAGACCTCTAAGGTCCCACCGGGCGTGCCAAAACTGTTATCACCGAATCACAGCACCCCTCTTGTTTATACAAGTGCATATACTTGAACTCACGGTGTGATTGGATAACATGGGTACTATCTCCAAGTTGTGGGACTTGCTACTTGAGATAGACCTCCAGAGAAAGCTGGTTCTTGCTCCTAAACTACCTGCCACAATCTACTCTAATGCAGGGGAAACTAACTATTCTAATCTAAATTTCCAAGGGACCAGGGAGAGAGAATGCATAAAATGAAAGCCTACACTAAAGCGGTGATACACCAGAAAAGGAGTGGTGAACACTTCTAGTTCTGCAGATAGACACAGATCATGGAATGCAACATAAACATCATGCACAAACTGATAAGATGTAATTGAAAGTCTGAAATGAAGCAAACAACACAACCAAAGGACTGAAAACTGATCACAGAGCCTGTATTGTCATTTCCACTGTCAAAATCCTTGCATTACAACATCAAAAAGGTAGAAAACCTGTTACCACCATCAAGAGGTCTGATACTTGCAAAAATCACTTGTTGAAGGTGAAAGAAGAAGCTTGCTATCCAAAGAAATGTTCCCCCCTAAAAAAATGAGCCAAATCTGGCTTTTACAATGCATGGGTCGAGCCCAGGAGAGAGAAAACATGTAAAAACGTGGGAGCCATTCCTCATTGAATGAAGATGCATTAAAATAGCATGGGCATCCTTACAGACCCATGCCCTGACATTTTTGGCCATACTGAAGGAGAATGCGACCCATTTTGCATTAAAACTGGTTGTTGAAACGTCATTTCTGGCCATTACCACGTGCCAGAGGCATTTCTTGATTTTCTCTCTCCAAACTCCATCAAAATGAAAAAATGACCCTAGAATATTGTAGAGAATTTCACCAGCTTTCCATTGATATAAAGAACATGAAAAACCGAGCTCTGGATCGAAAGATATGGCGATTTGAAGTTTTAGGGCAAAAACAGGCCCAAATCGGATCGGCGGGCAAAAAGTTTGAATTTTTTACCTCTTTTGGTGCATTTTGGAAAATTTTTTAAATTTTCCCCGCACTCCACCACTTGGATGACACGTGTCAGGCTCTGATTCTTCCGCGGGCTCATCCTTTGAAAATTTCTTTCGGGCCCTTCCTTAAACCTTTTTGCCACTTGGACACGTGGCACTATTTTATTGGCTCAGGCCTGAGGGGCGCACTTTGTCCTTCAAAAATTTTGGCATTTTTCACTTTGGGAAAATTTCCCATTTCCCCCCCGTGCTCCGCCACTTGGATGACACGTGTCAAGATTCCATTCGATGGCGGGGGCAGCGGGCCAAAACTTTTACCTTTGAAAACTTTGACTGAAACTTGGAAAATTTTCTAAGTCCTTCTCTTTTCCCCTCCTGCCACTTCATCAGCTGGGACACATTTTCTCCCATGCATCGGCTATCCCGATTCTCCTGGGCTTCCTTGTCCCTGCTTACGGCTTTTTCACCTTTTCACGTCTCACGCGTCCCTCGCGTACTTTTTTCCCGGCTGTCCCAGACGAATATCTCCGAACTGCCCAAAATGGACTATCTTTCGGCAAACCAGCCGATTCGCGTCCCACGCGTACTTTTGTCCCGGCTATCCCAAACCGCGTGAAACAAAAGACTTAGACGATTTTCCCTGCTCTCGGCCGATTCGGCTTTTCGCGTCCCTCGTGTCCCGATGTCCCAACTGTCCCGCGGACTGCCTGGGACAAAAATGTCTGACTTAGCCGATTTTCTTACTTTTTTCGGCCCCAAGCTTGGTACGACGAACCTCAGTACGACCCGAACCCTTCAGACTCGAAATGCTTTAAAACAGTCCTGCAACCTTATTTTTTGCATTTTTTTTTCCATTTTCTCAACTTGTTGGGATTTCTTCTTGGATGGGAGAGTTAGAGAGAAGTCCGAGGGGGCCCCAAAAAACATGATTTTGGGCCTCGAATCAATCTACTTGCTCGGGACTAAATAATTTGATGCATACAATTAAGGTAAATAAAGTACCTAGGTGAACATGAGCTAAAGTAAATACTAGTTCTTTCCTTGATCTATGGTATTAACTAGATCCTTGATGTCTAGTTCTCTCCTAAATCTATGGTCTTGACTAGTTCATTCATGACTAGTTATTTCCTTGATTTATGGCTTGATCTACGACCTTGACTGGTTCTTAGATTGTTATTCCTTGCCTATTTAAGCAAGGTCCATTCTCAATGTATTGCATTGAGTTCCATAATAATATATGATATTGTTTCTCATTTGTTTGCAAAGGTTTTATGTCAAGCTATTCTGGCGAATTACTTTCATCTTATTGATCGTGGTGTCTAATTAGCATCTGTGTTCTTGGCTTGGTATGATCTAGTTATCGTTCCTTTCATGGTATCAGAGCTGGAGATTGCTGTTGACATCCGTCTGTAAGTTTTATTTTACAAATAAAATCTTTATATATTCATATATTTGGGATTTGATTGTATTTTTTTCTATGTGCATTTTTATGCAAAACAGAGGCTTCTATTGGATCTAGAAGGCGTGAAAACCCTAAGATTGACTGTAAATTCAGCATTTCTAGAGGTAGTCATTTTTTCATTGGTTTTATGGTTCATTTTTAACTGTCAAGGGTCCCTATAAATGAACCTTATTTCATGCATATATGTTAGGGGGCAATGTAACTCCTCCTACATTCACATTTTGCATATCATATCATATCATCACAATCATGCATCACATTTTCATATCTTGGTTGCATTTACTCTTGCTTACTTATACTACTTACATGTTGCACTTTGCATATTATTCTAGTCAGATACTTAGTATGTCATTATCTTTTTATATACACGCATGCAAGTTCACTTGGTATTTTGAGGTGAATGCAGATCTCTTACATCTCCTTACAGGATGTAATGATGCTTGGAACTGTATCTTATACCAGTCCCATTGAGGCTCCTATGGGCATCTAATTTTACTACTCCCACATTTTACACATCACAATAACTATTGCTACATTATTCACTACTTCTCATTACAGTCACTTTACTTTCGTTGATATATAAATTCTTTAACATACTATTTATCTTTCTAACATGCTAACGTGTGCTTCATGTGTAACATTTTCCTTGCAAGACTATTTACAACCATGGTTATTTGTCACTATTTACTTATTCTTATGTGCTAGTGTTTGCAGACTATGCCTTGTGTCTTGCTTGATCATTGTTTACTTGCTTATGGTTGCTTCGACCCTGATTGTCTTGTGACATTGTGAGCAATGTCCCATATATGAAACCCACTTTTTATGGTCCATATTCTATTCTTACTTTTTTATTACATTGTCTTCAATTGCATGCTAGATTATTTATACTAACACTTGTTACTGGACCATCTTGTTTGTATGTACATTAGTTTCTACCATGCACATCCCCTACCACCTGGTTGTATCCAAATTCAGATATAAATATCAGTTTCAGGTCCTCTCCTTTGGACCACATGCTCCTACATTCATCCCATGCATCCCAAACAAGGGGGCATCTATTGGGTGAATAAATCACCCCTATAGCAGCTCAGAAACACAGTGCAGAATAGAACAATATAATAACATCATAGGCACACAATCACAGATTGTCCCAAAAATAGACTTGGGTCCAAAACATAAAGTAGACACTAGCATCCAAACCTAGATAATAGCAATGGGTGTTTGTGTCTACCTTGGGAACTAATGTCCTAGGGGAAAACACAATCATCTTCTCGGTACATCACATTTTACAATATTTTTCAGAGTAGTTCTCCAGTAACAGACACTTGCCTCTAGTTACAGAATTAATTTTATCAGTTACAAATGGAACAAATCAGTTACAAATCAGAACGTGTCCTTTATAATGGAACTTTGGGAAGTAGCCATAGAAGGAGGGAAAAGTTAGACCTCTCCCTGCAATACTCTTCTCCCATGGTGTGAGATTTCCCAAAAAACTCGCACTTAGCATGAGATTGCCATAAAAACTTACTCTTGACATGAGATCTCCCGAAAAACTCACTCTTCACAGCATTTGAAGACATTTTCCTATCCTTTACACTCTTATACATCAGGTGCACATTTTCCTTTATCACTAATTTTACATGTTTTTACATACGTATGCATACTTTACTCAAATTTTTCATATACATAACTTTGACTACTCTTTTGCTCTTCTTTTGTAGTTTTGTCATTAATACGCAACGTGGAGCAGTTTACTTCATCCAACATAGGTTATAACAACACATTTTCACATACGATTCACCCCTATTGTCACTTTCCTTTCCTAATCTCCACACTTCACATTGCAATCACTTCATGCTTCACTTGTCGACTCGGCACACTATCGGCTACACATTTTTCTACATGATCATTAGGTACACATATTCTATCTACTTTATGTTATCATGTATTCACTCAACACCATAAAGTGGGGGAAAATGTAGTCACAAAATCTATGTACTTGGGTACATTTCTAGGTCCTAAAAGCATGATAGCATTTACATGGTTCATAAGCAAGAAAACTAGTAGTTGAAAACTCTCTTTGGCCTTTTTCTTTGTCTTCTGCACTTTTATTAACTTTATGCATCTGCTACTCCTTCCGGTATTTAACTCTTTTATTTTTTATGTCCTCAGACACTAGCGCCCATATGGGACACTAGCACCAAGTATTCATGTCCTCTTGGGCGCTCCTACTCCTCTTTATCTTTTTCTTATCCTTTTGGAACCCTTTCGCTTCTTAATTACTTTTCATCACTTTGAGTCGACCTTTTAGGTGTCAATATGGAATGCGAAAATTGAATCAATTACCCAAAATCTACAGTAGTGGAAGTGTAAACAAGATAAATCCAAATCAAAACATTGTACACACACATAACACAACATGTACTGTGGTTCACCCAATACGGGCTATGTCCACCAAAGATAGAGATCTCATATATATAATAATGAACAAGAGTACAAACCAAATCTTCCCACAAGATTACAATGCATCTCTCTAAGAGTATCTCTTCTTCAAAATATCTAAATAGATCTCCATGAGTGCACTACAATTGTGCCTCCATAACACCACCAACAGATCTCACATAACCGAGAACTACTGCATCTCTGAACTACAACCAATCTCTTTATGTGAATCTACAAACAAGACCTCTCACATGGGTCTACCAATGTACAACCATATATGTGCACCAAGAAGTAAGTCTCTTCACCATCTCTTTGCATATGCCACTGCAAACAAGAAGACAACCTCCTCTACAATATATGGATACTATATGTATCCACAAGCTCTCCAATGAGCTACAATACTAGATTCCTATGGATCAACAATGTAATATGATCTCATGGATCTACAATACAAGATCTCGGAACAATCTTTGGATCTACAATACAAGATCTCACAACAACCTGTGGATCTACAAGATGAAAGACTATGTGCTTTGCATACTATGTAAGCCATTACATTTAGACAAGACAATACAAAGGAAATACAAAAGAAGACATAATCACCTTCTCACCATTCAAATGTACTTGTTATTTCCTTTTGTCCAGCTCCTCTCCGTTGAAGCTATGTCTTCATGAAACCTTTTTCTTCTTTTTCATCTTCTTCATTTTCAACCAAGGAGAATTAGCATTCTTCCTCTATCCTTATGTTCTAACCCTATTTTTATAGCTTATATAAGCTTCGAAAAACTTAGGGCGCCTTAGCTATGCATTTATAACCTTTAGATCAACTTTATAATAAATTTAGATCTAATTCCCGTGAGTTAAATATAAACTTTCACGCACAGGTAACCGGTGGTGGTTACCCTGACTATCATCGGTTACCCTGATGTTGACCGACACCAATTATTGAGTAAACCAGCAAGGTGTAAATCATGCTAACTGTGAAGCAATTCAATCCACAATCCTAACAATCTCCCACTTGGAGATAAATTTTTGAACCTGTACCTGTACATGTACATCATTGTCCTCTACATTCTATAAAGACCATATATTCTTTATATCAACAATTCTCTCAAATGAAATCAGGAAGATTCAACCATCTTCTAAAACCAAGAATATAACAAACCTGTGGCTTACCATAGACCTACACGAAGCTACTACTTATTTGTGATAACCGAGTTATCTGTATATCAAGCTCCCACTGAATCATAACACCAAGCCTCTCATGCAACCAAGCCACCATGACTAACGCACCTATAAGATCTCCCACTCAAACTAAAATAATGAGCTTCTATCGAAACCATAGCCACCAACCATGTTCTCCAACCATCTATCTATGTCTCCATGCAACCACCAATGCAACTGACTAAAGACAAGTCAAAACTAGAATATGCGTAAGCAAAACAAGATCCTGGGTCAAGACATCCCAAATGAGTTCTACATGCAACACGTGGTTAATTACTCCACAACACCTACACAACTCAAAGAATCCAAATATTGCATTCTGTAAATCCAACCATGCATAAACAACTAGCATGTCCAACACAACTAGCCATAGATAACATAACTATCAAGGAGTAACATAGTAACAAGAGGAAATACAAACATCCCCTACTCATGCTTAATGCATCTAAACTATGCTCGTAGGCATCCATGTGCAAATCAAACATCTGCATCATCATAGACTCACAAAACTAGAATCTATCCACATGTATAAACTTCACCATATACATCCATCCATATCATCGGGCTCTCCAGAAGCTGCCAAGTCTCTCACTGACTAACTCCAAAGCAATATATGAATCATGTAGCTCATCAATGTCAATAAAAACATGACCATGCTAAACCATGCAACTAATACCATTAGTGCAAATACCAGTACATACATGTCATCAACATACTGTATAAACGAAACCAAGATGAAAGCAAAACAAGGGCACCATAAAACATGGTAAATAAACACTATTGTCAAACTTGTAACCAACCGACCATGGTTTCCTAATCAACCCTGGTCACTGCCTGACCGACCACGGTTACCAGATGACCGACCACGATTAATCCTAATCGACACCAGTCTCTGTAATAGTTAAATTTTTCTCCTTTAACCCTTAAAACTCTGAAAAACATTGCTCTATCATTCTTCACCCAGCTAAATCTAGCCATCAACTTTAATCCCATAGGGATATCCAGGCACCACTATAAATAAACCTAGAGGTGACATCATCAAAGCAATAAACTCATTATAGCTGCAAAATCCGTGACTGTCCTCCAAAACCAACTAGTGCCTCAAGCCACTCTGAATATGTAGCACCCTCCTCTCACTCTACATGTGCATCATGTATCCAACCCTGCAATTCTAACAACCACGGCTTGCTCCCACTGAACACTGAAATTCCCTTGCACTGCCTCTAATCACCAAGCTCAAAAGCTATATATGTTAGTGAGAAATAAAACAAGATGAAAGAAAATATAAAAATGATTCCCTTCTTATCAAAGAATACTCCTACATCACAAAAGTTTGGACTTCTTGTGAAGTAGGTGAATCAACTTCTTTTCATCATGTGTACTCAACATCTTTCGTTACCTGCAACTGCGTCTAACCATGACTTTTCATTGAGGATCTCATCCTTAGACTATATATCTTTGTCCTCAAGATTCCAACACAACTGGGAAATAAAATTCAAACAACACTAAAAACATGGTGTAAATCTATGCACACTATCCAAACATAATATCAGCTGCTCCAAAAGAAAGAAAGAAAACATGAACCATATAGAGATACTTGACCCAAAGTCTCACTGGACTAACCAACCCAAATCCGTCCTCTTCCTAATCTAAACATTGAAGTGATCAACACAATTTTTGCCTGTACACAATGTGTAAGAAACATGATTCTCCAAAACAAGACACTGAACCATCCATGCAAACTCGTTGTCACAGAGACCGACTATGGTTTGCTGACCAGTACCGGTTACCCTCTGTGACTGATGTAGTTCCCTGACCGACATCGGTGTTGCTGGAACTAACACAACGCCACAAATTGGCATAGGTCACCAAACCAGGTGCCTACTCCGACCAAAGCCGATAGTTGTGTTGAGCCAGTGATTTCAAGAAGCGCCCAAATATTGCACAAAAAACTTAACAACAATAATACATGCAATAACAATTGCACCAAGATAAAATACATCACCTTACCAACACCAAGATACTCAACCACATTTTCAACTGAAGAACATGCTTCTCTAATGGAAACCTCGTCTTCATTCTGTGCTACTATATTCAGTTTCTCTAAGAAGCCCATGCATCTAACTGCACCAAAGGATGCATAACTGCTCCTTTTCTCTCATTCTTAGATCTAGATCTGCAATCCCAAACATGCATGTGCAACCAAAATAATATAAGCACTGCAATACCAAGATAAAACCATACCTCAATAACTGGATCTGAAATCTGACCAACATGCTTGTGCCTCCAAGAACCAGGGACACCTCAGCAACCAAGATAGATTCCATGCATCTTTTGAATTATTCAGATCTGTGATTTTCTATTGTAAAACTAGGCTGCCCAGTAACCAACCACGGTCACCCTGTAGCCGACCACGACTACCCTGTAACCGACCACGGTCACCCTACCGGCATTGGTTGCCACTTAACTGACGTTGGTCACTATAATTCTCCAGCAACCTTACATCTTCCAGCTTCCACTTGAGATTGAAATCTCTTCTTGTGATCTTCTCATTAGGAAAAACAAACCTTGCTCTCATACACATGTCAGTAAACCACCAACAATATACTAAATCAAAACATTTCTCTAAAATAATCAAGCTAACCAAGCTAACCAAGCTAACCTTGCTCTGATACCAGTTGTTGGGAATTCGGGACTGTGAATATTGTTATGATTCAATAACAAACAAAATCATGGATAGGGGATCTAAACAATTCCCCAAAATCTACAGCAGTGGAAGTATAAACTAGAATAATCCAAATCAAAACAAAGTACACACACATAACACAACATGTACCATGGTTCACCCAATATGGGCTACGTCCACCAAAGATAGAGATCTCATATATATAATTATGAACAAGAGTACAAACCAACTCTTCCCACAAGAGTACAATGCATCTCTCTAAGAGTATCTCCTCATCCAAATATCTAAATAGATCTCCATGAGTACACTACAATTGTGCCTCCATAACACCACCAACAAATCTCACATAACCAGGAACTACTGCATCTCTGAACTATTACCAAGTTCTCTGTGGATCTGCAAACAAGACCTCTCACATGGGTCTACCATATGTGCAACTATGACTATGTGCACCAAGAAGTAAGTATGTCTCTCCATCACTGCATAACCTGTGCAAACATGAAGACAACCTCCTCTACAATATACTAGATCTACACAAATCAACAATACAATATGATTTCATGGATCTACAATACGAGACTAGATCTGCATAGGATCTATAATACAAGATCTCACCAACATGTGGATCTACAAGAAGAAACTCTATGTGCCTTGCATACTATGCAAGCCTTTGCAATGAGACAATAACTATACAAACAAAATATAGTAGAAGATGTTACCCTCTTCTCACCATTCAGATGTATCTGTTATTTCCTTCTATCTAGCTCCTCTCCATGGAAGACTCTATCTTCATGTAACATGTTATTTCTTTCTCTTCTTCTTCTTCTTCATCCTCTCAATCTAGGATAATCAAGGATCTAATTCAATCCTATCTCTTAATTCTCTTCTAAACCCTAGCTTTCTATGCTAATATAGACGTATATAAACTCAGGGCACTTAGCCATGCAATTACAATCAATAGATATACTTTAATGCTAAATTTAGATCTAATTTCCGAGAGTTAACTAAAACACTCCTGCACAGGTAACCGATGTTGGTTAGCCTGAACCGTTGTCGGTTCCTCCCTTGCCTGACCGATGTCGGTTCTAGGTGACCGATGTTGATTCCCAGTTACCCTAATCGATGACGGTTATTGTTCTCCTGATCTAACTCTCTCTCTCTCTCTCTCTCTCAACTCGTGTGTACCCTGTGTGTGATGGTCGGTTACTGACGCACACACACAACACAGGTTGTAAATCATGCACACTACACACAATTCACACACACACACACACAGCACACACACACATGCCCATAACCATGTATTAAACTCACAATTTCTCTTACTCATTGATTTGAGTTACTCGCTTTCACAAAAGAAATGATAATATATATTCAACCTACATATATAGTTGATATATCCTCAAACCCTAGCCTCTTTTGGAGAAATAAGAGACAAATCTTCATCCTTCATAAACTTGTGAAACCACTAACAATAGAATTATCACCTAATGATTGCATTCAAAGATTTTTTTATTTCAACTCATAAGGAGATTAGGCCAAATGAGTAAATACTTGAATCTTAAAGTGGAAATTACAATTAATCTTGTGGCTCACATTAAATCTGACAATCTTCACTTAAGGACAACTGATCATTCTCACTAAGCTAACTTAGGGCCTTAACAACTAATAGTGTGCACTTTATTTTAAATGTGGTTGTTTTATTTTATGGGATGCCTTATTGTAATGGGGTGCTTTAACTTATTTGTTGGTGACCTTCATTAAATTTGTTAATCCCCATTCTATTTCCCTTTGCAGGTATTGAATGTAGGTTTGTGGGTATTGGGTATGTGTAGGTGAACTTCTTTCTTACAAGTTACAGATACATTCAGTGATTAAGGAGCAAAACCGATGCGATAAAGAGTGACCAATAATAAACCTCCTTGCGCATAGAAGAGATCAAATCTAGATTGTTCACACGTATGCCAGTGCCCAGACACAGTGGAAATAGTCCTTCAGGCACTCATGAGAACTTTTTATGGGATCATTTTGTACTACACAATGTAAGTGATTGAACTTCCAGCTAAGCCCTGATGACGTGCAACTGTCTAAATGTCTTTATTCTAAAAATCATTCATCTTCCGATAACACCTTTGAAACCTTGGGTTAAATTGGGTGTTAAAATCCTTCTCATCTACATAATAATTGACAAGAGGGGTTTCATTATTAAGATGTATTTAGATTTGTCCAAAATGACTAATTTATCAATTATTAATACACATTTGTTACAGTAGTTACTCTACAATTAGATTTAGTTCTAAAAATGTTAAATCAATTTTGTTCTCTATGCTTGTAAGCTCAATGATTATTTAGTTATACTTGGTTCTTGGCACTCTTCTAGTATTGCTAGTGCACGATTCATGAAAATTGATCAACAATGGATTGATTGCGACACATTACTCATGGAAAATTTCTTGATATAAATATTGTTTTAAATAATTTGTTTGAGACATATTGTAAAATACATACCATTTATTTTTTGTTGACATTTATTGTTTGACACATACTTGTTTAGCACACATAACTAACTGTTACTAACACTATTTTAGTCATCATCGCGATGTCTTATTATTTGAAAACTCTTTAATTCCATCACGGCAACTATAATACTAGTCAGGAAGTTGGCAATGCCATGTAATTAGTCCTAACCTTTATCTATTGGTGTTAATGCTCTTATAAATGCTTGACTAAAACAAATGAATGCTACTATGTTTTTCTTTGACTGTTCTAAGCTATTAAATGCTTTGTGGATTACTATATATGCTTACTATATATTGTTTACTCATGGGATGACATCTACTACATGTTTTATAATAACCACATTTGATGTGCATTGCTTATATCACCATGTTTAGTACATATGCATCATATGGTTCACATCCTGGATGTTAATTATGTACATTTTACAACTAACTCTTTCTCTTTTGAGCTAAATGAAACATGAAAACATCCCTCAACTCAAAAGGGGGGCATATTTTTAGATTTTCCAGAATTTCACACAAATCATGGCCAAAGTGTCATAGGTTTGTTTAAATAAAACTAAAAAAATAAGGGTTTTTGGGTAGATTAGGTTCTTATTTATGTAAAGGTGTAAGGGTAGTACATGTTGTATATTATGATTAATTAATTAAATAGTAATGCATAAACCAAAATAGAGCTCCCAAAGCACTTTGTAAGATATAACAATAGAAATGATTTCTCAAAACATAAAAGGGGAAGTAACTTAGTTGATTACAAAAGTTGAGATGTGATATGGGAGTTTGAAGTGATTGAGAATGTTGTAAAAAAATTGGAGATGCTTCATCTCTGGAATTGCAATTACAAATTGAGTAGGTATGAACTATATGTCATATTTATGGAGCATGGTATGGTTTTGTCCTAAGTCGTACAATTTTAAACAAGGATCTATTAGCACTCTACAACTTCTTATGTGGATTCAACACTTTATGACAACCTTCGCACTATAACCATAGGCATCCCAGACATGCGAAACCCTCTATGTGATGCAAAAAACCCTAAAACCCTAACCATGGGTAGAAGACCCTAAAAAAGGCTAGTGTTTGGGTTGAAGTACCCTTGTATGGACTACATTAGCACTACTTTAGAGAGGCTTCGAACCACATAGTATGTGGTATTTGTATGGATGTAGGTGATTTGGAAACTTGATCTTTTGACAATTCATAACTATGGCTTGACTCCACTTGAGGGGTATATAGAATGAGAGGCATGGCTCTTGATTCTAGTTTGGATAGCTTTAGACCTATAAATGGGATAATCTTATGTTGTGTTGTTATTTGAAGAAATTTAGGAGATTTTGTAGCTTTTTAGGAATGAATTTTACAGTGAGTGCTCTTGAAAGTGTCAGCTTCCTCAAATGAGTGAGTTAGACTTGCTTTTACACTTATTCGTAAGTTTAATTTCACATTAAGGTCGACCTAGATGATATAAAATAACCCACAAAGAAATTTAAATTAACAAGATGATTGTTGGGTGGTGAGAGATATGATTGTTTGGTCTGAGACCAAACCATGGGATGATTTGGTCCCAATTAAATACAATTCCATACATATAGCTCAAGGGATTGTGTACGATTATGGGTGAGACACATGCTAAGATTATACTGTTATGGAATGATATGATTGGTTATGTGAATGACTGAGCAATGTGCAAAAATAAGCAAGTAAAGAAAAGTCTACTCACATAGAATGTTGACCTTTGTAATGTGTAGAATTAAGCCATTCTCAAGGTGCAAATCCAAAGTTATCGTCATTCCTACTAAAAAATGTATCCAAGGAAGTTAGGTCCGTCCTTTTCCTCCTCAAACATAGGTGATATTGTATGTTTTGACATTGAGTTAAATATAGATATTTAGGATATATTACATGTTCATTCATGACATTTATTATATGTGCCAATAGTCATTGGATTGTTCATCAATCCACCTCTATCCGTCCACCTAGGGGTTTGGGGGGTCATCATTACATTTTTTTCAGGATGAGTTCGTAAAAACTTAAAATCTGGTGGATAGCCACCATTTGGCTTAAACATTGTCTGATATATTTCATCTTAAATGCATATAATTCACAAGCTTATGACAGTGGATGCAATCCATATTGGCATGTATTACATCTTCAAAATATTTCATTGAAAATGTCTTGTACAGTTGGAAATGTGTTACACTCTTCTAGACTTTACATGACCTGAGCACGACATGTGGGTTCCAGGGACATCCCCCCAGTTAGGGGGGTTGCGAGTTGGCCCTTGAGAAATCTTTGTATGGGTGCCCTTTTATAGGATTTTGATCCTACAAAGGTGTTTTTAATCTATGTTAATATGGGTGGTTAGATAACTCATGTTTATGGGGAACCGTTATGGGTTGTATTTTTGTCCCATGATTTTGGAATCCATTATTTTTTAATGTCGTTGTGACATTTACCTATTGATGTGCTTACATATAGATGAACATGCAATAAGATAGAGTATAAATGAGAAGTATATTGTTTTATGGTAAAATGATAGAGTTAATGCAAAAAGGAGATAAGTTATTGTGTTGGATTTTTTCCGAAAGAGTTTCCTAAGATACATCTTGTGTACTCTATTATTGTGTGTGTGTCATTTATCTATTTTTTATCTCAAATATTTTATGGATTATTGATTCTATCAAAAAAAATTATCAAATCAAAGTGTCTTTATTTGGTATCAGAGCTAACTTCTAGTTCTATGTGAAGAGTTGAGGTTATGATCCATGTTGATAAGTTTTTCTTCAAGTGGGAGTTTTGTATGTGTGAATCAATTCAAATAAAGTAAAATGACTAGAAGCATAAGGATTAAGATCAAAAAATTTAATGGCCAACATTTTGAGTTATAAAATATCAATATGGAAGTTCTTCTTATGGTAGAGAAAAGTGGATTTCTATATCTGGAGTCGTGCCTATGGATATGAAGGTAGAGGATTGGGAAAAGATTGATGGGAAGGAAAAGAGTTCAATCAAATTATGTCTGTAAGATTTTTTTTTAATGTATCAAATGAGAAAACCACTCATCCATTATGGGAGAAGTTGGGGACTCTATATAAAACAAACTCTCTAGTGAACAAACATTTTCTTTGAAAGAAATTATATTCATTAAGAATGAGTGATAATGACTATGTTGCAAAACATATGAATGTATTTAATATTGTGGTAAGTTAGTTGATTTATGTTGATATTAAAATGTAAAAAGGGGATAAGTGTATTACTCTATTGTGTTCTTTACTTGAATCTTTGGATAATCTAATTATGACTATTACTATTAGTACAACAAAATTATTAGTTAAAGATGTAGTTGTGTCTTTAATATCAGAATAAATGAGGAAAAAATCCATTGAGTATTATCAATCCAAGGATTCCTTTTATGTGAGAGGTTGTACCTAAGAGAAAATAAAGAAGAAATAATGACAATCAAATTCCAGAAGAAAATTGAAGACTACAAAAAAAATATAAGAGGAAATGTTGGAATTGTGGTAAAACGAGGTATTTAAAGAAAAACTATAGATCTAAAAAGGCAAAAAGGTAAGGCATCTAATGATTTTAAATGTTTAGATATGAAACCATTTAATGAATACTTGAGAGATTTATTCTTGGTAGTGTTTAGCTCACATGCATGTGATGGTACATGGTTGATTGACTTGTGTGTCTCTTTTCATATGAACCCTTGTTGGGAGTGATTTTGGGAATATGAAAAGATTAATGTAGGTAAATTATTATTGGGAGAAAACTTGACCTACGAGACCATAGGTCATGGGAGATTCATGTTGAGAATCAGATATGAAGGGGTTAAAACATTCCTTGGTGTTCTTCACATTCCAAGTTTGACCAAAATCCTAATATTTGTAAGTAAAATGAATGATGCAGGTGTGCAATTAGTATTTACTAAGGATAGTTGCAATATCATTCAAGGAGAAATGGTACTAGAAAGGAGATTCCATACATGAACACTGTTAAATATTGAGGCAAATACTATGAGTGATGAGTGTTATAGCTTTGTTTTTTCGAAGGATAAGAAAGTTATTGATCCAAATCTGATGCAGAGGTTAAACAACTCTCATTCTTATCTTAGAGCTTTGAAAAATTGCTTCTTAAGGATTCCTTTAGTCCTTATCATGCATTCATGGAATGAAACTCATTAAAAATATAATTTATGCTATTTTATAGATCTTATCCTCCTCACAATGTCATATAGCTTCAAACATCATATTATAACATCCCATTTACTTGTTTGATTCAAGAAATTGTTAAACAATGTTTTTGACTTACTTGACTAGATCTCCCTTTGGGTGTTTGACTTTTCAACCATAAGACATATGAATTTTCAGTGTTTATCCAAGGCTTGATCATGTTCCTTTGGGCTTATCAAATCCAATTCATGCCTCAAAGACCTCTACTTCAACTCTAATCTTCAGAACTCTTACCTTTCTTTAAAACTGCCTTATAGGGATGTAAGGCCTAAAACATAAAATTTGGGGTTATGTCACAAAAATGACTTGGAAGAACCTTTCAATGTTTATATACTCTTTTATACCTTTCTTATTGTGATAAAATACTACAAAACCTTCATTCAACTTGTAAATCCAAGAAAATGCAAAACACTTCTCTTTTTATCCTTTAATTAGTTATTATCTTGACATGCAAAACTTATGCCATTCATATCTTGAGATGTATGGTCTAAAAAGCTCCAAAACCACAAAAACATGTTACAGGACATTCAAAACCACCTTCCTACTAAATTTTATAAATTTTTACTCTTTAGATTTTGGATATTCAAGTTTTGGGACAAGATTAGGTCTATAAATTTTACCAATTAGGCCTAGGACTATTTTTTTGCCATAACTTTTGATGTACTTACAAAAATCACTTGAAAAAAAATTCATTTGTTTTCTAACATCCTCCTTCACATTCTCACCAATTTTTTAATGAATTTTACATGGTTAAGTATCCTTTCATGGCTATTTTTCTACTAAAACCCTAGGTTGTCATATCACAGGGCAACGAGCATTTAAACATGCATAAATTTAAATGTTTAGCTTATTTTTCTAAATTTCATTTTGGATTAGGTTTGTATCGACCTATTTCACACTTTCAAATAGTTAAGAGGTTTTGATCAATCTTAGAATGCATGAAAATTCTATTTTACCAAGACTGGGTGCTCATAAACAACCAAAATTGTATTATTACAAACCCTATACTTCACAAATAATAACATTTATGCAAGATCAAGTATAGAAACATCAACCATATCTTAATCATACCTGGATGAATGTAAAAAACATGAATGGAAGCCTTATTCAATCATTGATCTGTAAACTTCTACTTTGGAACTCTACGAAATCACACAATTATGTTGTTCTACTTTCAACTTTGGAAAATGACAGATTGATTGAAGATTAGAGCTTTACTAACTGATTATCTAGTGTTATAGGGAGAAAATCAGAGAATAGGAAAATAATTCAAACTCTAAACACCAAAAAAATTATCCTCCAAACCTCCAATGGAGAAAAAACCAGTCGAGAAAGGCAAAATGCTCTTTCTTCCCACTTTTATTGGTCAATTATAGACAATTATATATTAAAAGAAGTAGAAAATGGAGACAACAATGTAAACCTCTCCCTTCCTATGTTTGATTGCTTGGTTTCTACACCTTGCTCCTACAATTCCACTCCAACATTGAAGATCTTTGCTCACTTGCTCTCATATAATTAGAACTTTGCTTCTTGATCTCGTTGGATCTTCGAATGATAAATTCTCTTGCTCCTCCTTGTATTTATAGCCTTCTCACATGTCCTCTTGTGCACTGGAGAATGGGAAAGTTTAGGGAGGGAAGAGAAATATTTGGGCACTTCAAATTCACGTCTATTCATGCTCCATTCTTTTTTCCTGTTCAGAAGTGTCAGGACCGCCGCCCTAAGTAAACCAGTAGTTTCAAGACCGTAGCCCTAGTTGGGTGGCGGTTACAGGGCATCAGTTTTTCAACCTCCACTCTGCACAGAGTGACAATTCTTTTCAAGACCTCCATATACCTCATTTTTATTCAATTTCCTTCTTAGTGTTAATAAAATTGATGAAGTGGTGTGTTTTTCTGGATCCCTATGATCATACCTCCCCTTCTTAGGAGGATTTTGGTCTGACAAAAGCTTAGTGGGGGAGTGTTCGAGGAATCAACTCCCTCTCTTGCTCCTTCGAGTACCACTGGGTCTTCCTTTGTGTCTTCTCTTGTCCAACTTGCCAAGACTCTTGAGGATCTCTAGTTTACTTCTCTAGTGTTACATCCTCCTCCGAGTTGCCTCAAGTACAATCCTCTTTGGAAGGAAACTTCCGTATGTTTCCTTCTTTGTCATGCATAGATGGTGTTAGTAGGTGTGAGCTCTTGCAACTTTCTATCACGTGCATCTACATGAAGTATGGCCTAAAGGTTTCTTTTCCAACTTGCTCAAGTATGGAAAAGGTCCCATACTGTAGTGGTTTAGTCCTTCTTTCTTGTCTTTGTCTCTTGAGATGGATTGTTCGAATCCTCTCCATGTACGTTGTTGATATAATCACCATTGTTCCTTGTATCTCCTCTTCTCCTTGTTGCCCCACGGCCAGGCTCAGTGAATTAGTAGGTAGATATGGTGACTACATAGCAAAAGTTTACTTTACTCCTTGAATGAGCAGTTCCTGTGGTGGCTTAATCTGTAAAAATTGGCAAGTGTTATCTAAAATATTTGTGCTCTCAAGTCCATTTTACTTTTATTCAAATGAAAGTAAACAAAACTGATGATTTTCCTGAATAAGTCTTGGTGCTTGGTTGGCACTTACCATAGCCTTCTTTGATTTTCTCTGGTGTGCCCAGATGTTGAAACTGACTCTATCCTTGACCCATCTATATTGATTCTCCCTCCTTGTGAACACAACATCCTTGACATACAAGTAAGGACTTCTGAAGACAACGTCGAATGCATCAAGTGAAATGATATCATCCTCTAATACATCAATATATTGGGTATTTTTCCCAAATTGAAACTGACACTTTCTTGTAACCTGTATTTTTACACCCTTCTTCACCCATCCCAATGGGTATGGATGTGGATGCACGTAAGTTTCTAGACCAATTTGTTCTATAACCACATCAAAAATCAAATTTGACTGAGAACGAAAATCTACTAAAGTGTTTACCTTAGTCTTCTTGATTTGGATTCTGATTTGGAAAATCCTTCTCATCTCTTCTTCTTCTACTCCATACATGTTAGTGGACATGCATCCCAGCCTTTCATCTACATCTAAATAATCTTCAATCTCCACCTCTCCTTTTGTTTTCACAGTGGTTAGGGATTGCTTGGAATCCTTGGTTTAGTGCTTTGGGTGTAATTCTGGATGCAACTTCCAACATGTGGCATCAGTATGTCCATTTATATCACAATTCTTATAGAAATTCTTAGGATCTTTATAAGTATGCAAAGCAGTAGCGGCATGTTTACCTTTCCATTTACCTATGTTACTTGTCTTCCCTTGTTCTTTTTCATGTTGATCTATTGACTGGTATCCCTTTGGCTATATTTCTCCTTGCTTCTTCTCGTCATCAATGTAGTATGCTTGTATACAAGCTTCATTGAGATCCATTGGTTTCGTTGAGATTACCTTCCTCCGAAGGTGAGTGTGAAGTCCTCCCAAATACTTGGTCAAAATTTCCTCATCCTCCAAGTCCATATTAAGCAACATGGCTCTCCAAAATTCCGTAGTGTAGTCTTGCACACTTTGACTGCTACCCTGTCTAAAGTACTGCCACTTAATCATCATGTCAGTCTTATGGCCAATAGGATAGAAGTTATCTCTAATCAAATATTTAAAACCCTTCCAAGTACTGACAATAGGACGTTTCTTCTTTTCACAAGTGGCTAGATAGGTTCCCCACCAAACCAAAACATGACTTTCCATTTTGAGACGTGCAAAGGTTATCCTTTATGCCTTAGTGACATTATGCACACTAAAATAGAATTCCAACTATTTTAGCCATTTATCCAATAATTCTGCATTTACTTGTCCTTCAAAATTCTTTATTTCCACTTTTGTTTCAACTTTAAAAGGTGTATGAGCAGATTTTACCTTCTCGCTTATAATTGGCATCTCTTCTTCACACTCTTCCCATTCTTCCTCTTCGTGGATCTTTCCGATACCAAATTTCTCAACCAGTGCTCGAACCACTGATTCCATGAAAATTTTCTTAACTGAAGCTGTCTTTTGCAGATTTGAAAGCTCTTCTTGTTTTCTATGTAACCTATCCATCATGGTCTCTATCATCTCAACTCTACGGACCAAGTTATCTTCTTCCATTTGAGTTTTAATTCTCTATTTCCACTTCTTCGTAGAAATATTTGGCTCGCAAGGTAAAACTTCTTCACCTTTGGACCTTGTCATTGTTATAAAAATCATAAGAAGGAATCAAATACCACAGTCCTAGATATATAATCAGCTTTGATACCAAAATGATCTGTAAACTTCTACTTAAGAACTCTATGAAATCACACAATTATGTTGTTCTACTTTCAACTCTAGAAAATGACAGATTGATTAAAGATTAGAGATTTAGTGACTGATTATCTAATGCTATAGAAAGGAAATTGTAGAGAATATGAAAGAATTCAAACTACAACACCAACAAATTTATCCTGGAAGCCCCCAATGGAGGAAAACCAGTTGGGAAGGGAAAAACACTCTTTCTTCCCACTTTCATTGGTCAATTATAAACAATTACAAATTACAAGAAGTAGAAAATGGAGATAACAATGTAAACCTCTCATTCCCTATGCTTGCTTACTCTGTTTCTACACCTTGCTACTACAACTCCACTCCAATGATGAATATCTTGCTCACTATCTCTCATTAAACTTAGTACTTTGCTTCTTTGATCTCTCTGGATCTTCGAATGATGAATTATTTTTCTCCTTTCATGCATTTATAGGCCTTCCCATGTCCTCTCATACACTGAAGGATGTGAAAGGGCATGGAAAGGAAGAGACACAGTCGAGTGCTTCAAATTCACGTCCATTTGTGATCCATTCTTCTTTTATGTTCAGAAGTGCCATGACCGCCGCCCTGAGAAGACCGGTAGTTTTAGGACTACCACCCTTGCAGGGCGGTGATTCTACAACCGTCACTCTGCACAGAGAGGTTGTTCTATCTAGAACCTCTATTTACCTCATTTATTTAATTCTCCTTCTTGGTGCTAATGGACCTAATGAAGTGGTGTGTTTTTCTGGATCCCTATGGATCATGGATGATAACGAAACTCTTAACCACCTGGAGGGTCCCAATGTTCATGTGGTTGGTATTGGTGGAGGAAATAATTAATGTTTGATGAGATCTAAGGAAGGTTAAGATTGACCAACTTTATATGGGGATTTCATGGAATTTTGTCGATGATATATGGAGCCTAATACACCTAATTAGAAGTTTAAAGACCCCAGTTATAGTGAATTTCAAAAACTCTTACATCAATGATGAGAATTCCTGTGGGAGGAGAAGATGGTGTAGAATGTGGTCACAATAGTTCCCATGTGGTTGGATGTAGAAGTGGGCACAGATATAACTAATGGTATGTTGAAGGAGTTAAGCTGTAAAAGATTGGTCCTTGAATAGATGATGTATTATGTAAAGATAACAGGTATATGCGTCGATGATAGTGTTTTGGGATAATTGTAAGTGAGGTTGTAGAAGTCATACTCCCTGGTACTTGAATATGTTCAGTGTAGCTCCTGCTCATTGATGCTGGATCAGTGAGTCCATGTAGATGTAGTAATAGATGTACTCCTTGATATAGATATGGGTGAAGGTTCTTCATCATTCGTCCTCTTATTTCTATGCACTGTAGTGATAGCATGGTCTTCCTTGAGATGATTATCGAATATAGGTGGTGTGGATGTTACATGGTAAGTGAGCAAATTTCCTTGTAGATGTGGGTGAAGCAATATATGTGATCTGTAGGGACCTTCCTCAGGTGTGGATATGCATATGCAACTGAAATAGGGGCATTAAGGATGAAAATTCCATGTGATACTCTTTTTTCCATGATTTGAATTGGATGAAGTCCAGGAGGTAATCAGTCAAATTTAATTGGATATAGTAAGGGTAGGAGTAATAGTAGAAGTCGATATATGTGTGATAGTCATGGATATGATTGGTGTAGTCCTGTGGGAATATTCGTTGATCTGAAGAAGGGGCAGGAATCATGTTTAAGGTGGGAGTAGGTGGAGTTGTTGATGAGGTGAGATCTTGATTGACTTGTTATCACGGTGTGAGCATCTTGGTAGCTGAAGAATGTCCTCCAACAAGGGGTGCACTTTATTTCTCTACCTTTTGGTTGATTAGGAATATGATATTTAAACATGTTGAGGGGTTGGTTAGGTGACTTGGTGGAAAGGTTCTATTTGGTATCCCCCTGATTGACCTATAAGTTGTCTAGATGGTGATCAAGGAGCGGCACTTCTCAATGTCACGACCTCTAACTTGATGATATTTACATTAGTGGCCCTCGTGATACCAAGTTTGGGTCGCGAACTTTATACCAATGGGTCGTATCAGAGGAAGTTCTAGATGAATTGGACTACTCATCAACCTTGTCAAATACCGAACTATAGGATTCCCCAAAGGGGGTATAGTTAGGAGATGGTCTTAGATAAGCATCTTTGCGAAGACACCTGTGTGAGAGGCTTCTGCTTCTTTTTCATATTTGCATACTCTTTTTCTGTGATGGGTTCCTTGATTTTCTAAGTACAAGCTTCCTCCTCAAGTTTTCCATATACACTTTGAAGTAAAGCTTGACATCCATCTACTCTTTCTTGTCTTGTTTTCTTGTCTTGATAAACTAAAAACTAATATTAATATTACACATCTGTGAGTGCTTTCTCAAATACCTTTTGTGCACGCCTCAATAACTTATCAAATCTAAACTGAAACTCCATACATTTGACATTGTAATACATGTTTGTTTGCTTTGAGAAGGTGTCAAGAACCTTCTTTCTCCACTATGTTGTTTTTCATGACCTTTTGAGGTCTACACATACATCTTCCTTTCCCAACTAGTGAAACTTACTTCTAAGACTCCTTGTTCACTTAAACTCATCAAATTTACAACTACTTCGAATGCATGTTGATCTAAAACACTTTCCAAGACTCTTTTCACTTCATAAGCTACTAGCTATTTGTGGAGATTGAATAAGAAAATGTATGACAAACATTATTTACCTTTAACCTGACCATTTGACCAAATCTCTTGTAGATTCCTCTTCACGTTGATATGGAATGAATATCAACTAACCTTTGTTTCTTTGTCATCATTGTCTTAGTATTGTTACCATCCTTTATAAGATCTTGGAAGTCTTCTTTGTTCTAATATCCTTCTAGTTTGGACTGCAATAACGATCTTCTTATTCTCATATCATTGTGATCGTAGACTTCTTGATCTTTAAGCTTTATAGCTACATAGTCATCATTATTATAACATGCTAAAATGAAAATCTTAGGTTGTATGGCTCCTTCTAGAGATTTGTTTTATTGTTCCAAGCCTCTTTTATCCTTCTCCTCATGGTTGAACTGATGTTCTTCTCTCCCACATCTCTTCAATGCATCTTTAAGCTAACATATGAATTTTGGAAGGGTCATTATAACTCCATCTTATTCAAGGTTTATCACATACTGCCCTGGTTCTAAAAACTCCAACTTTTCTTTATCCTTTTCTCTAACCTTCCTTCCTTGCATGACTAGTAACCTACTTCTGGCCTCTTAAATTTCTTCATATATCTTGTCCTTGAGTGGACTCTTCACCATCTCCATTGATGTTCTATATGGGTCTTCCATCATTATCTTACCAACTTGCTTCCTTATAAATTGTAGTCACAAAATCATGCACTTTAGACATTATTTAGCATGGTCTCATACTACTATTTAGAAGGTTCTTGAGTGAAGAAGGCACTAATTAATCCCATCTTTCGGACATCTTATTTTACTTTTATTTTGTCATTCCCACATGAGTGTTTTAAATACACTTACCCAGTGGGTTTCAACACTTTCCTAGGGAACTAATATGGGTAAACTGGGAGCGTAAAGGGGATTACATAAAAGCTAGGGATAAGCAACCTAGGTAGTTAGAGATGATAAACAACCTAACGAAGGTGAAACTAGGAATAATTAGGATTAATTGAATAATGAGATGAGGACTTTTTGGGACTGATTGATAAATCAAAATAGATAGGATAGCGAATGGGAAAGATCGGAAATGTTAATAAGAATATGAATTAATTAAGAAAGGGGGGGTCTAGATCAGGTGAACCATGATAGATGAAGTGAACGCATGCGACAAGGGTAGTGATACCATAATTTCAGTGTCTATAGAGGGACGAGTCCACAAAAGCATTGTTATGTGCCATCTCCATACTAAAGGTAAATTGGGTAGCATCAAGCAAGGGAAGAATGGCAGAAATATACAATGAGCCATAGCTCTCATTCATCAATCTCTAGAAAGATCTAACCATATCAAAACACATTTCATATGGAAGGGGATGACATCGTGCTACAAAGATAGGTTATATTTGCGTACATAACTCTTACACTGAAACTACAATGTTAGTTATTAGAGATCCATTCTTCTCCATCAAGTGCGTCATTATGGGTTCTTGAAATCACTTAGGGCACGACATGCACACACACACCATATTTACTTTTGGGTATGGGTTAAAAGTAGTGTGGTGCTCAAAATTTGTAAGCAGCATTGTTTGGTTTGTCAACGTAATAAGGGCAAGACCATTAAAACACCAGGTCATTCTCCAACCTTTTATCTATTCCTAGCGAGATTTGATAGGAACATGTATATTTTATAGGATCTTCAATCATCAAGATTGCCTAAATTAGAAAGGAAAAGTGTCAGTGCATGGTCGTGGTGGATAGATTTACCAATGTATGCTCATTTTTGTGCCATGGCTACAAGTCCTCTTCTGACAACTAGTATAGTTTCCAGTTCTCAGATTTATGGAAACAGTTCAAAAGCTGCCATGTTCATGCCCAAAATTATAGTAAGTGCATCCCATGATGCTGATATTTACAAGCAATTTTTGGATTAATTTGTTCTACTTGTTTGGGTACCCAATCTGGCCCAGAGTTCATCATATCATCCTCAGGATCAGATGGGAAAACTGAGGGTACCCAACTGGCCCAGAGTTCATCATATCATCCTTAATCAGACCTGGGAAAACTAAGCGATGGTAATCTACAATCAGTTTGGAGGGATATCTTCGACTGTTATTACTTCAGATAAACATTAGAACGTTGGATGCAATGGTTGCCACTTGCAGTTTTAATGGTTTAGTCATTTTACACTTCATTTAGAGTACCTCCTTACAACATTTATGTCCTCCTAGATTAGATGGCACTTTATGGGTACCATCCTCCATCACTTTATCTCTAGCTTGAAGGTCAAACCGATTTTGGTGAACCTGATTCAATCAAAGATCACATTCAAGGATCCAACTTTCAAGGTACTTCTCTAGGGTCTTAGAGAGAATTTGGAAAAGGCACAAAACTGCATGAAGTAATAGGTTGACTCAAGCATCGAAGTGAAGGCAACACTTTGAATGAGGGTGACTTTGTTTTTTTTACGGTTGCAGCCATATAGAGCTTAGTTATGCACTAAAACAACGTGAAGAAAGATAATAAGCTTGCTCCTAGAACTCATTATGGTCCTTACCGAGTGTTGCTAGAACAATTGGTCAGTGTGGCACTCATACCAGTTGGAGCTTCCGCTCTTCAAGAAGTAAAATACATCAATTCTTCCACTGTTTCTTGCTTGAAGAAAGTTATTAGGCAATCACATTACTCCACCCTAGTCAACGCTTCCTGAAATAGATGAGGCAAGGAAAAATCATATTGTAACCTAATCAAGTATTCTTCAGACACGCACCTTTATCATGATCTAAGGACCAAAGTCATTACCGAGTACCTGATCAAGTTGAAAAATGCTGAATATTGAGGACCTCTCCATCATGGGAGGATGAAGCATTTGTGCATTGCATACATCCAAAGCTTCCCAACATTGGGGACAATGTCTGCTTATTAAGGAGAGGGGAATGTTATGCCCTTAGTCTTATAGCTTCCCATATTAGATATGTAGTGTCGACTTGTGGCTTACATAATCTCTCTTCGTGTCATATGTTATTCATTTATGCTTGTCATATGATTTCAGTAGGTCGGCCTTGGTGTCTGGCCATAGCTATAAGATATGGTATCCTCGTAGGTGGTAGTGAGGAGTAGTTAATCATGCAGATTGAGAATCTATGAGTCTTACTTGTCCATGGTTTGGAGGTTTCTGTACGATGGAAAAGTGACAAGTGAGTGATGGGAATCTACAAGTAACTCTTCCTCGCACCCGACCTCCCGAGGTCGTGCCGGGACAGCCGGTGGGGATGGAATATGCGTAGGGTGCAGACAAACTAGTTAGGCAATCTTATATCTTCGACGCGCACTAATGGAATCTGCGAATCTAAGGCAAAGAAGGCCCTTCCTAACCTAAACTGGCATGATAGATCGGTCGGCAAGGATGATTGCTCGAAGGCTCCAATCAATATCGAGCTCTGACATGATCCAATCTATAGGTTGTGTGATACGTGGAAAATGACTTGGGATGGTTTCGTGTATATCTCCAGACAGGGTCATATGATGGATGATGGATATATAGTGGATTCTATGGTCGATTCTCTGGTCTAGTCCATAAATCTTTAGCTTTGTTAGCTGCTACGTCTAACAAGGATAACTGTGCGATGATGATAGGTGGAAGTGGAGTGGATCTAAATATTAATGTGCGTAAACCAGCATCAATGTCTGATTGACCTTTGAGCCCGTTGGGTTGTGGGATTTTTGGATCACAACCGTAGATTTGTGGTCGTTGTGGACCTCCTATGGTCATGTGCAGAATCAATCCCTAATCCCTAATATCCAGTAGTCATATGCCTTTTCGGCCTCTATGTTTAGAACTAAAAGTTGCGCAATCTTCTCAGAGTACCTTACAGGTGTTTTGGCAACTTGAATTCTTAAGCTAGTGTCTATGTCAATGAGGATGTCTCTTGCATCTTGTTGTGGGACCAAAGGATCACAACTGAATGTTTACTATCTTTCAAGCCCTTCTGTAGTCATGCGGATATCTATCAAGGCAATCTGTAGTTTGTCTAATTTGACCAGAATGTGTGTGCTTTGTCATCTTCTATGTTTAATCCTCTTAACGGTGAGCTGATTTCTTGTAGGTCTGTTGTTGTTCGGAAGACCTGGATTCTGATATTTTGGTCTATGTCAATTATTTCTAACAATAGTATTGGGTTGAGGCACGATTGGCTTGAATATGTATTCTCTAAGCTCCCTAAGTCCCGTGATTGTCATACAAGATCAAACAATATAAATCTAACTAAAGCAAAGTAAACTAATTATGCAAAGTATATCCACAGCATATATAAATTTTCTATTTTTGTATTTTTGACAGAATATTTAACAGAATTAAGATAACAACTATTTAATATATCTAGAAAATGACAACTAACCCAATAACAGAATTAAAAACAAATAAAGTAGCCGAGTATAGCTACTTGTCTGTGCAGTTGTGAATCAATTCTAAATAACTAAATAACTAATCTAATTTAATTGAAGGATTTTTGATCCTACCTCAGAAGTGAGGAACAAATCATAGTTTCTCAGAAACTATCAATCCCCATGGCTTCCCCGGTAATATTGAAAATGAACATAACCGAAATGAAGTAATTCACTACTCTATTTGGTATATTTTAAATAGAACTTTGAAAGCTTGAACCTGGATTTTTCAGAATAGTGGTGAATCCAATGGTGTGTGGCTTTGTCCCCTCAGTGTGGTCTCCCCGTTCCATCGTGCTCATGTGAATCTAGAAAAGCGTGTAATGCTAGCATCAACAGAAGTAGGTATTGGAACAATGGAAACTTTGGATGTAGACTAAATACAATGTGATTAGGAGAGGGATAGCGCAAGAGAATAGAGCTTGGCTTATGCAATTCCTAGCGGGATTTATTGCGAGTCATACAACACAAAACATCCAGAGACCTGAAACTATCCTTCTTGACGAACAAAACCTGTAACTCTAATGGCTTTAGACTGAAAATGAAACTATCCTACCTCAAATGATTGTATGAAATAGTAATAACACTAGAACAAGAAGATCATGTGGCTTCTAAATAGAAAAATAAGACTAACTATACATGCAACAAATGAAAACTATTGAATTCCTAAGCAAGAACTGAAAGACTAAACTATTGAAATGAGAGGATGAGGGGCAGTTTTGAGGGGCCATTTTCTTGTAATCAAACCAGCTATTTATAGAATTCCCATTCACCCAAAGGTAACTCCAACTAGGACTCTTTTACCATTAAACAATGGAGAAACACTATTCTAGGGGACATAAAACATAAATACAAGCCAAGGCAGTGGAAAAAAGTTGGTAAAAGTTGAAAATTTACACGAGTCGTGATTAAAAGAACATGCTGGAAAACGCGTGAAGGACCACTGCCTTGATTAGGGGGGCGGTTACAGGACCGCCGCCTGTGCCTGGGTGGTGGTCACAAGACCTCCGCCCAAGTAGAGCGGTGGTTTCATCACTAAAGACAAAAATGTCAAGGAAAAGAGGAGAAAAGAGCAAAAAAAAGCACACGGAGGCTAAATGGGGCATGTGGGATGTTAACATACGCTTGGAGAGCTTTTCCAAATCCTAAACACCTTGTGAGGAGACTTGTATCATCATTGGGGCATGTTGTAACATCGTTCTGGCAGTGCAGTACCCTTATAATTTTGGGTACGTACAGTACCTCTTTTTTTTAATCTATGAGCATGCTAAAAACACCATTGTCTTTTTGTAATTGATTCTCATTTTGATTTAATCTCTTGCTTACTACATGATCTTACTACATGAAGTGTTCACGACTCCATTGAAGTGCAACCTTTCTTGATGTATGTGGGGTTCCAAGTTGATACTTGTAGAACAATTAGATAGTGTATGGGCATTGGAGTCTGCTTTTGGGAACATGTGTCTATGCAATATCTCAAACATTGGTTTTCTGGTGTCGCAAGGTTGTCACTGATAGTTGTTGTTAGTCTCATGTATATTGCTAGATGATTAGAAAAATCACATGTAACATGCAAAGAGAAAATGACTTGTAAAACCCTCAAACTACATCAAATCCCAAAAATAAAAGATGCAATATGGGGAGTTGGATTAACCCTGGAAGTCTCCCGATTGAGTGAACTTACGATCAAGTGTTGCACTACATCTCAGACTCCATATCGTTCTTGTGCATGTGTGTTATAATTGTGCCCTAGGAAGCCCTTGTGCAAGTGCATGTGATAGCTAGTGATAGTTATATGTACCAATGTAAGAAATGTGTGGATGGAAAAATGAACTTCCCTTCCTATAAAGTGTATGTATAAAATGCAGTCCCTTGGTCCCTGTAGAGTGCTGAAGAAAATGTGTGGATGGAAAAATGAACTTCCCCTTCCTATAAAGTGTATGTATAAAATGTAGTCCCTTGTCCCTTGAGTGAGTGCTAGATGGATACCTTTGATACTCTTAAAATGCCTTTGGATGCAACCTTAGGTGATGATATAAGATGCTTAGAGTTTGCTCCTTTACTTTGGTCACATAGCTTTGTATTTATATGATTCCCTTGGTTGAATTTTGAAATTGACAACTGGAAGGTGAACACATAAGATAAATAAGAGGCCCAAAAGATAAAAGAGGCCCAAAATAAGAAAATAAGATAGAAATAGGTCGGGGTGCCCAGAAGGATGAGGGCGTCTTGCGGTTAGCATCCTGGCTGGGCGTTGGTGTCTAGAGCCATGAAAGGTAAAGAAAGTACATGTAGGTTGGGTTATATGGTGTGTAAGACCAACTAGAAATACTAAAAACACAGAAAAAAGGCCAAAGATAGCTGTCAACCACTAGTTTTCTTGCTTAGGAATCTATGAATTCAAGTATACTTTTAGGACCTAGTATCCCAAGTGTGTGTTGGGTCTACACCCATATTAACTTAGTATCCAATCAAATATAGAAATTGTTTCAATTTACCAAGTGTTGTTACACCCTTACATGGGTCATAAATTGGGGACCCATGATGACGTATTGCCTTGTCATACTATCCTTACGGGGGTTTCGGAACCTGGTAGGAAGTTGTAGGGATGTGTTTCATATTTGGGACTTAATGTAGCGATTCGTAACACCCTTCCAAAACATCATATATATGGGGGAAATGAAACGTTAAATTGCCTTCCCAACTTGCACTCTCTTTAGCGTCAATGGTGTTTCGGGATCTGGTAGGAAAGTTGTAACGCATGATGCTCATATTGTTTAGCATTTAGCGATCTCACCTATTCTCCAATCCTTATTTTATACGTTGATTCGAAAAACATCACTCTCGATCTCCTTAACACTCTACTCAAGTATTGTCAAAGTGACTCCTAAATCATGTTTGGCTAGTTTACACATCGAGGCATAGGCCTATTCTGAAAATAGTTTATTGCTCTTGACGTCGATCAAATCGCCTTGAGTTTATACGTTTGCCACATCTGATTTCTTACTATCACGCTCTAGCTATCCATCCTTCAGCTTGACTTCATCTCCACTCCTCTTATCATCATTTATACTACACCATGATTTCCATCTTCATATCGAATATATCCTCAGGTGCAAAAAGTAGTCACTCCTATATACAAAGCATGTTGTCTATTACACCACATTATGTTTCTTTATCTATGGACACGCTATATGCTGATAATCATCACAAGTTCAAATGACACAATGGCCTCTTATAGTCTTTTATACTTTCTTGATTTTGGCTCCTTAGCATACGTATGCTTATGGGCATTTATTTTTGGTTGAGTCACTAAGGATCCTGTGTTCTATGTGCATTACATTCTATTTTTTATTACTCGTTATAGGGCATACCAATCAACATCCTGGAACCGTAGTGCCTGATGGCACTAATCTTGTGTCTCAGTTCTTTCTTGACTGTTGAGCTTTATTATTACATTGATTGTTGATTTGCTGGCATTGTAGGTCATTTATTATTTTCATTTTCATCACACTAGGTCAGTCAAACAATGTTGCTATGTGTACATTTATTCTTCAACAATTTGACATTTGTAGGGCATACACAAATAGGACATAGTGCCTAGGCACTAATGTCCTTCAAGGGTACAAATAGCATATTATTCATGGTTCTTACTACCACTACACAATTGATTTGCATTGGATACATAGGGATTGCATTTGGGTTATTTTATTATTCACTGACCTATGGGGGAGTATTCTGAATGTTCCTTATCACACATTCTATTGGGAACAAATTTATTTTGTATACTACAACTATTAACTATTTTGACTAACACTAGGGCATCCTAGCTCAAGGGTTATCATTTCTATATCTACCTACATACAGCCATAAGCAACATAGACATTGCATATTTTTTACTGCTTTCAACATCGCATGCACATCAGGGTGGCCACCGATTCTACAATTCCTGATCACTCACATGGTTGTATTTAAAATTCATTCCCACTATTATTTATGTTGAACTATCTAGGGCATCCTAGGTAGCTAGGGAAATGCACTTTAGTTCACACGGTCCATAAGAACTGCGATGTTGAGGGTTGATAGATGTAATGCACCTGACTTGAACATGCAACATTTCAATGATGTGACATAACAGGGTAGTGACACCGAGGCTCAATCTGACTCTCTGATTTATCCTATCTTGTAGTGGTATATGCTTTAGGCATAGATCACCACCTCCATCTTTTCAATAGTGGTACTACATTCTTAGGCTAAATCACGTAGGGTCCCACTATATCATCTGTAGGTATAAGTGCGTCATACACCTTGAGATCGTCTAATGAACACTGTTAAAATTAGACCTTACATCATGAGCTAAGATAACACTTAGTGACACCGAAATCATCACTCATCCTAGATTCATCAGTATAGTGAAACGATGACGTTTACCCAGGGCTAAATCAGATGTTCTTACCAGAAACTTACGTGATCCTACTCTTAGGGGCTACATGTCCTTGAGATTCATTCATCATATAGTGATATAAATTAGAGCTAAATCATTTTTAATCCCTTCATCAAGTCATGATAAATGCTTGTGGCAGATCACGGTTCACCATCCTAGAATATCACAGTGTCATCACGATGACGACATACACATGATCACAAAGTGTGCTATGATCACAACTTAAACACTACTTAACCATTCGTCCAATAGACACACTCTCGTTTAGATAAACATGTTAAAAATACTAAGGGGGAAATGCTTAATCAACCTCATAAGCCATCAAACTAGCTCTTCTAGTGTCTCACTAAACTGTCACAAAGGCTCCTATCACCTTAGAATGTCTCACTTAAAATTCCAACACACATCATAGATGCATTTTTGGATACCCATTTGACATCTTACATCTTATGCCCTAAAGATTCATTACTCTGGGAACTTGTAGCCCTACTACATGTTCAAATCTTATTACTTAGAATGTCTCACTTGGTCTCAACATCAAACTAAACATGTGCATTTTGGATGCCCATTTGTTTACATCTAATCGTTAAAGATTCAAGACTCATACACACTGTACATTGATCTTCCTTCTACCCTTACTATAATTAGGTTACTGGGGGCTTCCACATCCATCCTTAGGTAAATCTTGTTGATATAAGAAATTCACACCACCTCTCTGGAAACTAAACACCATTTCTAGTACCTATTATTGAGTTTTTATGCTTGTCAAATCTCGAGTTTCAATTTTTTTTCCTAGACCCTTCAATTTCACTCCTCTCATTTCTAATTAGGTCACATAAATATTCTCTAGGTCTTCTTGGCTTTAATAACAAGGTATAAAAAATTTCATTTGGTCACATACCATAATAGTCTTCTTAGACCACTTTCAACACCCCTAATCAACATCTCATCAAGATTCCAACTTTTTCCTTATTCATAAGTTCAACATTGTCTTCTTATTATGAATCTCTACCCTATCACTTGTCTTGATTGTGTATGTAAACTTCATGAGCTAAAAATTTAGATAATCCTCTTCTCATATGTATTTATACTTCATGATTAAAAATTTAGATAATCCTCTTCTCACACTCATCTTTTATTACCTCCCTATATACCTTCAACTTCTTGTATTGGCAAGGTTTCATCACTAAATGTCTTCTCTTATCATACACGTAACTCTCACTATACATGGAATTGACTATATTCTTGAGGTTCTTACTTCACAAGCCTTTATTATTACTTCCAAAGTCTTCCAACACCCTCTTAACACCTCCTTCCATAAATAATATCAGCTTTATAAGGAAGAGTGGAATCATTTTTAATCTTTAGTCAAACTTGCTTTTAAAACCTCAAAACAGGGTAAAGATGATAGTTTAGACTATATTTTCAACTTTTGACCCGCTTAACTTAATTTTTTAACCTTGAAATTGAATCTATACCTATGTCATACCTAAATACTCCCTTCCACTGGTTTATATATTTTTTCCAATGGTTTAAAATGGTTTTACACCTAAGTTTCCTCTTCTAAACCCTATGCAAGGGTGCACATACCAACAAACTCGAGGTCTTTTTTGGTTTATTCTTATTGTTTAAATTTATTAGGCTTATTCAAGGCATATAAAATGACTATAATCCCTTACTCAAACTTACACAACCATTCAAATATCCTTAAACCTTATTTTCTTCTTAATATTATTAATTTACTAGTTTTCAATCAATTGTGTTTACAAAGTTATCAGTTTTGAGTTCTCTTCTTACAACTAATAAGATAATCATCTAGTCATCATTTCCAAGACTTCTTAACACTCTAGAATTTCTCCTCATAGCCCTACAACTTTATAAAATTTTAATGTATTTATCAATTCACATAAACAATCATTCAACAACATAGATGATGGAAGTTTCACCTTAAACCATGATTTGTGTCAAAACTCATGTACAAGTATGACTACATTGTTAGTCTTCATCACCTCATAACCTAAATTCTAGAACTCACACTTATCATTTAAATAATTATTAATTCTACAAGAATTTTTCAAACAAAAAGAGATACAAGAATACCTTTCTCGTCTAGAATATGCAGTCACAAAATTATGCACTTTAGACATTTATTTATCTCGGTCTCATACTACTATTTAGAAGGTTCTTGAGTGAAGAAAATACTAATTAACCCCTGCCTTTTGGCCATCTTATTTTACTTTTATTTAATCATTTCCACACATTTTTATCTACGTGCCCAGTTTGTTTTGGCATTTTCCCATCATTTTAGCCTCATCTTGGGCACCCAAGGTAGTACTGGGGTGCCCGTGGGCACCCTGGTCCCACTAGGGGTGCCTCGGTCCTTTTTCTACTTTCCCGTCACTTTTTAGGCTCTTTCTATCCATTTTTCATCCTTAACTTTTTTTTTAGTTGGCCATGTTAGGGTTAATTACGAAATTAGACTAAGAGAATCCTTTAAATATAAAGTTATGAGACCATAATGAGGGTACCTATCATCTACTATTATCACTCATCTAGAGTTACATCCATTGCTATTACATTTACATCCACATAGCTCCATGCATCAAGGCTACAAGCTATGCAAGTCTACATCACACTTCATAGGGGGGATTCTATTCCATTCCATGCACACATGCTATTACATTTTCTACATTTAGTTATTGCTCACTATTTCACATAGTGTGACTGGCACAAAAGCACCTAGGGCACAACATGCACAAACGCACCAAACTATATCTAGGTTTGAAATATAGTACAACACTCACAAGTAGTAAGCCCATTTTTGTGGCAACTAAGGTAAGTCTAACCCATTCATTTGTATCTTTTATGTTTATAGGGCTTTGATAATCCTTTTGTCTCTTGTAGGTCTTCGAACATTATCATTGCTTCATTTGGTACAGTCGGCGCAATTCAGCAAATCTAATGCAATAGACAGGTGAAGGTCACAAGTCATCTTCCATACCCTGAAAGATTTAAGATTCTGAGTCTTTTTCAGAGACTAGGGTGCCTATTTTTACCATGACCAGGGCTTCCTCGAGGTGCCCCAATACCCTCCTGAGAACTCTCAGTCTACTCATATCTTCCATATACACCCCTTTTTGGGACCTATGTGTGGTTGTTTCTTGCTTCTGGAATTTCTTGTCAAACCTGCAACACTTTGAGACAATCATCTACATTCAGCTGAGTTCTTTCCTCTCTTTATTCTTATATATTAGGGTTTTCTTTCCATTAGTTTTAATTATTTACTCATATTATAGTGCTTTAGAGTATTTATTTACAACGTTTATGTCCTCTTAGATTAGATTAAATGTATTAGCATATTCCTAGTTTATTCTAATTTTAGTTAATCATAAATGTAAATGACTGATTTCTTGCACTTTCCTTACCACCATCATCATGAAGATCATACCCTTACTTGGAATGCATTATCTACATTTGAATTTATGTTCCTTCAAGATCTGTAAGTTCATATCATTGAGGTGTTACAATGGATAAGGTACTCCTTTAACTTGAATTCTTCACTTTTCCATCTTACAAACTTTTTTGATCTCCATTGGACCTGATATGAGACTAAATTCCTAATTGTCATCTACTATGTTTTGTAGATTACTTTTGACCTCTTTTGAACTTGAGAAGAATCATCCTTCATGTTTTATATCATCTCTATCTTGGAGAATCTTGAAACTCTTATTGTGTTTCTCTTCTATATATTCTACATGAGGTCCATGATCCTTACTTGTTTTACATTTCTCTTCAAGATATAGTTCTTTCTCTTCGTCTTTTATGACAATTTCTTGTGCTTGTTCACCCACATACTTTTCACCTGCAATCACACACTTATATAAACAATTAGATTGAAAAATTTTAGGCTCATTTTTCCCACGTTATGCCTCTAGGATTGACATCTCTTCTTAATCAAACATTGATCCTTCCTCTGGATCACAAATTAATGTTGCTTTCTCTGCCTCCAAGGACTGGTTCACATGCCTTTTCCTACTTTCAACTCCTCCTTTCTTCATGTCTCTATGGGTTCTTAGATTCTTTCTTTCTTATTTGACCAAGGCAATCAATAGCTCTATAGGCCATTTGAAATTTATTTTCAACTTGCATCCACAACTTTAGTTTTCTTGTTGTTATAGCAACTCCATAATAAGATTCAACATATCCTTTATCTTAGCTATATCCTTATCCATACCCAACCCTTTCTTCTCGATATCATCTTTCATCTTTCTGTGGAATTTTCCTTCTACTAATCCCTTCATCTTGTTATTCATGTCTTTTCTCAACCTCTTGTACCTTCTTTTGAGCCTCAACATGCTCACTTTCTTCTCTCTCTTTCACTTTAGGGATCAATGTGCCTACTCTTCCTCAACAAGTCTTTCTCGCCTTGCTAGATACCTCGCATGGGTTGCCTCTTTCTCTGAACCTAGTCTTTTGGTATTTTTGGTCCTTATTCACCTCGAACATTCTCTCAAATCTTCAACCTTCTCCTTCTTCTTCACTTTTCAAGCTCCAATGGATGTAGGGCTTCCTTCTTGCCACCAAACTTATTTTTTGCTTCAAGGTTTCCAATAACCTTACTTAACCTTTTAGCTTCAATTCAATTTCAGTTTTCTTTTTGTTGATACCTTCACTTACACAAAATTATATTCCTTATATCCTACAAAGAAGATGATGTTGTGGCAAGGGCATATTAGAGAGAAAGGAATTCATGCGTAAAAACAAAGGTATGATCGAAGGAGTTTCTAATTTTCCTTTACATTTTAATTTCTCTTAACAATTTACATTTGTAAAGTAAACTAGGGCAAAGTTTACTAGCAGTGTTACATGCTTAGAAGGGGTCATAAATTTAATATATGGTGACGTGTTTAGACACATGAAAGATCCATCACTAGGAAAATCTTCATATCATTTCACTTTTATAGATTATTTCTCAAGGAAGAGTTGGGTAAATTTTATGTGGAACAAGTATGACGTTTTTAATAAGTTCAAAGAGTTTAAGGCTCTTATGGAAAATCAGAGGGAAAAGAAGATAAATGTTTTGAGAATTGATAATGGTGGGGAATATTGCTTTAATGCCTTCGAGAAATTCTATAAACAATGTGGAATAGAAGGTATAAGATAACTCCATACAAGCCATAACAAAATGGAGTTACGGAAAGAATGAACAAAAATTTGTTGGATAAGGGTAGGAGTATGCTTAGTGGTGCAAGTTTGGATAAGAAATTCTAATTAGAAGCAGTGACAAATACTTGTCACCTGATCAAAAAAATTCCCACATACACCCTTTAAGATAAAACTCTGCACAAAGCACAAACTAGTAATAAATTCTCTATTAGGCATTTAAGGGTATTTGATTGTATTGTTTATATGTATATCCCAAAAGAGAAAAGGAAAAAATTAGATAGTTAATATGTTAAGCACATATTTATCGACAAAGATAAAACTCCATAGGAAGCACAAACTGGTAAGAAACCCTATATTTTACATTTAACGATATTTGGTGGTATTGTTTATATGCATATCCTGAAAGAGAAAATTAAAAAGTTAGATAATTAATTTGTTAAGTGAATTTTTATTGGATACTTTAATGTTACAAAAGGGTACAAGCTATGGAATCTAAAAATAGATAAGGCTATTTACCATTGTAATGTAATCTTTAGAGAAGTTAAGGGGATTATTGAGCAAGAAGTAAAACCAAAGGATGATAATGAACAAGCTTATGTTGAACTAGAAGAGGCTAAATTAGTGTCTAAGTTTGATGCAAATGTGGAAGATGAAACAAAGAGAGAGTTGTAAGAGGAAGATTAGTATGAAGAAAAGGAGGAGGAACTAGAAGATGCATAACCAAAATCTCTAGTCTTGAGAAGATCAGATCTGGTGAGAAGAGAACTTGATAGGTATAACTTTCTTAAATTTTGTTCTACATTTATTTTATTAGTTTTTGCAATTACTAATGATGATACAAAGAATGTAAAGGAGGATTTTGGATTGAAAGAAAATAAGTCTCAAAATAAGGCTATGAGGGAAGAAATAGTTTCCTTAACTAAGAATCATACACGGGCTTGGTAAAGTTACCTCCCGGAAGAAGATCTGTTAGTTGTAAATGGGTATTTAAGAAGAAGTACAATTTGTAAAATGGAAAATGGAGAATTATAAAGCTCACTCGGTAGGAAAAGGGTTCTCATAGGTAGAGGGAATTGATTTTGGTGAGATTTTTTCTCTTGTTGCTAAGTTACATGTTATTAGATTTCTTCTAGCTATTATTGTTGCTTTCAATCTATAAATAGAACATATAGATGTTAAGATAACTTTTTTCATGGTGAGCTTCAGGAGGAAATCTACATGAAGTAGTTAAAAAAATTTAATGTTACATGAAAGTAATATTTGGTTCATAGGATGAATAAGTATCTCTATGGATTGAAACAATCACCAAGAATATGGAACTAAAAATTTTACAGGCATGTGTTGGGATTAGAAGAAGCAAAGTTGATCACTATGTTTATTTTGAGTAATAAGGTGCAAATCTTGTTTTTAGTGTATTTTATGTAGATTGCATATTATTAATTGGTAACATTAAGAAAATAATTAGTGAGGTTAAGTCTCAACTATCACCTCAATTTGATATGAAGGATCTAGGTGTTGTAAAATCTATTTTAGGCATGAAAATTAAAAGAGACCGTGTAAACAGAAAACCATGGTTAAATAAAAGGAAGTGTTATGTTGTGGAGCATGTTTTCATGTGTGGAAGTGTTGAAGACTATACACTAAAAGTATTGTATACTCTCCACAGTTTTCTCACCGGGGTTCGGGGTCGGGTCAGGCCCCAAGTGGGGGTCTGGGGGCGGTAGCCCTCTGTAGCAGGGGTTTAGGGGCACAACCCCTGAAAAAAAATTTGGTCTCGAAAAATGTGATTTGATATCTCAAGAAACGTGCTCTTCTCATATAGGTGGGATTTTTTACCCATAGGTTTATGGGGCAGTTTGGGCACATGGTTTTGGTGCCCATGTTATTGTAAAATTACTTAAGCAGTTACCTATTGATGTTCTTTTGGGATTCTGATAGGGTAGACATGTCATTGTAGATGTGTGTGAGTTCAAGTGTGAATTCAAGAGAGTTTGTTGAGCAAAGCTCCAAACAAATTTGGGTATTGTATTGAGAGAAAGAGGTGACTTGTAATAAAATCTGAGCGAGTGATTCTTGGTGGACGTAGCCCAAATTGGGTAAACCACGTTAAATCTTGTCTCTGTGTTTTGTTCTTTTATTTTCTGCACTTTTATTTCAGATCTGTAATATCTTTCTATATATTAGTTTCTACTATTGCAATTATGTGTGGGATTGTTCCACATATTTTATCCCTTGTTTCCTAATAGGAAGTGTGTTGAGATGATATTGCAGAGGTTTAAAATATAGGAAAGAAAACAAATTAGTATTCCCTTTCCTACTCTTCATGAATTATTTTCTATAAAATGTCTTAAACTTGAAGAAATTGAGGACATGTCACATGTGTTGTATATCAGTGCAGTTAGCAATTTGATGTATGCAATGGTCTATTCTAGACATAATATTTCTCATGCAATAAGAGTAGTTAGTAAATTCAAATCAAATCCTAGAAAGGGACATTAGACTACAATGAAGACTATCTTTAGGTATATGCATGGGACATCTGATTATATAATACGTTATTAGGGTAATCTTGGTGAAAGAAAGACCCCAAATCTACATGCCTTTATGGATTCAAATTGGGGTGATGATATGGATATATGTAGGTCTATGAATGGGTATGTCTTCAAATTATCTGGTGGAGCTATAAGTTGGATGAGTAAACACCAATAAATTGTTGTAATATCCATTACAGAGGTTGAGTACATGGCAATTACTCATGCAAACAAGGAAACAATTTGGCTTCAAAGGCTTATTTGCACCATTGGGTATACTCAAAATGTTGCAATAATTGCTTATGACATTCAAAGTGTAATTTGACTAGCAAAGAACCCTAAGTATCATTATATAACAAAACACATTGATGTTCAATACCATTTTGTAAGAGAAATGGTGGAGGAGAAGAAGATACTACTGGAGAAGGTGGACATAGAAAAAAATGTTGTTGATTCTTTGACAAAGGTTGTAAGCGCTAAAAAAATTTCTTGGTGCAAAAAATCAATGGGCTTGATTGCTCTAAGTTACTGACTATATGACCTTGAAACCCCTTATGGAAAGTATTCAACAAGTGGGAGAATGTTGGAAATGTGTTGTATATTTTCCATGAGTTACACTCTCCTAGACTGTACAACTCAAAATGAATTTTGGGGTATGGGGCGTCTCCCTGATTAGGGGGTTGACCCCCAATATTTTTTGGGGCACCCTTTACAGGATCTCTAGCCTATACATGTGTTTTTAACCTGTGTTAGTATGAGTGGTTAAATAACTCGTGTTTATGGGGAACCATTACGGCTTGTATTCTTGGCCCATAGTTTGGGTACCATTGTGACGGTTACGTGATGATGTACTTACACATATCTTGACATGTAGTGGGATAGAGTAGAATTGAGAAGTACATTACTGTATGGTCAAATAATTGAGCTAATACAATAAAGAAATAAGTCATTGCATTTGTTTTTTTCCAAAAGGTTTTCCAAGGATATATCTTGCATATCGTGTTATTTTGTGTATGCCATTTCTCTATTTTCTATTTATCTCAAAGATTATGTGAAGTATTTCTTATATCTCATATTTTTTTTATCAAATCAAATTCTCTTCAAAGTCACAATCAATACAATGGTGGTATATTAGTCTAATGCACATGGTGATATAAAATTCTAATGTTGGATGGTGATATAGAAGGATAATGTTATTTCATGTACAAGATATTCACCATTCCCTATACAACCCACCGAGGGAAATCAAGGGTAGTCATTCCATGCTTTATGTCATTTTTCACAACTCAATTTTTCATATACTGATTTTATATCTCTTTTGAGCATTAAACACATTTACCATAATACTATATATATTACATTGGATTAACATGGGTAAACACTCTTAAGGTTCATACATTACCCTCCTATGATAAGGATGTGAGGTTTGGATTCACTCATTCCTTTTCTTATAATCCAACACTTTCATTACAAGATTAAAAGGGGTGCAATTGTAATATATGTGATTTGGTCATGTGGAACTTGGAATAATACTTTGGCATTTATATTTAAATTATCCTATTTACCTATGCATTGACTAACCTTACAACTTCTTGATATATTCTAAACTATGAGTACACTAGGTCATGAATTATTCTTTAGCATGCACATTATACAAAACACATCTTCAAACTCTCTACAAACCATCTTTTATCTTGGATTTGGTTCCATCTCAAACCTGGATGGGTTTGTGGGCCCAAAATAGGTTCGGTCGACAAAAATTTTCCATAGTCATGTTTTCCCTTGTACTTACAATGATCATATTTTCAAATGCGCAAGTTACCTTAGTTGGAAAACGTCGGTTGAGTGGGAAATCATTGAATCAATCACCTATATAAACACATGTACCCTTACCTATTAGGGGCATCTAAGGATCCTATGATCAAAGAACCCTCTAAGAAGGATATTCAGCCAAGTAGTGAAACACCTCTCTCTTAAAGCACATTACAACACAATTACTCATATCTAAACACACACACACACACACACACACACACACACACACACACACACACACACACACACACACACTTTAGATCACACATCTAGGCATTATAATTAACACAAACAATGAATTAAGGGCTTCATCTTATTTACATTTTCTAAGCTCCACATCATCATAGGATTTGGAGAACATTCTGTGGCTTGATCCCTCTTTAGAATATTGGTACATAATGAAAGACTCGTTACATAAGTGTGGGTTGAGCGAGGCCAATATATATCATATTGTACTAACCTCTTTTTAGGTCAAAGAAGAGAGCTAGGACTTGAAGATAAAAGAGAAGACACATATAAGGATAATAGTGTAATCTCAAAGATCCATATATAGGAAACTGGTCTAGAGACATAGGTGATGTAGGTGCTAGAGGCGTAATGTGGATTTACACATTAGGGATTATATTAATTGATGCCCAAATAGGTTTTCTTGATGAATGTATCACCTGCTGGGAAAACTTATCTTGTATTTAGTTCCAAGTCATTAAATTTAGCCAAAAAAATTTTGACTCTCTACAGAGTCCACTATCACACAATATAAGCTTGAAGTGGGATGAATATGTTCCAAACCCTAAGCGTAGGTATACTTTCACATCCTCTTTAGAAGTGAGATGAGTGATTTATAATCCTCACATGATTTAGGACAATGATTTTTGTATATACTATTTTGAATTATCTCAATACAACATTTGTAATATCTTAAATAGTTAAACCCTATATTTGATATTACACTATAATAGGTTTGCATATTGCACACTTCATAGGCTTATAATATGATCAATCGCAATGGTAATCAGTTGCCACCATTTCCCACACGTTTTCATCATCTGTTTATTACTTCAAATAGGTTTCATTCAATAGTTAAAAGTAGAGTTGGTTCACAAGTTTTGATTTTTCTTGGTCAAAAGAAAAGTTGGAACCCAAATCTTATTTTTGCTATATATTAACTACCTGTATTTGTGTATTGTTATCGAAAATAAAAATACCAATTATGACTAATTGAGAGATTTTGGAGATAAATAATATTATTCTTTATTTATTCATTCTCTGAGTTTTCTCGTGGCTAGTGTGAGTCCATGTTGAGGAGTTTCATGGGCATTCTTTCTTCTTACATGGTTTCAAAACACATGGAGATTCTTATAAGATATGTGTATTTATGGATTATATATGAAAATAAGTACAAACATTGACATTACTAAATGTAGACCAAATTTAGTATACCTATAATAGGTTGAAGGGTGAGAATCCTAGATTATATTCACAATTGCTTCCATTAAGTTATAAATAATTTAAGGTGCTCATGTGTTATGTGGATCCCTAACCTTGTATTTATCAACCCAAAAAAATACATGACAAAAAATTCTATTAGGGTAATGATTAGGTACTCACGAAGGTCGTCCAGATAAACATACGTGACTAAATTCAACAAATATCAATGATATGATCAATGCACATAGGAAATCCATTTATATTAGTGTTTTATGCGAAAGTGATTTTACACCAATAATCCAATATATATACCTATAAACATTACAATCTAGATCTAAATAGGTTCAAAATTGTAAACACATACATACTTGCATTTAAGAATATTCTAGAAACAACTGTTAGAAACATACAACACAACACATGTCTACAATACAAGGTGAAGACACCCAACAAAAATTAGTGTGAACAAAGAACCTTCACCAAAACCATTCTTGTCCTCTTGTGGTAACATTCTTGTATGGATCTATAAAATGTTAATTAGGGGGGATATGGTTTCATGACCTTGTTTATCAACTTCAAGGCTTCAAAAACCTCCCTCGCTTTTCCCGCATTATGCGCAAATATATGAGAAACTTATATCCTTCCTTTGAACCTTAACATAACAATAATAATACCTTAATATGATTTTGCAAGTCATGCAAAAATGACGTAATCAACGCAACATGATAAATTTTAGATGCTCTTCAAATATCCTTAAATGGTCCAATGATGCTCTAAATGCTTGCAATTTTCTTTTGACATTGGGATAATATCCTATCGCTTATTCAATTCTTGCTAAATTGGTCTTTATGTTAAATGTCACTAATGAACCTAAGCATTATAGTCTTCTTAAATTAAAATAGAACTTTAATGGTGCACATGACAACAAGTGGGTAAAGCTGACAAAGAAGGTAAATCCCATGGGTCGAAATGGCCCACACAAAAATATCCCCATAACTATACAATTATGGCTATGGAAAACTGGAATTGTACATATATAGTTTTGGGGGAGCAAGAACCATATTTATAAGGTTTTAGAAAAAACATTAAAAAGTAGGAAAATGGGAGGATGAGAGAGAAAATGAGGAGAGAGAAACTAGGAAAGGAGATAGAAGAACATAGTGAAACATCCTAAAAGAAAATGATAAAATAAGGAAAACACGCGAATAAAAACCTAATTTGGACCAATAATCAACAAACACACAAGTACACTAGAATAATGCAATTTTATCACAAAAAACTAATACTGTACCAAAATTAGGTGTCCATAGTCAATTAATATCCCCTTAAGTTAAATAACCAAACTCGAAATCTAATACCTAATTCAGTTCGCCACCAATGCTACATTCCAACGGGAAGATTGACACCGGCCAAACCAACTATGCCACACCAAGAAATTTGTATTGACACATACAACCTCTACGTCGATTAGAAAACTCTCTTAATGTTAAATGGTCAACATCATTCTCTGACTCTCATTGACAGTGCATGGCTTGTAATATTTAATAATTCGTTGTTGAAGCCAAATGTCAATTGTTACACTGACGTATTCTCCATATGAAGTTGCTCATGGTCACACATTATCTAAATTTTGACTTTCAACAATCAAATTCCCTTTTTACCCTTCTATTGATACAATTCATCATCTTTTGTGGCATTTCCCTCCCTCATATCTGTTGTGATTCACTCTGCTCCTCTACTCACCTTTTAATCTATTTCCCACTAATTTAAACCAAAAAACAATTCTCGTGGTCTTCATTCGCCCTTCTCTTCAGGAAATTTTTGTGGTTGCCCTTGAATAAAAATTTCAGATGGCAAGAAATGATATTGAGATCAATACAAACAAGGGGGTAAGGGGTTATGTTTGTAGTAAGTTGTTGATACCTTTAATCCACAAAGCATTAAGTGCTTGCAAAAAATCTAAACCTAGAAAGGAGGTTACAAATAATTTTCCAACAAATCTATGGTATGATGAAGATTGTAAGGTTGCCAAGAGAGCTATAAGGGAAAGTGACGTGAACAAAGCAGAAAATAAAAAGAAATACAAGAGATTGGTACAATAAAAAAAGAAAGTTATGTGAATAGAAGAAGGTCTGAATTAATTTCTCTTGGAAAACACAATCCCAAGGGATTCTGGAAGGAGCTACAACAAAAGAAAGCACACATAGAAAACAATATCACAGAAGCTCATTGGTTAGAATATGCGAAGACTCTCTACAAGCGGTCTCAACAGAAGGATATTCCTCCCATCATTCATACCTCGATCAAACTTTTTTCAGAGGAAGACATCAAACATGGCATAAAGAATCTAGCTAATGGTAAAGCTCAAGATGTTAATGGGTTGCAAGCTGAATTTTTTAAGTGGGGGTTGAGGTGCTCACTCCGCATATCAGAACAAATCTTCAATGATGTAACTTAGGTTGGGTTCACACTAGAGTGGACTACCAGTGTGGTTATCCCTCTTTTTAAAAGTGCCCAGGGATATCAATTATCTTCTAACTATCACACTATTAAGATCAATCCTCTTTTGGTAAGTTATTTGGGGGCATGATAGAGCGTAGAATCAGTAGTTGGGAAAAAAGAGAGGGAAAAAGAGCAAAAGGACAAGCATGTTTCTGATCTAAACATTCAACCATTGATCATTGCATCACTCTTAGGCACTTGATTGAAAAGGCATGGGATACCGAAGGGGATGAAGCTTTTTGATATTTTACTGATTTTAAGAAAGCCTTTGACACGATTCCTAGAGACAAATTGTGGAACAGGATGGAGGAACTTGAGATTCCAGATGAGCTTAGAGCAATAGTACATAGACTTTATGAGCAAGTTAGAGCTAAAATCAGAACTAGAGAAGGTATGATTGAATGTTTTGGTAGTGACATTGGGGTCAAACAAGGTTGCCCTCTTTCTCCCACTTTGTTTGGTTTATACATTGATAAGCTTGAAGAGTGGTTACGTAAAACTGAAGGAGAGGGTGTTCAATTAGCTGAGTATGTGGTGAAGTTACTCTTATATGTCGATGATCTTATCTTAATTTCAACAACAACTCAAGGATTGAGGGAGCATCTAAAAGCTTTAGAATTCTTTTGCTAGGAAGTTGGGATGCAAGTTAACATTAACAAAACAAAAATCATGATTTTTTCCCTGAAAAGAAAAGAGAGGCAATTTAACTTTATTTTTGAGGGGAGTACATTGGAAATTGTTACAGAATATAAATATCTTGGGATTGATTTCCACAACAAGATGAGCTGGGAGACTTGCAACGCAAAAATGATACAGGGAGGTTGGAAAGCATCTTACCTACTTCAAAATAGGTGTAGGAAAGCTGAGCTTTGTGACTTGAAAACTAAGAAATCCCTCTTTGGTTTGTTGGTTACTCCGGTTGCTCTTTACGGTTGTGAGGTTTGGGGAAGCAACGTGTCAAAGCATGGATGACGACAATTAGAAAGAATCCAGAAACATCTAATCACAAGCACTCTTAAAGTTAAATCAATAGTTCCTTATGAGCTCTTGTTAGCTGAAGCGGGTACCTTCCCGAGGAAGCATTGACAATAACTCAGCTGATAAGCTATTTGAAAAAAGTTGAAAGCGTCGACAATCTTCACTGGCCCAAAATGGTACAGAGGATAATCCAGAGCACAAAAAGAAAACCTAGATGAAACAGAACAACAAATGGATGAACAAATGGGGCATCAATTTTCAGGAGTGTCTTGACAACAAGGAAATAAAAAATTATGCGATGGAGAAGTTTAGGACTGCCATGTGGACAGAACAGATGGGTCGTAAGAAAGCACATTATATCAAAGAATTCAACTCCACTTGGGAGCATGATGAAAAAGCTTATCTTGGGGTAGTTATCAAAAGTAAGGCAAGGATTTTAGTGGCTTGGTTGAGGACCGGATCACATCATCTTCGTTGTGAAACCGGTAGATGGACTATTCCCAAAGAAGATTGGGAAAGGAGAATTTGTCTTTTTTGCAACAAAGGTTATTGAAACGGAATGACATTTCGTTATGGAGTTTCAACATATGATGATTTCCGTATCCAATACGAAAATGAATTAAAAGTGGACAACTTAAATGAGTTATTTGCAGAAACAAAACTTCAAAAGATTGCTGATTTAGTGCTCAAGATTCACAGTAGAAGAGCTTACATGGCAAAGAGCCTGAAAATTGCTTAATGTATTGGTTTCGTTTGGTCCCATAGACTCTTCAGTTTTGAGGACGTCATTAAAATCTTTCATTTCATTTCCCTCTCTTGTCATTTGAAATGAATGCTTTAAGTAATAACTACAAATTTGGAAAAGTGGATGCAAACAATTATCTTTGATTTTTTTTTACGCCGAAGGCGTTCCCCCTATGGTAAAGGACCTCCGGACGTTTCTGCAGCTATGTTAAATTTGATGGCCTTCCAGACATTTTTCAAGGTTATTAAACTTGACGCCCATTTGACACTTTTGACGGGCGTCCAAACGTTTTTGTTTTTTCATGCGTTTTGCAGTTGCATGCTATATTTGCAATTGATTTAGGGTTTTTCGTGAAAAATCATCTGCAAATATTATGGTATCTGTAGCCAGTCGAGCGCTTAGTGCAGTTGTCCCGTGTTTCATCAATTTTTTTATCTTGGGGATGGAACCCTAGTCGCAGTGAAGAAACTGGAGGATACCTCGGAGTTTTACAGTGAGTTTCTAACCGAGATCGCGACGGTGGGAAGCCTGAGCCACGCTAACCTGTTCGTGGAGCCAATTAGCGTCGGGGAGTAATTTTATTCTAAAATAATAGCTCTGGATAAAATTTCCTCCATCGGAAACTGTTCCTTCACAATTTCAGCAGGGAGGCTTTCCTCTGAGAATTTCTAACGAATTAGGATTCAATAACCACCGTGGAAAATTTCTGTAGTCTTCTACTTGTCTCAGAACAGTGTGTCGTTTGATGGTATTTTGTTAAAGCCCACTATGGTAACTCTTGGTGCTTAATATAAGGAAAAAGCGTGATGCGTGATTATATCTAGCTATGATTTGCCCCTTCGTTTAACTTAATTTAGTCTATTCACATATTTGATGCCTTTTGTAGGATACGATATGGAAAGAGGAAAGAACTCTATTTCTACAGATTCACATTCACCTCAGCACAACATCCTGACAACTAATGGCTGTGATTATGACCTTGGTGCTCCTGACCATGATGGAGGGTCTATGAGAGACAGGTTGTGGTAGGTTTGAAGGTCAACATCCTCAGTTTCCCCACAGAAGGATGGAAGGAGGAAAACCACCAAATGGAAGAGGATTTTCTTAACCAGGTAATGCTCTGGGTAGGAAGTTATGGTTTTAAATTCTGAACCAATTCAATTGTATAAAATAGCCAGGGATTGGTTTATTATTCGTACTTGACCATGGTCTGCTGCTAATGTGTGAATATATATCAGGTATGATATGATTTTCCCTTGTCTTTAACTTAATTCTGTTTGTTCACTTATTTTATACCTTTTGCAGGATGTGATATGGAAGGAGGGAAGAACTCTGTTTGTACAGGTTCACATTCACCTTCACATCACATCCCAGAGCCTTCTGATTATGAATATGACCTTAATCCTCCTCACCATGGTGGATAATTTTTGGGAGGAACAGATGGTGGTAGGTTTGAAGGCCAGCATCCTCAATTTCTCATTGGAAGCATGGGAAGATGTACAACATCATATGGTAGAGGGTTTTTTGGAAAAAATTATGGGTGCATAGAGCGATTTCATCCTGAAGGACAAATCCTGAAAAGGAATCGAAGTCCCCCAAGAGGAGGAGATTGGGTGTTCTAAGAAGCCACGTAAGTACATAATTTATGAATAATTAGGATATTTCCATGCAAGAATAACTCTTTCTCAAAGCACATGATCTCTGAATAGCTCGGGAAGGCATTTCAGCATCTGGGATCAGGCAGATGTGATTAAGGTGCTTGTACTTAATATTTCAATTGTATCTTAACAAAATTTATTTTATACATCAAAGACATATGAGGTCATTCTTTCCCTGAAAATCTATCTCACACATAAATAGATATTGCTAAAGAAGAATTAGCGTTTTTGTTTCTACAGGTCAGTGATGAAGAAGTAGAATTTCTCACAAATGGGGAAGACTATGAAAAGGATGAAGTAATTGATACCCTTATGCATCCAAGACTCAAGTTGCTCCTTGTAACTGAGGGAGAAAAAGGCTGCAGATACTATACTAAGGTAGCACCTGTGAACAATTCTAAGTTTATAATCAAATTGTTACCAAGTACTTTCATGGCTGTTGATGCTGTTTCTAATGATAAATAGTATCAATTATGGTCGCTGCTGAAAAGTTTTTATGCAAAGGAAACAGGGTCTAAATTTTTCCGGACTTCTAATAATTATTTTGTAAAGAAAAAGTTGTCATCCTGATTATTTTGCTAACATTTTATGCGTTAGGAGTAATTGAGGTTGCCATGTTCTATTTTCTGATCAGCCATTTATTTTATATAGGATTTTCTGGGGAAAATAAATGGAATTGCAGTGGATACTGTTGATACAACTAGGGCTGGTGATGCATATGTTGGAGCATTTCTTATTGAGCTGGTCAAGGACATGTCATTGCTTGAGGTAACTGTAACCTTCATTGTTCCACTATGTAATTGCTCCTGTGATTTTATGCTCCTGTGATTTTAAACTGAAGAGTAATGCATATTTGATGCACAACGATAGTTGTATTTTTTTGTACTCATTAGAACCATGAACGAGCGTTGTTTTCATGGTAGCTACAACACTTCGAAAAATTGACCAACCAGTGAAAAAACACTACCCAACATATATGATAGATAGAAGCCTATGTTTTTACCATGCATTTATGAAACTTCTATGATAAATCTTAATTAAATGCATGAAGATACTCTAAAAAGTTTCCATATTTCTTTACTTCATCTTTTTTGACTAATCATTGTCATTGCATTCACAGGATGAAAAGAGGTTGAGAGAAGTACTGCTATTTGCCAATGGTGCTGGTGCAATAGCTACAACAGAAAAGGGTGCAATTCCCGCCTTGCCTGACAGAGCTGCTGTAATGACACTCATACGCAAAAGCCAGGCTTCATAAGTCTGGGCGAACTGCATTTGGATCGTATGTCTTGAAAAGCAAATTATAGTGTGTATGTAAGGCATATTGAATAGCCTTCTATAGGGGTGTGTTGTATTGGAGGAGTTATTGTGGAACTCTCACAAAATCTAGAGATCAAGTTTAAGGTTTCCAAGTTTGAAGTACTCTTTTTAATTGAGCCCATCACTAATTAAGGGCTCAACAAAAAGTTGCCCTTCTTTTGAAATTTTAAAACAAAGAACATCGTTTCTTGGTTAGTCTTTATAATTGAAGTCCTTTATATCTGAGAATGAAAATTAAATCAACTGATACTTTTATTTTTTATTTTTTATTCACAGATTCTTTGTATATGAAACCATTGCTTTTTCTAATTTTTTACAATTTGTCACATCTGTCATAAAAAGATTTGTATCATATTTATAGTTTAAGCTACTTCAATCAGATTAAAATGTAAGCCTGAGCTACAGCCTCTCCTCCGTCACACAAGCCACCATGGAGAGAGAGTATAAGGTTATATTCTATAGTTCAAGCTACTTCAATCAATCAGATTAAAATACAAGTCTGGGCCACAGCCTCCCCTCTGTCATCCAAGCCACTATGGAGAGGGCTCTTGGGCAGATACACAAGCTGGGCTAATCTAGCAGGGGCAAAAGAAGGGGGGCGCGGGGAGGTGGGGGAAGAGGGGAGATTTACATGACTAATATCCATTAAAAAAAATTGTTTTAATAAAACATTTTTTTGGAACTTTTGTTGAATTTGAGGGTAGAGTACAAAATTTGGGAGTTGTTTCAAACATCATACCCTGAAAAAATGTTTAGCTTTCACTTTCCATCATATCCCTAGGAATGTGGTATTTCAGGAACTTTTGTTGAATTTCAGGGCAAAGGCCAAAATTTGGGAGCCTATTTCAACCATAACAGCAAGGGTCATGCCCCATCAAAAGTTGCTATTTATGTTTTTTGAAGCTTAAATTTATTATTTTATACATTATTTCAAAATTTATTTGTCTAGATTTTGCTAAGGCTTTTGTAGTGGGGTTTTCTCAACTTTTTCTACATTCACAAGCACATGTGAGGTAAAATATGTCACATTTGGACCACAAACAGAATTCAGAGTCTTAATGGAGCATGGTAAATATCAATCCAGGTCGGCTTTAATAGCAATATTCCAGTAGCCAAAGTAATGTTTGTTTGAAAACTACGCTAATTGTATTTTTTTATTATATGCTTCTTGAAAAGGCAATAGTATCTTAGTAATAATTCTGCCAAGCCATTTCACTATAAGAATATGCTGAGAGATCTCATTTATTGGGTGCTAATTGTTATGAATTTAGAATTATTAACCTTTTCCCTAAAATTGACATGTAGCCCTACATATTACTTGTTTCTTGTCTCAAAATATGTAGCAGAATAAACAAAATTCATATTTTTATAGGTGTTTCATAATTCTAGCAGTTTGTGATTTCATCCCTACACATTTCAAGAGGATTGTGAGATATTTGCAGGGTACATGCATCACAAGCAGGCAAGGGCTTTCCAGTGATCTCTACAAATGCTTCAGAGCATGACTATCCTCAAAGAGCCAGAAAGAGGTGTGGTATGTTGGAAGGCACTGAGGAAGAGCCAAAATTGTTGCAAATCATTGTACACAAGAGTTTGATGTTGGGGATGACAAGTGATGTCGTGGTGATGCACAAGTTACACGGAAGTGTACGAGTGTGTGCAACATTGTATAGGAGGCATAATTTATCAATTTGTGCAGAAGTGTACACTGAAAAAAATGCTTAAAGCTGAAATGTTTGACTGATCATAAGGAAGAAAAATGATCATAATAAAGAAAAATGGATCTCTACATTGTAGATTCATAACAATCCAATCAATCTCTAACCTTTTAATTAAAATGGATTGTTGGAGAATCTAAAAGTGGTTTTTTTTTAATTTTTATTTTCGTATAGAATCATAAAAGAAGATAAAGCTAGACTAGGACACTCGGCTAAAATTTCTAATGTTGTTGCAGAAGGATTAACATATCTTCAGACTGGCATTGTTCACAGAGATGTGAACTTATAAAATTCTTTTAGATGATAATTTTGAGGCACATTTGTCATAATTGGGCATTGCCATGTGCATTTCCTCAGCCAAAACCTACATTGACCCTGAATATGCAAGAACACCAAGGCTTGATAAGAAATTTGTTGTATACAACAAGGACATTCTCATCTTGCCTTACAAAATGCTTAGAAGCTTCACAAATTATATTATTCAAGTATCATGTACAATAATACAAACTTATTGGCTTGAAGTGAATATGGCATCAGAAGCCTTGCTTTGTTTGGTCACTAATCACTCTCCACTTTATAGCCACATGTAAAAAATTTATTCTGTGCACTTTTCAAAATGAAGGTACTCTATTCTGCATCATGGGTCCCCTCCCACATTTATCAAATCTCAATCTGAATCACAACATATTTTTGAGTTCGGTAAAACACAATTTAGGGGTAATGTAGGTAACTTAGGCGGGAATTGACATCCTGTAGATTCCATTGGAATTAAGAAAAAACCTATATGTGCTCCTTGTTATCCAACATTCATAGGCACTATAAGATTTCAGATATGATGTTTATTATCCTTACAAAGCATATATGTTTTTTAATGGGTTATTACTTCTACCCAAGTAGCAATTTTTGTAAAATAGTGTTTAATATGATACATTTAATAAATGGAAAGAATATGGGTTCATTTAAAAAATCGCTAATTTTATTAAATTAATTATGAGTGTAAGAAGTAAAATCAATGTTTTAAATTAAATATTAATGCATTTAATTGTTTATTTAGGGAGTTTTCAACTAAAAAATAATTTGTTTAAGAGTATTTTTTCAAACTATTTACATTTTAAGATTTTTATGTTTTTACAGTGTGTATACAATTTTAGATCAAATTTCTGGATAAAATTGTGTTTAAATCATTCCCATGAATTAAAATAATATCAAAATTGTTATTGTTTATAAGTATTAAATAAATAAATAACATAATATTATACAATTTCTCCCCAAATAATTAAAAACCACAAATATATCCTTCTAAATCAAATAACTTATACCGTTTGGCGTTAAATATCAACTCTTTGTTAAATTTTGTAATGAGATTGCTCAGTCATTGAAAGGATTGTAGAGATATCTTGGGTTTACATTTTTCTCCAGCATCAAATTTTACAATCAATCTAATTTATGATGAAATGTTGGAATGATTACTCAGTACCAACGAACTTACTCCCTTGTAATCCAACACCAGCTTGCAATACTCTGCTTTCCAAATGACCTATGTGTTGAGTTTGAAATGGAGGAACATGTGTTGGGCTCTAGTGCATTTTGCTATAGTTGTTGATTCCCCTTACAGTCCTATGAAATCAACATGTCTCCTTGGGAAAATAGAATTGAAAGTAGGTTTTGGTGGCTTTTTCAATTTGAGTAATTATGTTGCCAAGAAGCTGGAAAATCATGATCTTCATAGATTAATATGGATTCTAAGTGTTGCATCCAAGGAAGGTGGTATTGTTAAAATAGAGCAATTTGAAGAACCCGTTTCTCTGGGAACAATGAAACTCCCACCCAATGTGGATTTGAAAAAAATGGAAACCCTACTCTTCACAAAATTGTTTTGTTTAAATATACAACTATAACTAAGAAAACCATAATCTTTAAGCACTACAAGTGCAATGATATATCGAGAGAAATATTTCTAAAATTCAATTTGCCTACACTAAAAAGAGTTAGATCTTATCAAGCAACCTTGGTTGTCACTTGTTGTAGTCATAATCTAATATGTATATGAGCCCAAACAAGGTCACTTTGTAATATGCATACTTGGTGTATGCCATGCTTTGGTGAATGAATAAAAGATTTCTGATTTATCTTTTGGGTTTAATTCCTAGAGTCATATAGTTTCTTTGTTCAAATCGTGATGAGCAACCCCATTTGGATGCCCAATTGGGTAAGGAAACCCTCTTTCAATATATGCAAAGGTGAGACCATTGGGCTTTTATCATTCATTGAGACCATTGTGATTTTGTCCCATAGGCAGTATTTGGTAGCCTCATTGACAATTAAATATCTTCTTCTTCTTCTTCACTGGGTTGGGATAATTCCTCCCACAACCAAGTCAGGTGCAATCCTAGTGTTCTTGATCATCTGCCTATGGTAACTGGCACATGCCCATAGTAATTCCTCCAATGCAAAAAAAAAACTTAATATGAAGAGCGAAACTACCAAAGGAAAGAATTCATAAAAGAAAATGCAAAGTTTTACAGTGAAAAAATGACATGTCGATTGATATTGTGGATTTGATGTTGTGCTTGAAGTGGGGAAACATTCTCACTCAAGGTGCTAATTTGCCCCATCCTGCTCCCCTTAAGGTCAGATTTTTACTCAAACTTTTAGTTGCAATGAGTTTTGTTATTTTACTCAACACTTCTTGTATCCAAACCGACAATGTCATTCAAGGGATATCAAATGTATTCATGTTTAGTGCAAATAAAATTGGCCACAAAAGGCTACCACTCATAATATAAAATCTACAAATGTACGGAGGTCTTCATGTATTCATGTTTAGTTAAGATCTCGTGATATAAGATTTGCAAATGTATATGTACGAATTTGAAATGTACAAATAGAACCTTTCAATGTAATGCTTCATCTATATTCCTACACTTACACTATTAATCACACCCCTTATCAACATGTTAACGACAATCCAAAAAAGGTTTTAAAAAAAAACCAACCAAAAACCCGATGCAACCACCGTCTCAAACACGTTGCAACACTAACACGATTTCACCCAAATAATTAAATACCCCTATAAATCAAATAACATATACCATTCGGCGTTCACATTGCATTGTGCACATGCGATTGCTAGTTTAAAGAAAAGAGAAAAACAATTCAAAACTATTTTTTTATTTTTTTAAAAAGATAGAGAAAAACAATTCAAAACTAAAAGTAACTCGTCATTAGCATCGAGTGTCTTCGATTTGTTAAAGCCCTCCACAGGGTAAGGTGCAACTATCTATTCTGCACAAACGCCCATGGAGGCCGAGGAAGAAACTGAGGATCAAGTAATGAGTGAAATTCATCTGGGTTGTCCACCTGATGCCAAATCACACTTCACACGCTTCACTATTTCACCATCATCTTTATCTTCGCCAAATCGATTAACAGGTTTTCGTGATTTAATCCGATAATTATGTTTTAAAAGTTTTTAAAATCAGTATTTCATTGCGCAAAACACCAAAAATATGGCAAAAACTGTTTACATTGCATTAAATAGCATTTCAGATTCTCAGTGTTTGCCGTGTTTCTTTTTATTGATACCTTGTTCAATTGATTTCCTCTAGCATTTTCAGGCGTTTTTTAGGACATACGTGCTCTAGAAAATTCAACTGTACCCGAAATCACCACCAACTTCATAAGAATGTAATACCCAGTTTTAAAAACCATACTCTAAAAAGATGAAAGAAATCATAGCTATCAGAGATACCTATGATCCATGTTATAGTGATATTGCCATGATGATAATAAGTTTATACCCTATTGAGCTTGCTCCCCCGCTGAGTATGCGGCTAATTAAATAATTTGGCTCCTGACGAGGTTGGGTACAAGTCCAAGGTAAATTTTGAGGGAAGAAATACCTCTAGGACATGGCATCCGAGTTCAAGGTTTATATTTGAGACTTTCCTATTTTATTAAATAACCCTATGATCCAAACACTCATGTCTTCTTTTGAAAAAGAGATATTCGAAATTCAACATTTGCAAAAGGCATATGCAACTAAATGACTCTTCTATGTGGATGCATTTATACCCAGAACATGATTTATGATTTTGGTATTGCGCTTTGCCTAGCTGTGGTTACCTTACAGAGCAAATTAACCAATCACATGCTTGATGACCCAAATACCACTCTAACTGGATGAAAAACAAACTTAAACGATTCATACTTGTGTTTCCAGACAATAGAATATGATCCCTCCTTGCAGGATTTTACTAAATAACTTATTTTTATGTAAAATGCTTATATAATTTTTTGCTTGGTAAATCTTAGGTTGAGGGTATGGGCTGCCTTAAATGGAGTTTGGTGTAAGCTTGAGCTACATTCTGAAAATTTGTAGACATTGGTCACCCTTAAATGTATGTCATAATGACATAATCCTTGCACCACATTTCCAATGGAGTTATGGCTTGCTTTGTCGCCACGAGGGGGTTTTGAACTTAAGTCAGTGACTTACAAGCATCTCCCATTACCATTACACCACTTTTTTTTTCGAGAAAATGCTTATGTTTGTGGTTATACTCATTTTAAAATTTTCATGTGATAATAGTCTATGTGTGCTAATTATTAAGAATTTAATGATAATATAACGTGAGGCCTATATATGCTCTGAGATTTGCTTCATATATCATGAAATGAAGTTAAACTGTGAACATCACCTTGTGGTTCAAGGACAATAAGGACAACTGATTGACTGGCTAATTGAGGTTGGATGTACTTCTGTGCAACTAAGAATGCATTGAATCTTGGTAACTCTTGTTCACAGTACCTTTGTACTGACTCTACACATTCATTAAAAAAATATTGAGGTTCTTAATTTTTATGGAACTTAAGCTAATCATAGTGTCTTGCATGGGTCAAATTGAAAATTGCAACAAACTGAACCTAAGAGCCCAATGCACCTTTTGTATGGAAGACCTATAAGTAAAGGCATGGTAAACGATGATCATTTAGATATCACGATTCAAGTACATAGTAACAAAGGTGTATTTCAATTTTTTAAAGAAATGATTTTAGGTTGTATTTTTCTCTTATGCTCCAACACAAGCACTTTTATGACTTTTCAATCGTATAGTCTTCACTTTTAGTTCCAAACATATGCCATGAAGTACGATGCACTCTCTTAATACTAAGCTCTGAAGGGATAATGTAGCACTTTGGATGTCCTTAATACATATTAGAAAAGCATTCCGATTGGGTATTTTAGAGTTAATTTTTTTATTAAGATATTGGAGTAATCAAAGATGTATTGGCTAGCTGATTTTTATTCTTTTACCAGGAGGCTTTGAGCCGTACCCAATTTGTAATTTGTTTCACAACGTAGAAGCTTCAACATGCCAACAGTATATCATTGACAAAGAAGGAGACCTTGTCTTAGCTCGTAGAAATCACAACCGACATAATGGTAAGTATTTGCATTCAAGCTCGAAACTAGTTTTGATAATGCAAATTCACAAAATCTGATGAAAGCGATTTGGATATTTAATTGCTTTATATCCCTTTTTGCACTCATGGTTTTCTATCGAGACTTGATGTACTCTTGATTCCCATTGACCTACTTTGGTTATTCACTTTCATTAATACAATTTGTTTCTTTCTTGTGCATCCTACAGTGCTTTTCCTTTTGTCTTTCCTATTGAAGCATCTCTACAACTAGTTTTCCAATGATTTGAGTGGATGAAATGAAATAAAATGATAATTTCTTGACATGACCAACATCTATCTAGTCAGAATAGTATTTACTAGTTTTGATATCTTATATACACATATTTAAAAATGCACACACACACACACATCAATCTCGAGGTGTCTATTTTGGATTTGTCACATAGTTTCTCTCATTAAAGGGTTTCACATTGATTAACAAATTCATCACCTTCGCCACAAATTTTCCGCTGACTGGTGACATATTGCCTCAATCTAGCTGCACGGATGCATTGAGTTCAAAAAAATCTTTCCGAGGGAAAAACAACGGGCTCTAAATTCCACCATGTGCCCAAGGTATCATATTTTTTTGATCGCCTTCTCCAACCAAAAAAAAAACTACCATATGACAGTCAAATTAAGGCTGGCCATTTTAATTGACATCTCAAACTATTACACTCCAGCCAACCCCAACCACCCTCCCCCCCCTCCGGCAGACATTGTAGGTTTTCCTATCAGCTTAAAAATATGTGTGATGAAAGCCACTTTGCTTTATCCCACCATGCGTTGACTTTCATTTGATATGCTCATTGCTAAGCCATGAATGATTTGCACTTGAATCAGAAAACAATTGCACAAGACTAGCTTACAGGTTGTAAAACATGAAATTTAAATTGCTATATAATCTTTGTATTTTGACTTTGATTATGGTTTACATGGGCATGCATTTTCTTCCATTAGTGCATTCAACATATCAGCGAAATTTCTCTCTGAGAAATTGGATGGGGTCATAATTTCTGAACATTGGAGAACAAGTGACTAGGGATATAATCTTCATACATTGCTTTTTGTAGTCTCCAATCATTGGCCTACAACTTTACAATCCAAGTAGATCAGCCTCTGGTCAGATCAAATTTCAATGTTGAAATATATGGTTCTTGGATGCTTATATACATAGTCTAATTACACAGTGGCAGGCTCATGCAAATAACATCAAAGACTACCAAATGTTTAGATCTTCTCAGTAGCTAAAATATGTCAAGAGAACTCGATGAATGGAGTAAAAATGTCTTAAGAAACATCTGTGGATAGAGAAACCTTGAAGGCAGTTTTCCAGAATCTGAGAAGAAATGATTGATAATAATCTAATCAGGGAGCCAAGAGGAACTTGGTGGACAGTGACACTTAACAGATTAAATGTACTGTGATGGAAGCGCATATGTAATGATAAAGGTAAAAGATGTAATAGAGTGCTATGAGACAAGGAGACACAAAGGAAAGAACAATAGACATTGTACTAGAACTGTTAACTGCAAAGTTATATTATACAATAGTTCTGTACAAGATCCGAGAGATTGGATGTGCTACAAGATGTCTAACTCTACTATACTTCCTATTCTATCTCTGCTTGCGTAGCCAAAGAATGGAAGATTAGAGTAATATACAAGTGTAGAGGATGAAGGAACAGTTGAACCATTACATGAATGATAACCATTCACGGCATAACTGTTCTGACCTGTTGTTTTGTCATTTTCTAGAAACATTGCTAAAGGATGTGTAACTCTAATATATTTCCTATTCTATCTTTGCTTGCTTAGCCAAATAATAGATGATTACAATAATATATAAGTGTAGAGGATGAAGAAATGGCTGAACTTGAACCATTACACGAATGGCAACCATTAACACCGTAGCTGTTCTGACTCATTGTTTTGTCATTTTCTGGAAAGGTTGCTGCGCAGCTGTGCGGAGAAGTACTGACAATGTCGGAGCTGTGCAGTATCAATGAAGAGGAGTGCTGCAATTAGGATTGATCTCTGTCTGCTGGAGTGTCTGCAACATCCAAAGTATCCAATAAGGTGGAAAATAATGGCGCAAGAGTTGTGCTTTGAAGACTGGATGTAAACCAAGGTAGGAAGGAAGATTCAGCTCGAACATGTCATCTCCAACTTGCTTGGTGATAGTATAGGGCCCATACCGAAGTGGACAAAGCTTGCAGTAAGGTCTAGTTAGTCTTTGATTCTACATATGAAGTCATACTTGATCACCTACCTGAAAGGTATGCGGTGTTTGACACTGATCATGGCACTACTTACACTTAGCTATTGCCTTATGTAGAATGGTCTACACTTGTTGCTGAATGTGTTGGATGAACTGGGTAGTTTTGTCAACTTCCCTTTGAGCTGAAGGAGTTGTTGTTGCAGGTGGCAGCATAGGATAAGCTACATCAATTGGTGCCAAAGGTTGGAAACTCAAGCAGGCCTAGAAAGGACTGTGTGTATAGAGTTGTGTGGAGCTCTGTTGTAGCTATGTTGAATAAAGGAAGACTTTCATCCCATGTGTGTTGCTTCTTGGAATTTGTACATTCTAAGAAGATGTCTGATCATCCTATTTACCACTTCCATCTATCCATTAATCTAAGGATGGAATGCAATAGAATTGTTCAAGTTTTTGTCTTTCATACACCAAAGTCAAGACTGTTTGGAAATGCCGTAGACCCCTTCGTACCAGCCTGGAAACGTACCAGGTACTGGTACTTTGTGGGTATGTACCCGTCCCAAAAAAATGTCTTTTTTAAAAGACAACTCAAAAAAAAAAATGCATTTTTTCTGAAATTTAAAGCAACCTAATTCTACCCTAACCCTAAAAGACCCCCCAAACACCCATTAATACACCCAATCCCTCTACTTTGTTCACACACTCATTGTTTGCTATTTTGCTAGTATTGAGGTTGAAGGAGAGAAAGAGAGGTTGAAGGAGAAAGAGAGAGCTTGGAGAAGAGAAAGAGAGAGCTTGGAGAAGAGAAAGAGAGCTTGAAGGAAAGAGTGATTGAGCTTGAAGGAGAAAGAGAGGAGAAACAAGTCTACAAACAAGGAGGATTTTTCCAGGTATTTTTCATGCATTCAGGGATTTTTTTAAAAAAAAAATCTTTGTGAGCAATGTTTTGTAAATAAATATGATCAATGATCAATATCATGAATGATGTGTTTCAAACACATCATTCATGATTATTGATCGTGATCTAAATTTGTTTTTAATATTTATTTATTTTATGGTTTTTAAAATATAATATATTAATTAATTTTTTCGTATTTAAAGTTTAATATTGAAGTTTTATTTAATTAAATGTCTACCCTCTGTGTATGCTCTCACCTCGCACCATTTATGGCGAACTTCAGTGTTACGTGGGGACGTGTCCCCTAGATTTTGGTGACGTCCTGGACGTCTCGAACATTTCGGGGACTTGGGGATTTGGAGGGGATGTCTCCAATTTTTTTAAAATCTTTCAAAAGTTTTATGATGGTTTTACTTTTAAAAAGATGTTATTTTTACTAAGAACATCAAATTATAATCTTGAAAGTACCTAAAATACATTAAATACAATTTAAATCCCTAAATGTCATTGGAAAAAGTTAAAATATTGAAATATTAATTTTTATGTATTATTTTAAAAGCTGTCTCCCTGCCGTCCCCAAAATTTGGGAATTTTTTTGCCGTCCTGGAAACCTCGTTCCTTCGTAACCCCGTCCGCCCGTCCCTGAGACTTAGGCAACTATGACGAACTTGGTGATCAGAATCAAAGATTGACGTGTAGGGCTAACTGTTCATTTTTAAAAATTAATTATGTATTCGTTTTTTTATTCTGAAGTGCTAAATTGAATTTGTTTGTCTACCCTCTGTGTATGCTCTCACCTCGCACCATTTATGGCGAACTTGGTGATCAAAATTAGAGATTGATGTGTATGATTTAACAAATTAATTTTCTAATTTGTATTTGTTGTTTTTAATTAAATTATTTAACAATGTTTTAAAAAATATCTCATATTGTAGGTTAAAAAAAATTAATCCTACAATCATGGCATCCAATTCAACTTCAGTGGGGCAAGAGGGGAGTGGTATGGCAGTGAAAATGGATCCTCATTCTCCTTTATGGAGGCATGTGGAAGTGGTAGAGCTCGTTGTCGGTGGTGGTGTCCGTGTTTGGACGTGCCCCCATTGTGCCATCACATTTAAATCCTCATATACCCGTTTGAGAGCTCATCTAACTAGGGTAATGGGGATAGGTATTAGACCGTGTAAGGTGGAAAAGAAAACAATAGCCATGTACCTAAAAGAGCAAGAAGATGCAAACTTTGAAGTAGCAAGAGCTCGCTCTAGAATCATTTCTTTATAGCAAAGGACTATGGGAAAACCACCAACACCACCATTTCATCCTTTCATTGAGACGCATGCTAAAACTTTTCCAGTTTATTCCCCTTTTGTTGAAGATACCATAAGGCTATCAAGCAAGAGAACAAAAGGGCCATTAGAAAAAACATTTAACATTGAGAAAAAAGAAATTGCCTTAAAGATAAAATTGAAACTAATCTCAATAGTGGAGTCTATATGATTAAATCATTAAATGCTCCTGTGGAAAACCATATATCGGGGAAACTGGTCGATCAATCAAAACTCAGATTAATGAGCATGATAAAGACATCAAGTATGATTGTATAGAGCGATTGGCGCTAGCTGAGCATTCCCTAAATACCAAGCATTCTATTTGTATTAATTCTACCAGGGTCATTGCTGCTGAAGATAATTATGTAAAAAGACACCTCTGTGAAGCCATTGAAATCATGCACTATGGTGATAATATCATTAGAGATAAGGGTTGGTTCATTAGTAATACATGAAAACCCATTATTTGTGGCCTCCCTAAATAGTTTTTGTTCGGATGTTTTGTCGTTTTTCCAAACTCTTAAGCTCTAAGAATTTTTTGCCATATTTTAAAATTTAAATTTTTTAATAAATTTTTATAACTTTTGTTGAAAACAATAATTAACTCTTTGTTATTCCCTCATTCTAATTTTCAATACTTTACTGTATTAGCTAATCTAGTTTTCTTAATCTTTAAGTATTTTATTTACTACTTTTATTAAATACTTTTATTTATATGTCAACTTCCTTTGTTAAAAACTTTTTCCACTTTTTCCAATTCAAAATGCAAAGACTTTAATTTTTTCTAAGGCCGACTTTGGTATGAAAATTTACTAATTTATAATTTTAATTATATTCATAGTAATAAATGTTCAGCAATCTTAGCATCATTCATGTTCTTTTCTCCCTGATGATGGGTCTAGATTATTGATCCGAAACGTTGGACTTTACCAAAAATCTATACACAGTCTTCCAGATAAATTACATGATGTGAAACTGTGAAAATCTCAGAAATTCAATACTCTGAGAAGTTTGAGGGAAGGCAAGGTCTGCAAATTTGAGAATGACAAATTTTTTGACTAGTGGAGATGCCAAGTGATAGGGATTTTCCTTCAAAAAGCAAGTAGATCTGAGATTATCGCTAAAAATCAAGATTGAAGAAAAAGTCCAAGCTTTTACTGCAGGTTCCACCGGGCATGCCAAAAAACTTTTGATGTCCGAATAAGTCTGATTTGGAGTGCTGCCCACATATCAGTCACAACAATGGGATGTTCCAAAGTGTGGGATTGCTTCTTGTAAGAACAATCTCTAAAGAGAGCTGGTTGGCATCTATCCTAGTGCCAAACTAAACTAAACTAAGAGCTTGCAGGGGAGAAGGGAAGAGAGGCACAAAAGAAAGAAAATTAGACTTAGTGCTACTCCTACTCCTAAACTAAGCTGACAATCTGCAGAGAAAAGGGAAAAAGAGATGAAACATAAAACGGAGGTGGTACACCAAGATAGCTTTGTGGCCTCTTCCTGTCCAAATGTGATACCGAACACATGAACATGTAAGATAGTTGAAGGTATAGTTGTGTAAACAGCAAGAGGTATGAAATAACTCGGGAAATGGAGTTATCAGAGTAAGAAGAAGGCTGGAGGGTAGACTAAAAAGAACCACAAAGGCCTTTATCAATTGCTTAAAATATACAGAGATGGAGATTATAAGAGCAAGAGGCAAGCCAAAAATAAAAGCCAGAAGCTAGACAAACAAGAACCAACAGTAGATTTCATCTATGCTTAAATATGCACAGTTGCAGCTCATTACACAAAAGCCTGACTTCTATATGTAACTAGAGTGGAGGTCAAAACATCATGAAACAAAATGGGGCCCAAGCAGGTCCAAGGAAGGGAACCAACATTGGCAGAAGCCAGAAAGGCCAGAAGAAGCCACAATATACCAAAAAGCCTAAGGCAAAAGGACCCAAAAGCTCAAGCACGTAACGTAAAGAGATTCTCTCTACTTATACAGAATATGAAAAGACAGGAAGAAAAAAGGAAAGATGAGAAGCAGTGAATCACAAGGCTTGCCCATACTGCCTCTGTGGAGAATTAGATCAAAGATCTCATTGAAGGACAATCAATTCTTCATGTTTTTAGCTTCCCAAGGGTGTCGCTGGAATTTAAAACTCTTACAGGCTAAGGAGGTTTCCCATTCGCCCACCCAGATCTCAAAACATCCTCTGCACATCCAAAGGCACTGTGGACTTCTGGGACACCCAAAATATTGAATGCGGGCTGCTTAGAGTGGGTGAAAAACGCTTCTGCAGAGAAAAAACAGCTTTCAGAGGATTCAAAAGTTAATTGTGGCTGAATTGTGCACCCAATCTCTCTAAATCCTATACCAATTGAAAACTCTCTTTAAGAGTTTTCTAACTAGCCCAAAATCACATTAAGTGGAGCAGTGAAGCGAAAGATATGGCTGAAAAAGTGTCTGCAGTCCTCCTCGTTGCAGTGAATCCTCTATGTGACATCTGGCACCATATTGCAATGTTTTGCAGTGGCCACGTGTTACCATTCCGCAATGTTGCCTAAAGGCTAAAAGCAATGGGCTCTCCTTATTGCAGTGACCTTGTGGTTATGTGACTTGTGAGGATGCAATGTGGCGTCCATTGGGCTTTTTTGATTTTGTGGGGCATGTGGCATCATCCCGCAGCTTCTCTCCTCGCATCATCTCTGTGACTCTTGGAACCATGACCCCTTAGCATTTTGACCTTTCACAATATTATGTCATATGGCACAATCTTGCATTTCTCCTCATTGCTGCCCTTTAGCATACTTTTGTGGCTGCCATGACTTAGCGAATTGCATAGATGCATTAATCTATTCAATGCCCTTTGTGAGCCATCATGTTGGCATTCAAAACACTTGGTCACTTGCATTCATTTCACAGTCACTGTGAGTCTGCCACTTTGATCTCTTCCTGAGCTTTTAAGGCTCAATCCTTGATTACTGGGTATTTTTGAGCCTGTACCACAAGTCTGTGAGCTCCATTGAGGCCAGGGGTGATTGATTCTGGCTCTTAGAAGCTTGCTGAAGCTGCTAATATTTGCCATTGAAGGCAACTTTTGAGAAGGTTGCGATTGTTGAGAAACACTCATGGAGGCTCTCCCTTGGAGATTTTACTGTGAAACAGAGAGTAAAATGTATGGTGAAAGCCTTAGAGAACAACATGTTGTGAGAAAAGAGGGGCGAGGCAAAATCAAGCTGGAATGCTGATTTTCCTCAATACCCAAGCTTAGGGTTCTTGGATTGCGCTTTTTCCTAGGACTTGGGATCATATTTCTTAGACTTCTGCTTTGAATTTCTAAGCAATTCTATAGGCCCCTCCTAGAGAAGAGATACGTAGAGAATTCTTGTTAGATTGGATATATGGTCTCAAGCCTACCCTGTATTTTAGAATAATATTCTGCTTAGTTTCCTGAACATTCAGTTTGTATACTTTGGTGGAAGAATAAATGTAATGATAAAATTAAAGGTGTACGAGAGTGCTATGAGACAAGGAGACACGAAGAGGAGAACAATAAAAACTGTTGTAGAGCTGTAAACTGCAAATTTATGTTATGCAGTGGTACTGTACAAGATCTGAGAGGTCCGATGTGCTACAAGATGTCTACTGTACTCCCTATTCTATCTCTTCTTTCTTATCCAAAGAATGGAAAAATACATTAATATACAAGTGTAGAGGATGAATGAATGGTTGAACTGCAACATGAATGATAACCGTTCACATCGTAACTCTTTTGACTCATCGTTCTGTCATTTCCTGGAATCATTGCTGTGCAACTGCATGGAACTGTACTGAGTCCTGACACTGTTGGAGCTGTGTGCCATCAACAAAGAGTTAAGACTTCACAGTATGACCATGTGCGTTTTGGATGGTCTTGAAGCCGATGGTGAAGATGACATATGGCACGGTGTGCCACCATTATACCGCAAGTCACTTGAAGTCTCAGATACTACGGGATCATGATCAATCCCTTTTACTTAGAAACCAGGAACAAATTCATAAAGAGGAACTTTTTTGGTCTTAAAAATCCAAATTTATAACTGTATGTTCATTGACATTCATCTTTTAAGCTCTATTCTGATCTCTTAAGGGAGAAGTCCTCATTTGATTGCTTAAACTTCAAAGATTCATGAGGAGCATCTCCTTCTTTGTCAGATTATGAACATGTTTTTCTGCTTATATTTGATACACAAACCTGTCCCACCCATGGTCTTATGAGCTGTGCTATGGGAATATTACAACCAGATGGATTGTGATCACAACAAAGTACGCCAAGAACCTTTGTGTTTTTTCAAATTCCCCTATGCCGTCAGACTAGATTACCGTATTGAGTAGTTGGATTATAGTCATTTACCATAAAAATAGTTGCATGTCCCTTGAGCTCTGCCTGAGTTTAATTACTCATTCTCACTTAGAATCATGATGGCCACAAGATGTGTGACTCACTTCACACACTCCAATGCCAATTTAGTCATTACTATAGGCTTGCTTAACTACACAACCATTTTTGGTGTACGGCCAATTAACGTGTTTGCCATCTTTAGAGTCTATCTAGATTAATGTCATAGTTGGATCCTAGTCATTACCATAAAAATAGCTGTGTGTCCCTTGAGCTCTGCCTGAGTTTAATTACTCATTCTCACTTAGAATCATGATGGCCACAAGATGTTCATGCTCAACCTCTCCCACTCTTTCTCAAGCAACAAGTTACACTAGGGCCACGATCTACCACAAATGGCTTTAGTTTTTAATTCTTTATAAAGATAGTGATCACTGATCACTAAGGCCCTATCACGGCTCACCTGGTTTGTTAGGAGGTTTTACAGCATCACCATCTAACATGTTTTCTGCACACATAATTTATTGTTAACATACCCGTATCGAAGCATTCTGCAACAGTGGCTATTTGGGGGCTGTGACTCACTTCACACACTCCAATGCCAATTTTAGTCATTACTTAGGCTTGCTTAACTACACACCATTTTTGGTGTACGGCCAATTAACGTGTTTGCCATCTTTAGAGTCTATCTAGATTAATGTCATAGTTGGATCCTAGTCATTTACCATAAAAATAGCTGTGTGTCCCTTGAGCTCTGCCCGAGTTAATGATTACTCATTCTCACTTAGAATCATGATGACGACAAGATGTTCATGCTTAACCTCTCCCACTCTTTCTCAAGCAACAAGTTACACTAGGGCCACTATCTACCACAAATTGCTTTAGCTTTTGATTCTCTATAAAAATAGTGATCTCTATGGGCCCTATTACGACTCACCTGGTTTGTTAGGAGGTTTACAACATCACCCTCTAACATGTTTTCTGCACACATCATTTATTGTTAGCATACCCGTATCAAAGCATTCTGCAACAGTGGCTATTCGGGGATTGTAACCCACTTGACACACTCCAATGCCAGTTTTAGTGATTTCTCAGGCTTGCTTAACCACACACTATTTTTGGTGTATAGCCAATTAATGTGTCTGCCATCATTTATTGGTAGCATACCCGTATCAAAGCATTCTGCAACAATGGCTGGCGGGGGTTGTAACCCACTTGACGCCCTCCAATGCCAATGTTAGTCATTTCGCAGGCTTGCTTAACCACACACCATTTTTCGCATACAACCAATTAATGTGTCTGCCATCTTTAGAGTCTATCTAGATAAAAGATGCTTCCCTGGTTACCTCTTTTAGCTCCTTAATCTTAATACAAGAATGCAAACTCTTTACCTCTTGGATTCTTTTGCAGTTCCTTTACCTTGTTCCCCCACATTTCTCTAAGCGGTTATTTCCTTTCAACATTAGTTGTAATTCGTTAAGTAGTTAGCATCTTGCCTTTAAAAAATTGAGTTTGAGTACTGCAGTTGATGATGATTGTCTTTTCCCCGATTTCTAGATCATCTAACGATAGTTTCAATGTCCTTCCTCCATCTCGTTAGCTCCGCACTTGGTGGGCACGTGATTTTAGAGATATATGCTGTCCCACGCATGGAATCCAACTTCCTTTTCATTTTCTAGATATGCAACGGTCAAAACATAACATGACAATATCAAACCTAGGAGATATGGGCCCTATATCATTTTGCAAGTGATTGGAACCTACGCCGTTTCCCTTCATTTACTGGCTTGTCTTTGTATTTTCCATGGAGTCAATGTTAACAATCTCAATTGTACGAGCCACCAAAACTTAGAAAAGGAGGTGGAGATTTTACACCCATTCCTACACTTCCAACATCCACTTCCCAAAGTTGCACTTTTGGAATTAAATGCCCAGAATAAAAGGTAAAAGAAAATAATAATGAATCTTGTTGCTATAGAAGGGTCTGTCCACACCTGAATACTGCATTTTACAGTGAAAACATTGCTAGTAGCCTGTAATTTGTCAAGTATTTCTTTCAAAACATTCTTTGCTATCATAGAGTTATTATCAGGTCTGACAAGCACATATCTACCTTCATATCATTTAACTGGAAGTTTGAGATTAGTCTGTCTTCTTGTGATGGTTTACATGACACTCACCCTCCTAGAAGTTTTTATCAGAGAGTACAAATCTTCAGCACATACATGTCGTACTTGGTTTGTCACTTGTGTGGGTGGCATTGGTTTGACAGGTAAGGCTTTCTAGTTTGTGTTTCCTTTACTATCTAGTCAGGCGTTTGTATCATTTAGATTCATTTTCGTAGCTTTTTTTTGCATTTTGGAATTTTGAGAAGAGCATGCAAGGTTTGAGCATTACCCAGCATTGATAATATCATGAATTTTTTCTCAATTCACATGTTTTCCTCCTTCCATATTGCGCGAGGTTTGGGCATTACCCAGGTTTGGTAATAGCATCAAATTCTTCTCAACTCACATATTTTGCTCATTTCATGTTGCATGGGCTGCGGGCATCACCCAACACTGATAATACCATCAAATTCTTCTCAACTCACATATTTTGTTCATTCCATATTGCATTTTCAGTTTTTTATTAGAATAGATAGCATTTTCACTTTGCATGCTCCGTGTTTGGCATAATAGCTTAGTTTGAAAATCAATTGTATTGATTCGTTCAGTTGTAATTTACATTTTTAATGTCATTTAGGATTGAATCATAATCTTAAACATTGTTTACAGTTTCTAATTGTTTCCTATCACCTAGCATATCTAGATTTCATTACTTATCCATTGTTTACATCCATTTAGGGTTCGGTGTCTAGTCTTGTTTCAGCTTTTAAGCATTCTAGAGATTTTTTTTCTTGCATAGCATTTATAGTTCTCTTATACATCTTATATCTTGCTCATATTCATTCAATCAGCTCTCCATAGTCACCCACAAATCTGGTTTTCAGTTATGGTAATAGTCATAGGTATTATTTCAGTCATTCTTGCCCACAACTTCCATTGCATATCATTGTTTGTTTTCTTCAAAGTTGTCTAGTCAAAAACACATTTCATATCACCACACAGATCTGATTTCCCTCGATTTCAGCGTTAGGAAAGTATTAGGAAACACCAAAAACGTTGTTTTTCACTTGCACAACATAAAGTTTGCATCCTTTGGCCACTGTAATGTCAAAGGCAAAAATGGATGTTAGGAATATTAGTGTGTACATTAGAATATCATGTGAGCTGTATTACAACCACTATGTTTATATGTTGTTATATTATATGTGAAGTCATTTTAACAACTCACGTATATGGAAGATAGGGAGAGATATTTGGAAACTGTACCTTTGAAGGAGTTATTCCTTACTAACAGTTTCCAAATAGATTTGATAGTGCAACCTCACTTTAATTATGATATAGGTGCAAGCTATTTTGCTACTTTGATTGATGCCAGAAACCCAAATTGGGATGATGCTGCGATTTCCCAATTCACAGAAGTTCTTACTTCTGATGGATTATGTTCAGTACAACCAAACTTTACTCTGGGACTTCTAGATGACAATATCAATCATGTTTTTTAGTTTGCATCGAATTTAAGGATATTGAGTTATTCCCTGGAAGTGTCTATGCCACTGTTGGATGTCGATCCGTGTTTAGATTACTTGATTTTGTTGTCACTCCATCCAATTTTCCGACAGGAGTACGATACCCTATAGGATCCAAAATTCTTGTAGATTTTGGTAGGCATATTGAACTTAGAGGTTTCCACATAAGATATCCTCTCCTTAAATGTCTTGCAGATGCTTCGCCATCTCTTCAAGACCTTTCAATCCCTAGATCATTCTTAAACAAATTCTATATATCCCAACAACCACGATGGGTTAGACACCGCATGGCTATTGTTAATCTTTGTAATGCCCCGTTGATCGTTGCTCCTTTGCTTCTGCGACGACCGTGCTTCTTAGGGTTGAACGTTGTTGCATTTCCTTTAAAACGTTAGTGTTTCGCCTTGTCGAGTTTAACTGTTGGTTGCTAGGAATAATGATGATAATAATAATAATAATGACATTATGATTGTATTATCGATCAACGATTGTATTTTGTTATTATTTTCTTTATGTCGATTGTTATCGATATCATCCTCTGTTATCGTTATACTACCCTTTTTTTTTTGTTTGTCGCTCCCGCTGATCGAGCCTCATTGCGCAAATGAGGAAGAGTATGTTTTGTGGTGGCGCCACGGTTTGGGGGTGGCGTTCGCGTAAATATTTTATTTAAGTACTCAACCCCGTTCTCCTTCTGGGTTGACCGATCCCTCAATCCTAGAATTGTTTTAAATTACTAATTTTAAATATGGAATTTTATGTCCCCAACCCACCTTGTCTCGGTCAGCTTTATCTCCTGCTTGGCGTGGGCTGGAGGGAATTCTTTTTTTATTGTTGTTAGGGGCCTCTTTGTGCTGACTGACTGCGTGGAGGGTGGAGTTATTAAAATCTAGACGTGTTGGAGTCTTCTGGCTGGTGGCTGCACTGCATTTATTAACCCTGATTTGCAAATCTTCTTTGTTCTGGTTGACTGCCTGCATATCCTGCTCTGACCGCGTGAGATTTCCTTTTGTTGGACTGCGTGTGGAGTGGTTGAGAGGCCATTGAAACCTGTTCTGTGCAGGCGTTTCTTTTTTTTTTTTCTCCCTGGTTCCTCCTTGGGCGCAGTATGGGTTTGATAGGGTGGTTTTAGATGAAGCTTCAATCTAGTGAAGCAGGCGTGTTACCTCCACTTTCCTTGGGTGCTGCGAGGTGTGTTCTTGTTGAGGATCCACAGCAGCGGCCTACAACAGTCGCAATTGCTTCCTAGCTCGGAAACTTCCATCTCCATGCATTTCCAAGCAATACCATTGTTTTGTTTGTGAGTAGTTTATTTTTGACTCCAAAATCACAACACGAGTCTGTACATAGTTCTTATAGTCTGGAAATTTTCTTTCAGAGAGAACATTGTCTGCACATTCTTCTTAGAGGCTGCTACTTTCCTTATGAAGTAAAAAAGGATGAATAGCTTAGATATCTGCTCAGAGATAGCAGTGCACTCTAGCCAGGCGACAGGCATGTTACAGTTTGGCAGAAGCTTTTTGAGCGCTTCCAGCAAGCTGGTTGTCCAACTCTGTTGTTTTCTGTTCTGTAACGAATGCATCCCTTCGCGACATTGTACGCATCGGGGTAGGCGCATCTCTAGTTTATAATTGGGGAGCCGCTGCAAGGCTCGGGAAGGGAGTGGGGAGGAAGAGTATGGATCCTGTAAGCAACTCCATCATCGGAGTTGCATTCAGTGAGCTCTTCGTAGTGACCAGAACCATCATGAGCATCATCATCTTCAGCAAATCCATCTGCAAAGAACTCAAAGAAAAGATACTCCGCCTGCAGCCCACCATCGATGAAATCTCCAAGGTAAGCTCCGACACATCTCTCCACAGAAATCGACAGCTATGAGACTTTCAAACCCAACTGCAAGATGGCCTTCACCTCGTCAAGAAATTGGAGAAACTCGCCAGTTTTAATCTCTACAGAAAATATCGATATGGAAAGAAAATCCTCAAGCTAGAAAAGAATGTCAATGACTTCATGCTCACACAAGGCATGAGCAGCCTTATGCTTGATGTGGATTTCAAGGGCTACAGCAAGCGCTTTCAGTGCCTTGAGGAAATGGGTCGCCATATAATTGATAGTGTCAATGCTAAAATGACTAATGATGCTGTTTCTAATACACTTATGCTTCAACAAATGAGCACAGATCAACTTCTGTTTAGCAAGGATGATGCTACAAGTGGCGGTGCCCAAGATCTCATCGGCTGCAGTGCCCATGTCCCCGATTTGCCAAACTTTGTTGTGGGATTGAGTAATGTCATCAACGCTGTCAAACAAATTTTGTTCCAGCATGACGTTGATATAGTTGGGATTAAAGGAATGGGCGGAAGCGACAAAAGCACCCTTGCAGTAGCTCTCTGCAATGATTCCCAAGTTAAAGGCACAGGAGATCTATGCAATGTTGGAGAAAATGTCTTGGGAGATGAAGGTAGCAGGATATTTTTCAGATTCGGAACATGTACTGAGTGAACGGGAAAGTAGAAGTATTCCTCTACCACCATAGTGAGAAGAAGGCAATTGCTTTTGGATTGTTAAGTCTTCCCCGTGGGACAACTCTCAGAGTTGTCAAGAACCTTAATGTATGTGTTGACTGCCACACTGCACCAAGTTTTTGTCCAAGATTGTTGCAAAGCAAATTGTTGTGAGAGATGCAAAGCGGTTCCATCACTTTAAAGAAAAAGGAAAATGTTCTTGTAGAGATTATTGGTAATGCCATGTGAAGCAATCTGCAGACATAGTCTGGCACTATAACAAGGTGCACTGTGCCAAGTCTGCAGTGATAAATAAGGGACCAGATTTTATTTCCAGTTTCTTAAAATATATATATATATATATATTCTAAGCACTTGTAAGATCTAGACATGGTGGCCGCCCTCTCCTTGACTGTACCAGGGGCTGCCATGAAGCTTGCATGAGAGATCTACGTGCTGAGGGAAATGAATGTTTTTGGAATATGTTGTAGCTGCTGGAGCCTTGGTTCGACGTGGCTGCATTGAGGAAGCCCCAAACAGGCATGATAAGACTAACCCTCTCTCTTAATGATTTATTTCCTTTAGCATTTGGATAAATCAATCTCTGCAATTTTGTTTGAATGCTGTAGATGTGGGATTCTCTTGGAATGTTGATGTGATTTTTTTGTTTTACTAAGTAATTAGCATTTGGTCTCCGGATAATATATATCATGTATTTACATATATTGACTCTTTCTTGAAAGAGATGCCCAGAAAGAGATGGGTTTCAAATGACTTTTAATCATAATTGCATGAACTGATCTCCCCCCCCCCCCTTCCCCCTTTATAGTTTATCTTATTTACTAATTGAGTAGAAGAAATCTCTACATCGATTCTTGCCTACTGATCTTATAATGTTGGTTTATGTTTTTGCCTTGATTTTTCGTTTGAATGAGGGTTTCTGTAGAAAATAGTATGGAGCGTGAATGAGGTTTATAACTTTTTCTTGTATTGTTTATATTATGTAGAACATGGCTTGAAAAAAAGGAATTTCCGATATGACTGTACTTGGATTTTATTGCGGTTTTATAATAATTTAAACTCCCATTAGGATTGGGGGCTTCTATTTGGGAAGAGTCATACTAGTTTTATTGGTCTTTCTAGATAGCTCCATCTGAGTCATTCGATTATCATTTACCTTGGGGATTATTGAAAACCCCTCACCAGGCCCTCTGCTATTATTATTACTATGAGCTTATTATTAAATTGGAACCCTCCTGAAGCATGCGTTAATGGGTTTTCTATGACCTTTACGAATATGTTATGCACGCAAGTCATTATCCTGTGTGGATAATTCTTTGGCTTAATCTTGAGGCACTACTTGGATCTTTGAATCGGTTAAAGTAACATTGGATACATCGACATTCTTCAAGTTTGATTGATATGTGATGTCCTCATGCATATGAATTCAGGCAACGCTTGAAATATGAAATTATAAATATACCTTATACTTTGACCTTGAAGCTTGTCGAAAGACTTTTTGGTAGGAAAACAGATGAATAGGGAAGTTAAGATAACTACCCTAAAATGGAGTCATGCATAGCCTTCAGTATATTCTTAAAATTGTGAGATAAATATCCAAATTATACTTACATATCCTGATTATCTATGAAGGTTTGATACTTGGGTAACATTGATGAATAATATAAGATCGATACTTGTATTTATTATATAAACTTATTGTCGTTGGTGCTTTTATTTAATTGAAAGATAATACTGTTGGATACTTATATATGTGAAGTAGGTCAAGGGTATTAGGTGAGCGTTATTCTTATTACTGTAATTTAAGTATGATTGATTGCATGGTTAAGGTTGTATATCTAGTCACTTGGAATTGTGTTCTTATGTAAGCAGATCTTAAGGAAGTGAACATTAATGGGTATGAAATGTATTATTATGAAATGTGCAGTTAAGTTTTGAATGTATGTTAGAAATTATTTGATAGGGAGTATTGCAAACTTTCTTTTATTTAAATGCTAGATGGCATAAATTATTAGGTGAGGTTTATATCTTATCATGCTCAGTTCTAGCGAACTGACTCTAACATATATTTGTGCAGATGGATTATGCGAGTAGATTAAAGAAAAGAGTGTAAAAGTTTCATCAGTTCAAATTATGAAATTCTTTGTAGAAAGTTCAATGCGATGTAAATTGTGTAACATTGCTTGCATAGAGTTTATATGACCTCTTGCCTGGAATTGTTCGGAGAATTGCGTGAAGAAGTTGTTTTGTCTTTTTTTGTAATTTGGCTGGTAATTCTTCTTAGTGAGAAATAATATTCAATCTTTTCACTAGCATCATCATTGTAAAACTTTGATCTTGAGAACTAAGTGTTAATTTAAATCTTTCTAAGGCTTGTATTGATGTGTTATATGTATGTTATAATGGGGTGGCTTTTTCCTTACAGAAGTTACCTAAAAGTTTTATTCAAAGAAATATGTTGTGGAGGAGATCCCCTTGTGAACAAACAATGCCTTAAGTAATCAAGGGTGAGACTATCCTTGCAAAGCGAAATTATATCACGTGATATCCCTAGCTAAACTAGTGAACACTACTCTTTTTGGTGAACGCTTAAAACAAGCTTAAAGGAAAACAATGGTTAGTTTCTAATAAGATTTAACAAGAGAAGAAAATTTAGAAACCACTCAATTTATCTCTCAGCCTATTTGAAAGTAAGTAGTTTCCTTTTGATAAGCTCTTTCGGTGAAGCCTAAGTAAAAGCGTTTATAATTACGTATAAAACCCCAAGCTCCAATTAAACCTTGGTAATAATTAATGACGTCTTAAAGAGGAATTTAACTCGGCCTTATCTCCTTAACTCTTTCCCAGGATACTTTGTAAGTTCATCTTGATTTTGTTGAACACGAATTCTTGTTGTAGCAAGGTAATGAGCAATTTTTAGTAACGTAAGTATGGACAGATAGCCTTGTGGAATTAAATTAATCCCTTATTAAATAATGGAACTAAATAACTAATTGTCGTAAAGTGAAGACTTTAAGTGAACTTCTCTACAGTGTATAAGAAATTAACTCAGTTGGTAAGATGAATTTGTGCGAATCATATATTGAATCTTTCTGAAAACATTATTCATGAGTTAAAGGGTGTTATATCAAAATAAGTAACCTTCAATCATTTCTTACTGTGGCTTGCCCTAGCTGTGAGAGTGTCATGTGGTTGGACTTCTATGTTGTTCTGTCTAAAAGAAAAGTGTATTATCCTTTTGGGTGTGAACATTTCCGTGTTGTCCTTGTGGTCATCCTCTTAATAAGTGGTTCCCAGAGTTAGATGTAACCTTGGTGATGACAAGTTGTGTCGTGTTATGTGTCAAGCAAGTAAAAAAAAAAAATATCTTGTCTTTTACAGTGTTGTTCGTGTGAGAATTTTCGGGTCGTTACAATCTTAATTGTCTTCCTGATCCGGCACAGGCGAATAGTGTTGTGGATTCACCACGAAGAGCAAGCACTTCAGTCAGACCATTATCATCCCATAGACAAATTCTCAGATATAGCAGGAGAGATCTGGTCCATATACTTGACAGGTCTAGATCATTGAGAATTCCCAGACCTATACTTGATCCAGTCAACCCATACCCAACACAGAATGTTCTTGTTACGCCAACAGTCATTACACTTGAACTACTGAATCAGATTGCTTAGTCTCCCCAGCTAATGTAAATCATTACACACCAGGTGAGCCAGAATTTGACTCTCACTCCTAAAGAGGAATAAAATCCTCAACTAGCTCCCTATCCCTTGGAACCAAACTACAAGTTTGTAGAAAGATATACTCTGATGTCAGAAAGACAAAGGGTATTACCCAGGCAAGAAAAGGAGAAAAGAGTAATATATGATTTAGAAGTGGTTAATGAGGAAAAAATAGTAGAAAGTTACATTACAGGTAGATGACCAACTTCTGCATCATTTTCTGTATATGATGTAGAACAAAAAAGATGGGGTATGTATGAAGCAAGGCTTCGTAGAGAACTACAAAAGCAGCCCAAGTCATCAAAATCCCAAAGAAACTAGTTAGCACAGTGGGACTTAGGTGCTCAATAGAATATAGAAGACATAGCTAGTGATGTGATGGATCTACAATCAGCTACTATACTTGTCAAAGACACCACTAGTTTGTTGAGAACTTCTATGCAAAATCTTCAGATTAGTTACTTAGAGATCGCTGGAAAATCTAATAGCATAACAACTTATGCTAAAAACCACGCAACTGCTTGGAGAAAGATAGATACTGCCACTAATAACAATTACACAATCCTCCACAAATTAGACACTTTGACTACAAGGAAGGTTGGTGCATCTGAGAGTGTCTTGAAGTATGTAGGAAAAACGGAAAAAGATGTTGGAAGCACAATGACTGCGGGGGGGGGGGGGGGGGTTGGGTGTGAATCAATCCTTTAAAACTTTCATTCAATTAACCATGCACAATTATAAACCTTTAAGCATTAAGATGATTAAACCATGCACATTCAAACATACACTTGAGCAAATGACACAATGACACAAGATATAAGTGGGAAACCCTCAAGGGGAAGAAAACCCACTGAAACTTCTATATATATAACTCAATACAAAAGACTCCTGTGTATATTACACAACACAAGAGATTTCTTTAGTGAGGCACCAACGCCACAAGGAGCACCAACCCCTATTTAGTAGAGCACCCACTCTACAAAGAGGATACAACCCCCAAGATGACCAAACACCCACTTAGCCACTTGAATATGAAGATCACTTGATGACCTTGTTGCTCAATCAACTGATTGTGATCACACTTTCAGCTCTCTTCACTCAAAACCCTCTAAAACTGCTCTCTCTTCTTCGCTCATGTATGCACCAAAGTGTGTTGATTAGGTCATATGACCTTGAAGCTCTATTCCTTTTCTCTTCTCACCTTCTCACACCTCTTCTTTACTCTGCTCTAGAGCCCTCGAACCTCTTCACATACTTCCTCTTGCTCGCTCACAGCTCCATTCCTCTCCACTAGCTCAAATGAGCTTTACACTTTACTTTTAATACATGACTCTTGCCACAAACCACTCTAGGTCGGCAAAGACCATTAGACCGTGCAAGGTCGGTCATAAACAACATAATAAGACACACTACACATTCATGTAAGTTACATAAGAGGACCATATAGGTCGGCATAAGCCTTACAATACAAACTTACACAACTAGGCCTAAAACACTAGTCATCTCTCTAACGGTCATAATTTGAACTTCAAGGGCACAAGGCAGCTCCACCATGACTCCATCAACTCCAGTCATGACATCAACATCCTCTCAACACCATCTACAAGCATAAGCAACTCTGCAACCTCCATCTTCAACATGGATCACACCATAAGACAAGCTCCATCAATTAAGTCTTAAGCACCTAATTATTCATTCTGGAAATAACAAGCTTAGCACACCTCAAAAAATATTTCAAAGACACATATGGCACATCACTGGAAAGCTCTTTAGCTTAGGCAACTCACACAACCAATAGTAACCTCCAATTTAGGGCACAAGACCCCAAAACGCTTCCTTATCTGAAAATGCTCAATCCTGCTATTAGGTCTCAAGAACCAGTCTTGAGCTATCTGACCTCCACCATCTTTAGGGAAACTTCTAGACACTTCCACCACTTGGAACACTTCAATGGCATCCTGACACTCCTCTAACACTCATATGCATATGTCACATGAAGAAATCCATACTTGCATATTTGATCCGCAAGCCTTCTTGACAAGCCTAATAAGGCAGTTTAGGCCATTAGGGCTTTAACATGACAACACCTCGTCCAATCAATCTAAGAGCTCAAACACATCATATGGGACCTCAACAAACTATCCATGCTCATAATACATTGTTACAACATGCAAAACATCACAAACCCTCTTGGACCTCCATGACTGGTTTTTGCCTCTTTAGGCCATTAGCGGTAGGCACATTTGGGAGAAAGGTTTCATCAATTTCTTGCACAAAACCTGTCCAAATCTTTTCATGGTCATCTAGAACACATCCCAAGCTTGCTCCACAACTGATCCTTCACTATGACATCTGTAATACATGCTTGTACTTGCAAAACTTCCCAAAACAAAGCTTTTGCTGTAGCTTACCATCACACCTGGAACATGCCACCACCACCAAAATGAGCTCTGAAGAGTACTCTACATGCCTGAACCTTCATACTAGCCTTCCCATGCCATTTGGAGACCAAACCCTTCATATTTTGTCTATCGCTCTCAGACTAGGGTTTGATAAGGGTTTAAACCCACTTAGCTTCTTAACAATGGTTCATAAAAGTATGATGACCAAATGAACTCATTCCACTTTGAAAAGCTTCTTAACTCCATGCCTCAACATTGATGAATGACTTAGGTCCCCATGTAGAGTTTACACATGTGTGGGTGCATACTTAAAGTTGACCATCGAGCTGGAAAGACAATGTTTTGAGAGCTCGGTAGAGCCTAAAACAAGTTTTCATGCATTTCCTTAATATACCTGACCTCAAACTTTGCACACACCTCTGGAATGACCTCCTCCATGATTTCCAATGCTCATTCATGCTTGCTTACCTCTGAAACTCACCATGCTACCTAGTTTTCCCATGCCTTCTTGCCTTGTCTTCTTGCACTTGCCTCCAAGGACCTTGAATATGCACTATACACCTGAACCATGACCTTGTACACCTTCCACACATGCTATGCAATGTCAAAACACTCCTCACATGCTCATATTAGCCTGCTCTACCTCACACCTCAAGTTACCATACCATCTGCTTGCACATGTCTAGGACTAGGCCTAGGACTAGGCCTAGTTAGGCTTGTACCAACACATGCTTCATGGAAGCTGCCCTGTTCTCCACCATTCAAGCTCTCTAACATCTTTACCACCTCACTTTGCATTTACTAGACCATATAGCACCTTCATACAACCTCTGGAGCTCACTCGCTAGTCCATACAAGCTGAACCATGCACTAAACCATGCAAATGCACCAAGAACTAAACCATGCAAATGCACTAGGACACCATGCCATTACACCAATGCAACACTTCATGACACCAAAACAGGACACTACCAATCAACCTTCATGTTTCTTGATGATTGACACCTCATGCTGACTCCTATGCCACCTAGACAGCCTTTGACATCAATGATACTTGACATCAATGACAACACCAATGACACTATCCAACAAAAGATCTTCTTTCTACACAAGATGTTCAACTAAATATCTCTGTTGATAAGAGTAAGCAAGCCCAGGAATGCACAAGAGAACAGTTGAACAATGTGGCAACAAAATTAGAAAAGGTCAGACCTTATGCTAAGAAAATCAGATTGGCACAAGCTAATAAAGATAGCTCTGATGAAGACCAAGAACCATCTAGCTCTGCAATAGTCAATACAAGGTCAACACAAAATGAAACACCTGTACTAGAAATCCCTAAGCTAAAAAGTAAGAAGACTATTAATGCAGCCAAAGGAAGAAGAGGCAGAAATTATAGGAGAGATAGACCTGATTCACCCCCAAAGGAACCTCTCAGGACTGGAGCTATTAGGAAAGAAAAACCAGTAATAGATTGGCTAGTAGAAGCTAAGAAAAAAAAAATCTGATTCACTATGGACAATAAACAAAACCAGAATCACAAAAGGAGCCTGATCCAATCAATAAGGTCATAGAAAATGATTCTGAGTCAGTTAGTGATGAAATATTCTCAGAAGAATCAGATAAAGAAGATACCGAGACAATGATCTTAGAAGAACCAGTCACAGATCCTAGCTCTAACTCTTCTGGAGAAGAAGAAATAGGAGTCATAAAAGCAGAAGATGAGATGGATATTGACCCTCATGAGACACGTGGACCAGCTCAGTTTAGTCAATAACAACGACGGCATATATTTTGAATATTGATAAGTTAGCTAATCCTTATGAAATCATTACCTTATGGATGGATAACATGAGCAATTTTAAATTAATTCATGGTAACTGGTCAGATACAGATCATGTTCAGTATGCCACAAGACTTTTTTCAGGGAAACCCAGAGATTGGTGGGACTCCCTACCAGAAAGTGAAGTTGCTACAGATAGGACAACACTGCTAGGCAAAACTGCTATAGCTACGACAGGACTAAGGGTCCTTGAGAAAGGAGTACTTGCAGAATTTGCCTCTAGTAAGTCAAACCCATTGGAACAAGCCAAGGCAAAACTATATAGTATGAAGCTATGCGCTTTATGTAAATTCATGCCCTATTCATTAGAATATGATTCACTAGCTTTTGTTGCTCATGATTGGGCAGAACCTTTGGTTAAAAAACATTACTTGGCTTCACTCCCCTGCAGATTGGGTGAATGGTGTGAAAACCATTTTGCAAAAAGCGGACGAGACTGTAGGTCACACCCTCAGTGAACTCAGGTATTATATTATCCATAAATTGGATAAGCAATGTCTTGAAAGATTATCCCATGATAATCTATAAGACTAAAACAATTCTTGTAATTTGCAAAAGTTCTGTAAATCAACTTCTTTTGGCACAAATTGGGGATGCTCTAAAGGAAAGTGTGCCTATTCCAAACCTACACATCATAAACCTCACAAAGCCTTCATGCCTTTCAAGACTAAAAACAGATGCCCCTACCATGAAGGTACTCTTTATACCAATGAGTACCCACACCGTAAGAAAGGATATAAGGTCATTCCCATTGCCAAACATAAATTTCTCAAGTGGGAATTCAAGAAGCCAAGGGTCATACTTCGCAAAAGGACAACTAAGCGCCAAGTTCACCCACATCAAATGCTATTTTGTGGTGGACATCATTCTGCAACATATTGCCCTGGAAAGAATGCACAATTCCCAGCTAAAGCATTCTTTGAGTCTGCAACAACTCAAGCATGGTGGGATATGGTATCACTACAAGAAGTATTGCAGCACCCAGAAGACCAATACTACCAACTGGTAGTATTGCCACCAGAACTATACTATATGGTTCGGGATAATAAGGATAATCTGTATGGAGAAAGGGCCCTCAAAAGCCGTAAACAAGATTCATCATCTAGTGATATTGAGAAAGACCCCATGATACATATGATCAGGACACAACTTAAACTAGTAGAAAATGAGTTAGTCACCCTGCAGCACAAGTAAATCTTTAAAAGTGCAAAGAATGAAAAAGAACTAGATGAAGCCTTATCAGCTCATGAAAGACAAGTAGCAGCTTTTGAAGACAAGAAGAAAGAGCTAAAGCAGAATCTCAAGAGATACAGATCTTCAGGACAACAGCGAAGCTCTTAAAAAAACGAATGCTTTACCTCCAGAGTTTTGGGTACACAATCCATTGGATGTCAAAAGGAAAACAATTACAGGAAAAATTCTGGATTTCGGCATATATGCTCCAAATATCCCCATTTATATCCATGGATATTGAATACTACAATCAGTGATCTCATTTGCTCATAGGAAATATATTTCTGATGAGATATGAGCCATTCATACAAAAAAAAAATGAAATCATTATCCACAAAAAGGAAAACCAATTGCCATTCCAATACTCCAAATCTTTGAAACCAAAGTTTTCAGCAAAGTAGGTGAAGAGGCTGGATGGCAGAATGAGGTAAGACAATTCTACCAACAACTGAATGAAGAAAATTAGAAAAGGAAAATAATGCATTTGGCAAAAATTGTTGTTGAAGATGTAGGTGAAGAGGCTGGATGGCAGAATGAGGTAAGACAATCCTACCAACAACTGAATGAAGAAAAATAGAAAAGGAAAATAATGCATTCGGAAAAAGTTGTTGAAGATGATACGTAACTACACCGAAAGAATATTTCAGAAAAAATTATTGTAGTTAGATGAGTGTGAAATCAAGAGTAAACCAAAATTGGCACATAAGATCCCAAAGGAACAACCATAAAAGTTTACTCCTACAAAAAGAATAGAGATTGATGAACAACTCAAAGCTAGGTAGCCGGTACGTGCCCTAGGGACAGTAGGTACCGGTTCGGTATGGGGTACGGGTCCAGTTCGCAGGGGGTACGGGCAGGGTTCTTCCTGCAGGGCCCGTGTACGTCTGTGGACGCCGGGTACGTCTGGGACATACCCGGGCCCTGCAGGAAGAACCCACCCAGCCGTACCCGCCAAGTTTTGGCTGGTTTTTTAATTTTTTTTTTTGTTTTTTGGTAAAAAAAAAAGTAAAACCGACTTTTTAAACACTAAATTATTCTTTTAAACCCTAATTTGTGCCCCTAAACTCTATAACAAGTCATTTACCTCAAATTTGCATTCTTGCCTCTTATTTGCATACTTGACTCTCACCTTCAATTTTTCCACTATTTTCAATTGCTTAGGATTGATTTCAAGTGCCATATAGTTGAAGGAGCTTGGAATAAGTGCCAAGGAGTTCAAGGAGCTTGCATTATTGGTGTTGGGTGTATTGAGGTAAGTATTTTGTGATTTTTTTAAAGTGTTTTAGTTTGTATTTAATATTTTATTATTTTTTAGTTGTTTTTTTGGTTTGTTTTTTGTTATTGTTTTAAGCTTCATTTTTCTACATTTGATTTCATTTAAATTTAAATTTTAAAGTTTCAACATTTTCTCAAGACTAAATTTGTTTTCTTTTTTTTTAAATGCATTGTGCAGTTAAAAACTTAAAATGGCTGCGAGTTCTAGTTCTGTGGGTCAAGGTAGTAAAGGTGTCCTTAACAAAAGTGATCCATCCTCCCCCCTTTGGAGCCATGTCAAACAACTAGAACAATTACCAGGTGGAGGGGGCTTTATTTGGGTTTGCTCACAATGTAATATGCAATTTAAGAGCTCCTACAGTCGGGTGAAAGCCCATTTGTGTGGGGCTATTGGCCACGGAATTAGAACATGTGGAGGGTTGGATGGAAAGGGGTTGCCACGTGCAAAGACCCTTGCATACATCAAAGAGCAGGAGGAAGCAGATGCAACAATTGCATTAAAATCCAATCATCCTATGGCAAGAAAAGGAAGATCACATAGCATTAGCAAGCCACATGTTTCTCCTTTTGTTGATGTTGTGGCCCCAGATCACCCATTTTTGTCTACACCTATTGCAACTGGAGGGGAAGAGGATTCACCTCTTTCTCACAAAAGAACAAAAGATGTAGGCCCATTGGAAAGGGCATTCTAGAATGAAAGCAGGGACATAGCTAACCAAAGTGTTGGACGCTTTATTTATGCATGTGGTGTCCCATTTAATGTTGTTAGATCACCATATTGGCAAGATATGGTGAGATGTATTAATGAAGCCCCTAAAGGGTACATTAGTCTAGGGTATGAAAAGGTGTGCACCACCTTATTGTCAAAAGAAAGAAAAAAAGTTGAAGACTCATTGTTACCCATCAAGAATCAATGGCTCGAAACAGGAGTGTCCATCGTTTCTGACGGATGGAAAGATACAACAAATAGGCCATTGATCAATGTGGTTGCTGTGTGTCCTAAAGGGGCAATGTTTCTCAGGGCTATTGATTGTGAGGGGCAAGTGAAGGATGCCCAATTCATTGCCAACATCCTCATAGAATCTATTGAGGCGGTGGGGCCTCAAAATGTTGTCCAAGTTGTAACGGACAATGCAAAAAATTGTAGAGTTGCAGGGTTGTTGGTTGAGGCACGATATGGACACATATTCTGGACACCTTGTGTGGTTCATTCCCTCAACTTAATGTTACAAAAATTGGGCACAAAAATTGCTTGGATCAAACAAGTATATGAGGAGGCAAGTGAGATTCAAATGTTCGTCAGCAACCACCACATGTCCCAAGCCATCTTTCGTAAATTCTCGACATTGCAGCTATTGAAGGTAACCCGTAACATTCTTTTTAATTTTTTAAAATAATTATTAGTTTTTAAAATTCATTTTTATAAATTCATTAAATTAATTTTATAAGTTTGTAATTTGTAGAATTTCGAATGTTTTAAATTTACTTGTCTTAATTTTATTTCTTTTGATTTCTTATTAGGTTGCTGAGACTCGATTTGCCTCACACACGCTCGTCTTGAGACGGCTTGTGAAGGTGTGAGAGGCATTGAGTGGCATGGTTATCAGTGACCTTTGGAGTGGGAGGCAAGCAAACAGTGAGAGGGCAAGAAATGTGAAATTGTTGATCTTGGATGAAGCATGGTGGGATCGTGTGGATTACTTGTTTAGTTTTACTGAGCCCATCGTGAGTATGTTGAGATTTGTTGATATGGATCATCCATGCATGGGTGAGATTTATGATGGAATTGACTCAATGATTGAGTCAATTAAGACCATCATAAATGCCAAAGAGCAAGATCCTACAGAGACCTTCTTCAAAGAAGTGCAGTCACATCTCAATGAAAGGTGGAACAAAATGACTACTCCATTGCATCTTCTTGCTTTTTCCTTGACTCCAAAATACTATAGCGTAGAGATCCTTTCTTTGCCTAGGAGGGTCCCACCATATAGGGATGTTGAAGTTAGTGAGGGGTATAAGGCGGCATTTGCTAGAATCTTCCCAGATCCAGAAGTAGAAGACATGGTTAGAGGTGAGTTTGTGAATTTCATATCCTCCAGGGATCACTCCATTAGCGCTCTTCGTGACAAATACAAGATGGATGCTTATTCGTGGTGGTACCTCCATGGACAAGCATACACCTACCTCATGCCACTTGCAATAAAAGTTTTATCACAAGTAAGATTTTAATTTTTTTAATTTCTTAACTCTTTCTTTTTTACTTTTATAAATTTAAAATTTTAATTTTGCATTGACTTTGCGGCTTGCCTCAATAGGTTGCGAGTTCTTCTTCAACTGAGAGGAATTGGGGTACATATTCATTTATCCACTCGGTTAACCGCAACAAGTTGGGAGCAAAAAAGGCGGAGGATTTGGTCTTTGTGCATTCTAACCTGCGCCTTATATCACATAAGAAGGATGAGTACAGGAAAGGGCCAACAAAGTGTTGGGATATAGACCCAGAGACTCCAAACTTGGATGTTCCCATTGCCCAACTTTCATTGCTAGACCCGGACCTAGATAGTACTTTGCGTGAGCTGCAAAGTGGGGCTAGCGGGAGCGGCATTGCTGATAGTTCTGGTTGTACTCCTGATGCTTGTGGTTCTAATGAACCACGTGATGGTAGTGATGCTCTCATTGAAGACATTGGAGAAGATGCAGAGCCATTAGACTATTACTAATTAGAATGTTGATGTATCTTCATTTTTGTGTTTACAATGTTACATAATACATTGTAACATTTTGATTTGAACAATGTACTGCTTATAAGTTCGAACAATGAATTATCAATATGTTTTAACTTTTGTCGCTATTTCACCTATGTATATTTCAAATTTGTTTAATCTATGCATGTGTAAGGCTGGAATTTTGCTTATCTTGTTACTTATCAAAATATTTTTGATATTTTATATGTATATTGTACTGCCGTACCTGTGCCCCCAAAAAAATTGTCGTACCAGCATATCGGATCCCCGTACCCGTACCCGCACCGTACCCACGTATCGGCTACCTAGACTCAAAGAGTTGTTGGATGGAGGTTTTATTGTTCCCGGTAAAATCCCGTTTGCTTGTGCAACATTCTTTGTAAATAAGCATTTTGAAAAAGTCAGGGGCAAGAAAAGGTTTTGCATCAATTAAAAGCTAAGTTACCGAAACGGCAGACAGGGGCCTCGGGAGCGGGTATAGGAGCGGCCATAGGCCTGCGGATTCGTTTTTTTCCTTTTTTGGCAATTCTTTCCGTTTTTGGATTTTAAAACGGATTTTCGGTGAAAAAAACGCAAGGGTGGAAAAAAAATTGCCATTTTTGGAAAGGGTCCGGGAAGATGTAGCAGCAAAAACTTGGATGAGCCATAAGTTTCATTCTGTGGCTCCGTTTCAGGTGTCGTTTTCTCTAAAAGTGTATATTTTCTCGAGCTCTACGCATTGATGGCAATATTTTTCTTATTTTCATAAAATCCATTTTTGCACCTTTTTGGACCAAGCAACTTCTTGCAATCTTCTAAAAGAATCCTCTGAATTTAATTTTATTCGTTTTGTATATACTGTACATTATTATAAATTTATAGTTAATAGTATAACTTGTCTTTATCTTGTTTTTCATATACATAATATGTGGTTTATAATTAAATTCCTATTTAGAAGGCTGAGATTTATATATTTTTTAATTTTTATATAATTTTTGTACTGCCGTATCCTACGCCGTATCCGGGGTCAAAAAAAAATTTGCCGTTTTCGCGTATCGGATACCCCGCTCCCGTATCCAAAACGTTTCGGCTACTTAGATTAAAAGCCATTGAATGACATAATTGAGCCTTTCAATTATCCAATGCCTCATAGTGGGAATTTGATGAAACAAACCAACCAGAGGAAAATTTATTCAAAATTTGACGGCAAGTCAGACTTTTGGCAGGTAAAGATCAAAGGCAGAAGATCAGTTCAAAACAACCTTCTCAGTACCACAAGGTCTATTTGAATGGAAGGTAATGCCTTTTGGTTTGAAGACTGCACCAGCATACCATCAGAGAAAGATGGATAAAGCATTAATACATCTAAATGAATTTTGTGTAGTGTACATTGATGATGTGTTAATCTTTTCCAAATCTTTAGATGAACATGTGAAACATCTAGAATTATTTAATGAAGCATTTGCAAATTATTGCATTTACTTTTCTGAAGCCAAAATAATGATAGGTAGAACAAATGTTGAATTTCTTGGGTTATCCATGGAAGAAGGTAAGGTAAAACTCCAATGCCACATTATAGAAAAGATCCAAGCATTTCCTGATGTATTGAAAAATGAAAAACAATTGAATATTTTTTTAGGATGCTTGAATTATGTTAGTCCTTTCTTTGAAGACTTGGCCAGATGGAGAGTCTACATACAAAAGCTATTAAAACCAGAAAAGTCTGACTGGGATCAACAAGCTACAGACACAGTCAAGAAAATCAAGCAGAGATTCCCAAATTTGGCTACCCTACAACTGCCAAAAGATGAATTTCTATTAGTGCTGCAGACAAATGCATCCAGTCACACATGAGCAACAGTTCTATTGCAAATACACCCAGATAAACATGAAGAAATATGTGGTTATCGGTCTGGAACATTTTCTGACACTCAGACCAGATATACCATATATGAGAAAGAAATACTAGCAGCCATCAAAGGATTATAAAAGTTTAAGATTTTCCTTAAAACCAATCAGATTCACTATAAGAACTGTTAGTAAAGCAATGATGAAATTATGAGCACTAAGCCTGACAAACAATTTTAGAACACAAGATAAGTCATACCAAGTTTCTGATCAATTGAGTACCTATGGCATCAATTCAGAGCATACACTTAGCAAACTGTTTTCATTGAACTGAAAAACAACTGATACATACAATGAGGCTCTGCCTCTTATTTATAGCCCGAAAATCGGACTTCAAACTATTCTAAAAATCGATATATTAAAAGGTATCTACTGGTGGAACAGCTTAGATAAGATTCCGTGATAAGGTTGGATATCTTTTCATAAAGCAGTGTCGGCCATTACAAGGACTGTACACAAGATTCCATTTATAGTGGGTGATTGGGCCCACTTCGCCTCTGCTGTTGCTGGACAAGTTTCGTCATAGAATGACACATTATGGAGGAAAGATTCTCCTTATTTTCCTATTTTCTTGGTGACTCACAGTTGTCATTCCGCCTGTTGCACAGCAATCATAATTGGGATGGTGAACTGGCCATTATCTTTTAATCCCTACGCCAATATCGGGGTTGCACACTTATCGCAAGTGCATATGGCAGTTTCGAGCAATTTCCGCAAACTCAGCAACAAGCTCCTATGTCCTTTCAGCAGCTATTCTGACAACACACATCAGAAGTCTTCATTCGAAGAATGATCTCTGACTGGCCCAAACATTTGTGTTGGTAATGGAGAGTCTTGACATCCTCCTCGTTTGGGAATAGATGGTAATGGATCATCATTGTCACTTGGGACAGACCTATGGTGGATAGAATAAAACCTGCCATTTGAAACCATGTTCCACTGCAGTCTTTTTGAAATTTCAGCATTGTTAATTTCTACCTTTATAGTCTGGATATCTATCCATGCACATCTCTTTCCTTCTCTGTGGTAGAATTCTAGCATTGGAAATTCATAATGCTAAGGATTTTGTTGACATTCTATCAAATTTTGATTGATCTGATATCCATATCCTTCCTTTAGGTTGTTCAAGCAATCGTTCATCTCTGGTTCCAACTGATGGTATTGAAAGGCAATTTCTTCAAAAGGGAGCCTGGAAAACCAAACACTATTAACAAATCCTAGAGAGCAACATTTTGTTATTTTCCTTCATGCATCAAGTGGCCATTCAGATGCTTTGAATCCTCTGATATACAAATCAAAATTGTTGTAGTAATTTGGCTCAAGCTTTATAGAAAAAGAGAATATTTCAAAGCATTCATCTAAGTAATTGTCATCTTCGCCATTCTGCTTCCACTCAAATAAATTTCTGATTGCATTTTTCGTCGAGCTTTGTCATCTGTCAGCATACTAGTAGGTAACCAGTGTCTTCTTGATTTCTTCTGGAAGATTTTCCCATTTTCTTTCACCATCAGGGTTGGATCTGGAGCCTCCTTTTTCTGTAACAACATTAACAAACTCACGCGTTAAAAAATCAACTAAAGTATTTTCTTTTCCTTTGATCCAGACCAAATCAAATTGATAACTAGACAATTGAAGGTGCCATCTAGCAATTCTGCCTTGTGCTAAACCTTTGTCGGCCTTAGTCCTCATAATTCCCATCATTGCTCTACTATAAGTTCTTATAGTGAATCTGACTGGTTTAAGGAAAATCTTGAACTTTTCTAATGCTTTGATGACTGCCAGTATTTCTTTCCCATATATGGTATATCTGGTCTGAGTGTCAGAAAACGTGCCAGACCAATTTCTACATATTTCTACATATTTCTATAGATATTTATGTATGTATGTATGTATGCATGCATGTATGTATATTTGATGAATGTCTGAAATAAACCTCTTTGAGTCCTTCAAGGAACATCGGACATAAGCGACTCTGTTACATTGGGGTTGCTCCCTTCACCTGGAGAGAGCATACGCTCAAGGTTTCAAAAATTCAACATGTTATTCCATAACACAACGGTTACATTTATAGTAGAACTATCTCCTACAATCTAGGAGATCTTCATCATCCTAATCTCTACAATATCTCCCTAAATCAATCAACCTATTCCCTAAATCTCTCCTAATCTCTACAAACTCATATGTTTATGTGATTATTAATCACGTAATAATTATTTACATTATTTGCTCCACCTATTATTTTCCGACAAATATTAATAACTATAGACTACAATGTAGAGCACCTAAGTCCTAAACACCCATGTGAGGACTAATTTCTAACATTCCCCCCCTTAGTGCTAACGTGGGGAGAGAATGACATGCATTGGAGCTGCGATGTTGCTTGGCCTTGTTTCCTGAATTGCTGCCGACATTTGAGATTCACTTGGTTTACATTAGCCCCTCTCAATATAAAATCCTCTGGATATTGGTTGCAACTGAAAATGCAACCAATGGTGACTACAAGGTTTTTTGAAAAATCCCTTCCTACCCCCCTTTTCGAAAAAATATTCAATGCATTACCCCGTTTTACAATTTTTTAAAAATACCCCCTTAACAATAAATTTTCCTTAGTAGGAAAATATAATCCTCTTAATGAAATGCCCCCCTCCTTTAAAATAAATTTCTCACCACTTTTTATATTTTAAATCCCACCACAATTTTTTGACAAAAATATTGTTTTGTAGTGTTGGTGGGTCGAACCTTTGACCATACTTTACTTGGACACCTCCACAAAACATGTCTACTGGTTGAGCCATCCATCTTTTCAAAGGCATATATGGAGGAACTAATTTTTGAAGCTTAAAATTCAGGGTTTTGATTAAAAACTAAATAAAGAATCTTTTACTCGCTTGGGCTCGGGCTCCAACTTAGCGATCAGGGTTTTGCAATAATGCAACGGATAACATCACCACAGATGAATGTAGAAGCTGAACAGGGTGCAAGATTACCAAATCGCTTACAGGGGAGTCATGAGAGATGGATTTTGCTGCGTCTTAGAGCTCGCCATGCTTCTATGCAGAATTTTCTTTGAGTAGGGTCTGCAGAGGGAACTCGCAGAATGCATGCAATAATAAGTTGTGGCTGAGGGACTCGAGATGAGATCTATTGCAGGGTCAAATCACTTGGTAACAAGTCTGAGCCAATTCGGATCAATTTGTGAAGAGATCGAATTTGGTGTAGGGGTTTATGCAGAGCTTTGTGGAGTAGAGATGAGCTCGTGAGGGGCTTTTCAACACTATTCAGATTTGGTGCGTCAATGTCATTCAAAGGAGCAGTATGGCTGTTTTGAGGAGCAGGTAGTTAATATAAATGTTGAGTTGCAATTGGGAAAAGTTTGTATGAGATGTGAACACTATGGTGGATTCAAGGAGGAGAGCTTTGCAGGATCAGCTTGCTAAAAGGGCTTATCAAGCACTGCCCGTTGTAGAGCTCGATGACGAGAAAGGAAATAGAACTCGTAGAGTCAAGCTGAATGCCCAACTCGCCACATAACAAACATATAGGGAGACAACACATAGATCGCCAAGTTCCAGATTGGCCAAATAGGAGCTCATGTAGAATGAAGAGAAGCTCATCGAACTATGGCAACTCGCCTATCAATATCTGCAACAAAAACTCTGCAAATGCAAATTCCATTACCTCAAACAAAGATCTGCCAAAACAAAATAAAATATTCAAACCCTGATTTGCAAATCTGCAAACAAGGAGTTGTTCCCAGGGAAACACTGTGGTTGCGCTCAAGATAATTTTTCATCGCTGTTCTTCTATTTCCTCATGCAGATTTGCAAAAGCCCCAAAAAATATCGGATTCAATTGTAACAAAAATATATCATGTTTACAGCCGTTCCAAGAATTTTTGGATGTTCTCGATTCAAATATGAGGTCTGAATTGCTCCGAAATGCTGCAGGAAAAAGTTGACTTGCAAGAGTGCCCACACACACAAAACACTAAGCTAGGCAAAACAAACCTAAACTAAGCATGATTGCAACAAACAAAATGGATGAAAAACTGCAGATAGAGTGAACAAAATGGAGATGCAATGAATGATGCCTGCCAAACGGGTTCACACGAGGTCCACTCAGCATATCCATTGCTTGCATGTTTTGACAAAACTACAAATGGATGGCACATAGACAAAGGAAAACGAGTTTGCATGAGGTCCGCTTTGCTTGCCTGTTGCCATTGCCTAACTTGACAAAGCATGGTTAGAATGAAGGTTAGAGAGGCCTCTTTCGAGAACTTGCTCTGATACCAAATGTTGGGGTTGCCCCCTTCACCTAGAGAGATCATACGCTTAAGGTTTCAAAAATTCAACATGTTATTCCATAACACAGCGGTTACATTTATAGTGGAACTATCTCCTACAAACTAGGAGATCTTCTTGATCCTAACCTCCACAATATCTCCCTAAATCACTCAACCTATTCCCTAAATCTCTCCTAATCTCTACAAACTCCGATTTCTATGCGATTATTACTCACATAATATTCACTTACATCATTTGCTCCTAAATACTACAGTGTAGAGCTCCTAAGTCCTAAACACCCACGTGAGGACTAAAGTCTAATTCCTAACATGTTATTGCTAAAGCAATCACTGTAAATTTTAATAAATGGTATCCCCAGGCTTGTATGGCAGTCTAGTCATTCTCCATTGATGTACATAGCAATCCAATACCATATATGCGTCTAAGGATGTGCAACTCTTTTTATATCATGCCCAAACAACTTATAGCTCGCCCAATTCACTTTTGCCCTTGCATGGGCATGAAATAATGCCTTTGGAAACTGTCAAACTGCTAGAAATTTATTACAGCCGAGGCCAACCTCGGTGGGATTTTAATTGCGGGCGATTGGGCATAGGTCTAGTGGAAGAGGCTGGGAATAATAATCCCACATGCACCATTCCTATTCTGAACTAGTGGTTCATTTGCGTGTTCATTTCTTAGTTAAGTGTACATTAGGTAGATGGACGTCCGCTTAGTTGTTAGTGAATATTGTGGGGCTGCATACGGCTGTTTTGGTTGGTGGCAGTATACTCTTCATTGAACATGAAAATTAGTTCTTTATAAAACTCATTTCAAATCATCTTGCATTGATGGGATGTATGCTTAATTCGATGTTTATAAACAAGTAGACTCGTATACATAAGTGTCCAAGGCAAGAGCCTTTTTGCCGCATGCCTCAGTCATGTGAAGGTCCACTAATGCCAAGTTACATCTGATTTGGGCCTTCGCATCTTAGTGCCTTGTTTGTACAATGTAATCCATGAAGATGTGAAAGACTTATTTGGGCGTTCGGGCATATTATTGTCATATGACCAAGGCAAAGTCCGAATGTGCGAAGGGCTATTTGGGCATTTGGTGATTGGTCTGCAGTTATACCTGAACGCATGATTTGATATTTATTTGGGCTTATAGATATAACCCTTCTTGTCGTGCAATGCTACCTCTGAACACCTATTTTGGCATTCGAGATTAGCCTCACTAATCAACCGCAACCAACCCGAATATGCTATCATTTGACACATGGTTGCCAATTGGCCATTTGGGCCTTGAAGCGGGCTTTAGGCCTAGTAGTTGCCAAATGGAATGGCGGAGTGACATGTGGCAACATTAAACAACATTCTTAGTTAGGAGGTCGAGTTGTAACTTTTGCATTTGCAGTCCGTTCTGAATAAGATGCAGGGATCGCTTACAAGACCCCACATTTCGCAGAGGAAACATTTCAGAGCCAAAACGTGGATGGAAATGCCCAGGCATGTGTCGGTGCCATTTCCATGCTGAAAATCACCCTGAAATGACCAAATATATTGAATAAAACAAAAATACATTAAATACAGGTTAAATCCCTAAATTTCATTGAATAAAGCCAAATAATTTAAATATTAATTTTTATATATATTGTAATAGTTATCTCCCTGCCATCCCCAAAACTTGGATTTTTTTTTGCCGTCCTGGAAGCCCCATCCCTCCATCTGTCTCCCCATGTCCCTGAGACATAGGTGACTGAAAAAAACTTAAAAAAAAAAAAAAAACTAATTTTAACTTTACGTATCCTTAGCCCACACCCTAACCATAGCCAAACACAAAACAAAAGCATGCTGAATGTGTTGAACTTTCGTGAATACTATATGTTTCAAGTGATTTATCTTTTATGGACCAAGAATGAGTATTATGCATTTTCATATATAATATATATATATATATATATATATATATTTTTTTTTTTTTTTTTTTAATTTATTGTATGGATGTTTTCCTGCCATATCATTTCCAAGGGTTTTTGGAAAATTGGTGTTTCCACATTTTGGATCTGTTTCCATTTCCTGACAACTTAGGTTTTGAATGAGTAGTCGTTTCATATGTTTCAAGATTATCTAAATCCTTTGTTGGGGTTGTTGAGTAACTAGGAGCAACATGGATCAAGGTGTCTAACATGGGTATTCCTTGTAATCATAACTTGGCATTCAACCTAATTTTGTGTATCCCATTGATATTAATCTGACAGGATCAATTATGGATGTGTTCTTCCTTCTGCTATTGTTTGTTTATATTGACTAAACATTGGTATTGTGCACTATGTAGCTTGTGTTTTGACGTGGGAACTAAATGAAAATAAAAAATATCAGTGGTTCTACTGAGTTTTTCTGTAGAACTGATGAGGGTGTTACAATAGACAACAATCTGCCACTGCTTTTGTATGATGGTTTGGGTTTCGAATGGATTGAGAAGGATGGACTATGAACTTGAAACTATGAATCTTCTTATTAAACAAATACTCAAAATTTGGACATTGTAGCAGTGACTTATTCACTTTACCAGTTATTTTTCCCTCCTCGAATTCATTTAGTTTCAAATTGTAATGAACACAAATATCATTAGCATGTATTGATGATGGTTGTATTTTTGAATAAATTGTCATTGCAGTCTGGATGCTGTTTTTTTCAATAAGCATTGCAGATTGGGCGATATACAATTTAATTATCTCCAAGTTGGGTTTCATGCAGTTAGGGGTGCAAATGATTCAATATTGGTCCATCACCATATAACTACTGCTATTCCAAGGGTGGGATTGCAGGTAAGGCTTAAATGTCGTTAAGATATTCCCTATTTGTTTATTGCCTAATTGTTTTGTTCATATATGTAAGTAGGTTCTCAAAAATGGATTTAATGGCATTTTGTAGATATGGAGAGCATCATTGGTTTTGTCTGATTTTGTCCTGCACTCCATAAACACCTCCACCTATTTCAATAATGTGGTTGCATTGGAGCTTGGAGCTGGGACAGGTACACTGTAATACATCAAATTTAAAAAACTGATCTTAAACAAACTTATATACTTGTGATATGCAAGCAGATTTGCTAGATGCTCGATTTTATATTTGGCCTATGGGAAGAGAGCAAAAAAATAAATTTTATGCTCCTGATAACTTACTTCAGATATTGCATTCTGGGAAACATTTTTGACAGCTTTTATGAAAATATGTTTATCAGGCATGGTTGGCATTTTACTTGCTCGTGCAGCTCACACTGTTTTTATTACAGGTATGATACCACAAATGCTTGGTTTATTGTAAATGACTTCTTTACATTTCCTTGGATTGAAAATTTATAATGTTTGAACTCCAGAAATGGTTAAAGATTTTACTTTGGGCGAGAAGAAAAAATATCTTACATGTGTTTGATGTTTTGAAGGAGCGTGAGTTTAGGTTATAGATGTGTTTGATGTATTTCTTTTGCTTACGGTCTACTTGGTGTTGGTAATATGAGGGTGATTTCAAGTAACCCCTCCATAGCAGAACCATCTAAACCTACTCTAGCCAGATAGACATCACAGGCCAGGCCCACACCACCACAACTCTTGGCTCCTCTCATACTCTTCCTACGTAGAGGGAAAAACTCATTGAAAACGATTTTCCTGCGGGGGTCGAGGAAGTTAGCCCTGCATTGGAGGAATTTGGCTAGTTTCCTTCAGCAACCAAGACAAAACTCACTTGAGAAGCCATGGACGCACAAATACCCATATCCATCATTTTCTCTAACATCTGATGTGGCCCATTGCACACCTCTTCAATATCACAAGGGCTGTTTATCCCCTGTATCCACTCCACAGTGAGGCTGACAATTTTTCGGGGACCCTTACACCATCTGTGATCAGGTGAGCTAGGGGAAGAAGGCTCAACCTTTGGCTGGGGGGCTGGATGAGAAGAAGGTTTCTTCATTTTTGCTGCAAGATCCACTCCACTTACCAGACAAACAGTACCCTCCATCTCAATATGCGGAGAGGAAGGAAAATCCAATAGAACCTTACATTGAGCAGTGCAAGAGGCAATTTTCCTTCCAGCAGCATGCACTCGAGCCTCAACAGATTCCTCACCGTCAAACCAAACCCTCTATCAACTCTAAGCACCCAATCCAAGAGAATAATCGGGCATTGAATTTTTCCTGAGGTTCAGACTAGAGAGAGGTCTTTCCAGATTCCACAAAGAAGGGGATACCTCTATACTTGTTAGAGAACCAACTAAGAGCAAGCTCTCCGAAATGACTTGTTGAAGCCAAGGGGGAGTGTTGAAAAAGAAAACCCTTGATTTCTCCTCGCTTACCTGTTGCCTAGAGTGTAGAGAAAAGTTATCTAGGATACCGTTGAAAGAGATTTCGCCTCTCCTCAACAAAATTTCTCAAGAAGCAAGGAATCATCAATAAATGGTGAGAAACTGCAGGGGCTCTTTTTGCCATTTGCAAACCAAGCAGGCATCTGTCCTTCACTTCTGTACGAACTTATGAAGGGATCCACTAATGGACTCCATCATTAGAATAAATAGATATGGAGAAATGGGTTCCCCCTGCCGTAGGTCTATAGGGCTGTTAAAAAGGCTGTAGGGCTACCATTTACAAGAACTGAGAAGTGAGAAGAGATGTAATTCTCTATTAAGGTCACACCATAAAGTTGAGAATCCAAACCTTTCAAGAACAAGGCGAGAAACCTCCAGTTCACATGGTCATAAGCTTTGATGTCCAATTTGATCACCATTCCCTTTTTTAGAGATTCTAAGAGTGTAACAGTCCATGAGCTATCATTGCTTGCTCCATCCAATATCTGTTTACCTTGAAAAATCCTCCCTGTTCTAGAAAGATAAGAAAAGGAAGGATAATTTTAAGTCTTTTTGCAAAAGTTGTTGTGATAATCTTGTAGTGTGCATTACACAGTGAAATTGGGTGGAAATTAGCGCAAAAAAAGTACAGTTGAGGTCCTTTAAAATATTCCTTGATCTTCTAGCTTTGTTGACAACTGCAGTGACTACCTCATGCACCACATCCCAAAAGGATTGGAAAAAAGCAGTTGGAAAACTGTCTGGGCCGGGGGCCTATCTCATTGCATTGTTAAGACTACTTACTGAATCGCCTCTTGGGTGAAAGATGCTATATGACATTCATTCTGCTGTGCTGCAGTCATGAGCTTAGGATTATCCTCAAGAAAATCTTGCTGCGAAACCTTTGGCAGTATCTGTATCTTCCATCTGAAGGTGTTGATAGAAAGAGGTTGCTTCCAAATGAATCTCCATTGGTCATGCAAATCCTGATTATCTGGGGATCTTATTTTATATATTCTATTTAATTGATGTCTCCGTACTATGAACTGAAGAAAGAATGTTGTATTAAGATCTCCCTTAGACAAACATGACTCCCAGGAATTTTGTTTCCAAAACAGTTCCTTAGCATAAATTTCTTCGAGAGAGTGTAACAGAAGTTTTTCTGGGGAAAGGAAGTCATCTGAGAGACCTTTCAATTGATCGTGTTCATGAAGGATGCTAATTCCTCCTCAGTTGCTTCTGAGCAAAGATATTTCTAAAGTGTGTATGATTCCAGCCGCTAAGGCAACTTTTAATATACTTTATCTTATTCATAAAGGAAAACATCTTTGAACCTAAGATCTTTGGGCATTCCTTCCACCAAGTTTTAATATTCTCAGGGATCTTTCCATCCTGAAGCCACATTAATTGAAATTTAAAGGGGGCATCTAAGTGGCAGCCCATCTGTGGAGATTTCCAACCAGATTGGTGCATGATCCGAGCTCGAGACTTTAAAAATTATGGATTCAAAAATCCATTTGCCTCCATCCATGATTCAGAGACCAGAGAACAATCTAGACATTCTGCGATGCCACAAAATCCAGCCCTCCAATTAGTCAAGAAAAATAACCTTCCTTAGGGGCAAATCAGTGAGGCAACATTTGGAGACAATCCTTTTGTAACTGCGAAATCATACTACCCCCACCTCTTTTTCAAGCGCCTGAGAGAGTATCATTGAAGTCACCTCTCAACAGTATCATTGAAAGATTTGAATTGCTAAAATACCACTGAGTTCAGCCCAAGTGAGTTTCTTTAGACCAATCTGATTGGGTCCATAGAGATTACTCACTTTAGCTTTGATATTTTCACTGAAGCAACAAACCTCACAACAGATCCAATCTTTACTTGAGGCTGACAAAGAACAATGAATTGTTTGTGGATCTCACATAAAACCAATGTCACTGGAGGCCCCATCGGCATCCACCACTATAGCTCTCTAGAGGGCCATTGGTTCCTGGCCAGCTCTAAACATTCATTAGCCTATGTTTTAGTTTCGTAAAAAAGAATAATATTTGGACGGCGGAGTTTGAGTCGGCGCTTAGCCAGCGTATGTTTGCTATGGGAGTGGCGACCCCTAAAATTCCAAGGGAGGCACTTCATTGGCACTGTGGAGGGTGCTTTCTTCTCCAGCATAAGAAATAAGAATTAAGTGCCCGATTTTTCGAACCTGAGATTTCCTGCATTTCCTGATATTTAAATAAATCTGCTTTAATACCATTACCACCTTTCTTAAAATGGGGTTAAAAGGTTGCTAGCTGATTGGGAAATTCCTAAGTCTCCAGAAGGTCTGACACCTCTGTCCCCTAGCTTAGAGAAATTATAAATAGAAAGATCTTGCAGCACTTTTATGGAGTCGTTGACAGAGGAAGGGGGAGAAGATTGGGTAGAGAGGATGGAAGAGGATACATGGAAAACTTGTGGAAGAGTATCAGGCAAGAAAAATGAGGCTAGACGGGGGGCAGTGAAGGAGATGTCTCCACCCTTGGGGGAGGAGAGGGGATTGGGAAATTCTGAATGGTATCAGCCAGGGAGGGGAAATATTTCTAAAAGGGGTAGAGAGCAAATGATCGATGTCGGATGGGGGGGGACATGACATGGTAATGCATGTTTACCACCAAAACAGAAACAACCAAGATGACCGGTTATGGCATTTGAAGCAACAGAAGCGGAGGCCTTCATAGTCCAATGGTGGTTGTCAAACATCAAGGGAAGGAAAAGTGAAATAGCCTTCAATAACGGAACGGAGATATCTAAGGAGACACGTCTGAACATTTGTCGTTTGATTTTCATCTGTCAGGTCAATGGAATCAAGATTTCCAATAAGAGAACCAAGCCTTTCATGAATGCAAGATTTCCAATATAGGGGAGGACCATACAAACAAACCCAAACTGGGGTTGGAATATTAGCAAACTTACCAAGATCGAATTGAGGCTTCCATTGTCGAATACTTAAGCCTGCATGATTAAGAAACCAAGACCCCCTGCTCACTACCACGGTACAAGCCTTCACTGAGGCAAGGTTACATGGAAGAATTTCTTTGGCAAGATTTTAATTGCCAACACATCGTTGGACTCCTATGTAGATCTTATTGCCTCAGTGAGAGAAGGACCAGATGGCCACAATCCAACAAACCTACTAATAACCGTCGTTTTCTCTATAGTCTCCACCTCCATGCTAAGGAAGGTGTTGTCTAAATCTTGACAAAGAAACTTCGATTGAGCTGGTAGGGTTAAGCCCTGAGCTTGAGCTTGACAGTCCCTGGTTTGAGGAGAAGGGGTTGACCTGTGCAGAGGGAAAAAACCATATGGGACCTGCACTGAGTCTCTGGGAGTCCACACTTTGTCGGAAACTATACATAGAGGGGTGGAGTTAAACTGTCAAAATAAAACTGGGCACAACCTGTTTTGGGTGAAAAAGAGCAACCTGTGAGGGGCCTAATCCCATGATGGAGAGCTTGAAAGATCGCTTAACCACATTGTTGGGAGTGGAAAAGGAATGAGGACGATTGAAATTAATTTCTGCACATTGTTGGAAACATCCCAACAAGGAGCAGGGGACCCTGAAAGCTGAGTTCTGGCCCTCCCAGCAATAGGACGATGTGAAACGGGTCTCCTTCTGGAAAGAGGTCAACCTCTTCTGAAACTTCGTTAAGGGGGACTAACATTGTCAGCTCGTGCACAACAGAAACCCTGAGAGAGGTCTACAAAAATGGGAGGGAAGCCTGCAGGACAGGCTGAGTATTGTACAAACTATCTGAACCTTAGATGTCAAAACCCTTATTCTTCTGAGAACCAAATTCTTCCCTTTGGCTTCCAAGATTGACATAACGCACAGATAGGGGATCACCCTTGAATCCTCTGCTTGATCTGCCATCTTACATGGGGCATTTGGAAGAGTTCATCTCTACCTTTTTTCTCTATTTTTCATCTGTTAATGACATGAGATCCAAACTTGCGTTATTATGCGGAATTTTTGACTCGAATCTTGCCCCAACATGAAACGATCAAGCCAGGTTTTAAAAATGTCAGATTTGAATGGACACATGTGAACCCAACATGGTATCCATGTTCATACTCTTAAAAATGGGAAAGACTGCAATTGAAATATACTGTATTCATTTTTTGTCAACATAGACGCATAGAATAGGCAATAGGGGACATCTTTTTTCCATACAACATCATTATGAAATACCTTTTTCTCTTTGCCGAAAGAAAAAGTCAAAACGCAGCTGCTGGAAGGGAATTAAGATTTTGTTATTCTAATAGTTTATGGGAGTGAATTATTTCAAGAGCTTATCATCAGTGGAGGCAAAGTAGCATAATATTTTTTTATAACATCCTATAAAATTGAGACGTAGTTTTCCATGATGTTGTGTATTTGACATAGAGATGTCTAGATCCATCATGTTATTTGAAATTAAATCCAAATAACTATGGATCCTATGAAATTATTTAACATTAGATTATTCATCTGATAAAACATGATGGATTCTTTTGAGTCGGATGAGATTGACTGTATGGCGACCTTGACATTGAGTCATGCTAACCGGTTGAGAAAGTGTGAAGTTTGCTTCATTCAATCTGCATTTGCTGTTTTTGTACTTTTGGGATACAAATACTCTCATATGAAAGCATCATTCAATCTGCATGTGCCGTCTTTTTTACTTTTGGGATACAAATTCTCATAAGAAATATATTCAAATTATTAATTTACAGTTGCTTTCACTTAACTGCAGACAAAGGGAAAGACATTCTTGAAAACTGTTTTGGCAACGTTGAGCTAAACTTGCATTCATACAAACACAATGAGAAATCAATTCGGGTACGCCATTTGGATTGGCAAGATCTATGGCCTCCTAAAGAGATTCAGACTGAAGAATTACTGACAAGGTAAGATTACGTGTGCTATATCTTTGCTGACAGCTTGCATTTGCATTGAGCTTGTATTTGAGATAGTTACTTCTAGATTAGAGATTGCTGCTTGAACAGATGGTATAGGTTGATTTATTCAATCATTTAGATATCTTATTTTGATGGGATTTTTCACTATGCGGGAGTATTTATACTATCATCTTTCTATGTGAAGGATAATGATATCAAAATTTAGTAACGGTGACTCTGCAAAGTGATTTAAATCGTAAGTTGCTTATTGCAGCTACAGATAATGGAGATTTGTTTTTGCCATAAGAACTTTTTTTTAGATATACCACCTGGGTTATTCTCTTTTGAGGAGCAAAGATTAATATTTTTGTCAGCCACTTACAATACAGTACCTTGCTATCATGTTAACAGTTACAAATACAAATATTCTTGGACTTCATCTGACATTGAAGAAGCAGAAGCAGCATCTATATTAGTGGCTGCTGATGTAGTCTACAGTGACGAAGTGACAGATGCCTTCTTCAAAATCTTACGGGAACTAATGCCTTTAGGGTCAAAAAAAGTATTATATACTTCCTCTTTGAATTTGATCTTTGTACTAAACCATTCACATTCCTAGGTTAGCAATTGGAAATATGAATGAATCATACAATAGCTTTTGTGCAGGTTTTGCTTTTGTCACTAGAAAAGCGTTACAATTTTACAATGGAGGACCTTGACGTTGTTGCTCATGGCTACCAACATTTTCGTACGTTCTTTGCAGAGGAAGTTCCTGAATGCACCACCACAGGTAACTAGAGATGTTAATTCATATTTGTTCCATGGAAATACTTGCGTTGCTTCAAAGATAAAATGCAGTTCTGAAATATGAAAATTTTCTCAGCATGTGCAAGGTACCAACCTCCTCAAAGAGAATCAGGCATGACAGGTCCTCATTTTATTGGGAAGCGACTTGATACTGCAAGTATACCCCAATACATCAAAGAATATGATCGTGGAGGTGATACCGAGCTATGGGAAATTAGAGCACAGGGGAGGGAATCTATTACAGGAAGAATATGAAACAGTGGGAGTATCATGAGATTCATCCATGTAAATACTTATATAACTAGCTTTTAATATCTAATTTCTTAGCTTTTCGATTTCGGCAATTGCTTGGGCTTATAGTCGGCACACATCTTATTATTGTACAGCTATTTATTCCATGCCATAAAGTATCAGTTTTGGCGCTCATCTCTTACAGTTTACTGGTTATATTAGAGTAATTCCATGTAGCATGTTAAATATAAAAAGCTGTCTCTAGGCATATCTAGGCAAGTTCCTTTCAAGGAGTTTCATTTTGTTTCATAAGAAGGGATAAAATGACGAGGTTATTATATCTATACCCAACTATAGATTGGCAAAGTATAAATTTGGATTTGGAGCTCATGCATGATGCATTTTTGAGCATGTATTGGCAAAGATTAGCATTTTTGTGTTTTAATATAACTGTTTTGCACATGAATGGTGATATTATGTGAAATGTAAGCCCAAGTATAACTGTTAAGATATTCTTGGTGAACATGCATAATACAAACAAGTTATTTTCTCCTTTGCATTTTATGGTAATAATTGAATATTTGGAAAGAAGTACAAATTGTCTTTCTTTGTCTGTTTTTACAAATTCTTGATGATTGTAATCAGATTAGAGGGACAAGGCGAATGTGTTAAATCCCAATATGGGAGTTCATAGTTTGAATCTTGACAACCACCTTGACAGTTGTAAGGGCGCTGATCAAGCAGATCAGAGAATATTACCTGTAGAAAACAATACTCTGATTAGGGTATTGTTACTCAATTGGCTATTTTCCAGGAAAAAACAAAAGCAAAAGTTACATCTACGAATCAACCGATTTGAAAAAAAACAAACATCAGACTTAATATTCCATCTACTTGTAAATTGTTTGATTATAAGTTCAAAAATTAGTAGTAAATGGAATTACATCAATTGGGTATTTGGGAGGTGTTTATTCTGGAAACCATTGATTATTAGTTAAATTTTGATAGCAAATGGAAATGTATTTGATTGGGTATTTGGAAGACGAATTTCTTGGACTCTCCTTTATTGTTATCTGAATTTCCTTTTATGTCATAACTACCAAATCCATGGTTGAAAACATTTTGTTGACAAGGGAAAGAAGTGAAGTCAACGCAATAGTAAATACTCTCGACTTTTAATGTTGACTTGCCATAAGCGAGTTAGGTAATTTGTTTACAATTCCAGTCCCCACTCCCAGTGCTTTGGTTCCTTAAGCTGTTAGTGACACATATACAACCGAGTATTTGTTGCAAACAATTCCTGATAAAAATACAACCTATAAACACACATTTTTTCAGTTTTTAAATCTTCTTTTTAAATTTTCTTTTGTTCCAAGGGCCATTGAATCTTGTATGTTTACATTTTGGGGCTCAAGTGATTTGGCGCATAAATAATTGGCTATCTTAAAAATCTTTTAAAAATGGGCACACAACCAATAGAAAAATGTGGAGTAAAAATATTGTTTACTTAGAATGAAGTACATGTTCCCTCACATTGATTAACATGTTCAATGTTTTTTGTTTGTTTTCAAATGTTTGTAATACAATTAATAGTGTGTTCCGTCGTTGAGCATATTTGATGCTCCATTGCACAACATATCATGTACCACAAATGCTTTCCATATCAAACAATTTGAAAGAGGTTCTTGTGACCATAATGAATAAATGACTTAGAAAGCATATTTGGACACCATCCAATGCCACAATATTTTTTTTACAGTATCAATATCGCCCTAACTTGTAAAGAATATGCTTATAACGATATTTTAAAGTTCTATATTTATTGCAAATTAATATTTTCTTTATATTTTTAATGAACTTAATCAGCTATGTATTTTCCTACGTTTGTGAGGATTGTGGATAATTTAACACCACTATTTTCTTTCCACTTCGATGATTTATATTGGCCATGGATCTGATGAGAGTTTCTAAGGGGAGTACCATGCATCCCTTTATCCTCAGGTAATCTCATATGAGATTTATTGTATCTTCTATTGCACATTTTGTGGAGATTGATGATGATGGTTGCTCTACTTTGGTAGTGGTGTAGATGAGTGACAATGGCGTTCTCAATGCTTTGCACCAATTTATTTGTAGGGTTGTCGAACTTGGATTATCCTCTCTGTCTTTACTTTTGGTTCAAAGTTTACTTTTCGTAAAGGGTACTTTAAAAAAATGAGTGGCCTTTTTGTTTTGTTTTGTTTTTGTTTTTACAAATTACTATTAGAAGCAAGTGTTACAAAATTAGGTTTCATATTAGTTTTAATTAAGCTATATAGTTGACATTAAACTTACATGTTATAGTAACCAACACATAGACCTATTCTAGAATATGGGGTATAGGTATATAAACGGACCCACTCTAGAATATGGGGTCAAATTGTAATTTATTAAATTGATCGCCACCATGACTACCAATAACCATCACCAAAAATGTATTAAAAAAATTCATCAACACATATTTTCTATTATAACATATAAACTATATTAAAGAAAACAAAAGAAAAATTTACTTTGGAGATGAAGAAAGATGTGATAACCTATATTATATTCTTTGAGGTTATACGTAGAGCACTTGAAATAGTACTATTTATCGATATAATTTTTTCCTTTAATTGCAGGAACTAGTCTCTAGCATCAACAAGAAATTGACACCTTGACTGCGTGTCTTCATAATCACACGAAACACATCTTATGTGCCTAATTTTTTCAAGGAAATTGTCTGAATACAATTGTGTAGATACATATACTAAGGGAAACCAAGGAATCTCAAGGGAAACCAAACAATATTAACATTGAGATCCTTAATAATACGACTTGGACAATTATTAAAAAACTATATCTCTGTTAGCATTCACAATGATCTCTTAGATGCATATCATATGTTATTGTAGATTAGTAAAGTATAGAGTAAAATAAATCTATTTGTATGACTTGGAAATTTTTTTCGCCTGTTTCATTGACTGTGCGGTTTAAGTGTGGAGGCGGCTCAAGACCACTTGATACCATGTTGTCACATTCCTCCATCCATTGGGATGAAGTTCATAATTTTAATAAGAGATGGTTTGTCTCACATGTCCTTATTTCGTGAAATTAATCAAGCTTAAAAATGAAAAGAGGGGCTATAAAGTCCTACAAGATAAAAACATTGCCATTGGCTTCCAACCCATTGCATTTTCCTCATTTTTTATTTTGACGTTTTAAAAACAAATTGCACTTACATGAGTCATGCAAGAAAGTCGAAGATGATAATGTGGAGCACATATAACATATATTATTTTGGCTAGAAAAATTTGAGCCATGTAATAGGTGTGGGACATGCAGGTGTCTGATTTCCACCTTTTTATTTGTAACTTTCGATTCATGCTTTCATCTTGTCTAACAAATTAAATGCCTCCCAATCGAAATCCTTGGTGCTGATTTTCGTTGATGAAGTCCACCATCAAGAATTTTTATGAGGGAAACCCTAAATGTTACCTGGATAGCTAGAGAAAAACCCTAATCTCAAATGTGCATGAAATCGCTACCATGGGACGCTAGGTCCACTCCACATCTCCCTATCTCTAAAGTGTCCCATGAGATGTGCATGTGAATTCCCCTTGCATTTACATGTGTTCTAACTAAAAAATAAATGTTATGTGGTTGTAGGAGAGTAGAGTTTCGCATTGGTTCCCCATACCGCTTTCCACTTGTAATGGAATTACTTGTATAAATCTGATTATTAGCAACAATATAACACCAATGAACACAATATTTCAAATAAATGATCTCAATGTGCAAGTAGAATAGCTTAGCCACTTCGAGGGGGCAACCTCCAAACCAAACAATAAGACTCAAATGCTCAATCTGATGATTAACTATTACCTACTAACCCCTATATATACTATTCCTATGCTATGGCCAACACCAAGGCTGACCCACTAATGAAAATATAACATATATGAAAGAGATACATAATGATAAGAAGTTATGATAGCCACAAGTCGGCTATATACATCTAATATAAGATATATGATTAAGGGCGTAGCACTTCCCTTGCACTTATCCTCCCTCAGGCCACATCTTCATTACACCTCTTCCTCCCCCACAATTTCTCTCCCTCCACTTTGGCTTCTTCCATGTGCATCCTCTTCGATGTCTCCATCGTACATTTCACATGCAATTGCCAATTATATTATTATGCATTCAAAAATAAAGGTTGAAGAATATACCCTTTCTTAATATCTTTCATGTTATCAAAGCGGAAAAGGCAAGTGAATGTTTGAGAGAAAGAAGATTGCCAAGCTTGCAGAGTGGCTCCCATAGTTTCAAATGTTAAATTTATTTAGTTTCTATAATGACGATATTAATTAGGATTCCATTCATGAGAACTTGAAAAGTAAATTGTAATTAACATCTTAAACCAATCAAAATTCTAGGATCCCATAGAACATTATCACCATGGCAATAAGCATTCAACGCACTATTTTGGGATTCAATTTTTTAAACTTAACCACAAACTTGAATACCATTATAATATCTATTTAATAAAAGGTGGATAGGAATAAAAATTCACGACCTTGTCATTGTATTGGTTATTATGACGAAATGCATTCTAGAATGCAAGCATGGGACGATGGTGGTAGAGCGTAAAGTTTGTGAGCAATCAACAATTGATTCACGACCTTAAATTTGATGTCCATTTGACCTTCACGTTTGAATCTGAACCTTAAAACTTACATCCATAAAATTATCGCTTCTAAGTGTTTTTTCATCTAGCATGGAGAATTCTATCGAAAATCGTAATATCCCGGCCACACAATAGAGTTTAGATCCCTATTTTTCTCTTGAAATGATTGTTTTGAGCTTGACACTTTGGAGTACCTAGACTAACAATTTTTTTCACTATTTCATGGAAAATTTGCGGAGAAGACAATGCACTTAGTAATCAGCGCGGTACATAAAAAATTCCAATATACAAGCCTTCATATTTATATCTGTTAGCATTTATGTGATAGATGCATTTATGATATATGTACTAGCTTCATAAATACAACGGTATATATGGCTAGACATGATACGAGAGTTAGTCCATGTGGTGGTTGTCACAACGTTTTCCTTCTTTATCTTGAAGGTAAATTTCATGTCTTCCTCTACAACATAGTTTATACAAATTATATATTTCTAGAAGTTTTATATGCATCAATGAACACTTTTCTTGCATTTTCAGTGACGGTTATTGTTATTCACGACAGTGACCTAAATTTTGTAAATTATAGTTTGCCTCTACATGTACTCTTGAGTGTGCCCATGTGTTGATTATTGCAACATATTCTAGATCTGAAATGTGTTGTTTAGTACAACATATACACATAGTTTAATGTCAGTTCTATGGTTTAATTATAAATAATAGAAAAATTTATCTTTCAATGCTTTCTTCTAAAATAATAATTTGTACAATATCACCATGATGATACACATTCAACGTGTTATTTTGGAATTCAATTACTAAAACTTAATTGCGGACTTGAAAACAATCATAATCTCTATTTAATAAATGGCGATAGGTATTAAAATTCAATACCACGTTGTTGTGTTGGTTACTTTGACGACACACATTCTACAATGGAAACTAGGAATCTCAGTTATATATCCATGGCCATTGATCATAGAATTGACACTAAAATTGTATATTGAGATAAGTAACATGCGGGCCAACATCGAATGTGTATCCCTACCTACCACTTTTAACATGGACATTACAATTGTATTCAAGCCCACAACCAAGTAAACTTTGAAGCCCAAAACAACATGTAAAATGATTACTGTCATGGTGGTATTATTCTACGGTATTGGTTCAAAACTTAGGTTGAATTGCATTTCTCCAAGTTTAATTAGTGAGACACCTTAAATACTCGAATTAGAGAAAATGAGCACATTTAATTTAACAGTGGGAACCTCTCTCTCTCTCTCTCTCTCTCTCTCTCTCTCTAATTGTACACTAGGCAACTCCTTAGCTTGATTCAATGATCGAATGTTCTAAAATCACACAAAAATGGTGCCAAATAAAATTCCAAAATTTCCCAACTCCACACATATTCACTTCTTATAATTGTGATGGAACCATAATATAGCTTCGTGCAATTAGTTTCAACATGCAAGGATCGACAACTTTAAGAACTTTGAAATTTTGGAACTCGGATGATTTATACACGTGCGAGTGTTTAAGACATCTCAAGTTGAATTCCATGAGTAGTCATAACCCTAATGACATTTTTTTTCATGTATTTTTGGTAATAGTCAAAGGTAAGGGGACTCACCCAGCACACAAACACCGCTAGCATTTGTTAATAGGGGGGGAGAGCATCGATTTATCTTATGTTGAATTCAAATATTCATAACTTCAATCATTTACACTCCTTCATATCCCTTCACTCTTTTCCATAGAAAACATGTTTTTTCCGGTTGTGTTTTAGATTGCAGAATATTGCGACATTCCTGCTCATTTCCTCAACCTTTACTCTGACAAGAAAGTAGAAGAACAATTTTGAGTATTTCAAGGTTAATTAAGAGTGTTGATTTTAATTGTATCGGATTTTTTGAGCTTGACACATTGGAGTGCCTAGATTGACAACATTTTTCACCTTTAAACTACGTGGAAAATTTGTGGAGAAGGTAATGAAGTCAGTTGCCGGCACAACACACCCAATACGCAGGCCTCAAGATTGAGATCTCTGGGCATTTTTTAGATAGATGACGGTCAATTTAACGAATCGCAGTTTGAGTCTACATGTTACTCTCGAGGGGGTCCATGTGTTGATTATTGCAACATGTATGCAATTTATATCTTCAGATATAGTTGTTTGGGGTGCATTGTCATTAAAGTTTATGGGGAAACATTTGCGGTGAAGAATTGGCAACAATAAAATCTTTAAGGGAGGGGAAGTGTAAACAATCAAATATATCTTGGCCATACGGTTGAGTTTGGAGCCCGTCTTTTTTTCCGGGACATATTTGAAGATTAACTCCATTCGTGAGGAGCCATTAAAAATATGAGAGAGAAGTTATTTTAATCCTTGAAATTATTAATATCCCTCCGCAATTTGCAAGATATCTGTAGCAGTAAATAAAGATTTCCTCCGTAGAAACGTTGATTTAGTGGGCTTCCATACACGAAATTGTGAGCTTTACACAGCTGTACCTGTAAAATTTTTTGGGCGAAGACAGAAATGAAAGGAAAGGGGGGAAAAGAGAGAAATTATGTAAATTCAGAGTAGTAACAGTGTCACTCCGTCCTTTGGTGGGAAACAATGGTAATTAAGATGGAAAAGAGAAATTAAAGAAATAAATACAGAGCGTGTGAGGAGGAGGAGTCAATAAAAATGAGTGCAGCGGTCTTGTATCCTGCGCAGGTCTGTGTATGTGCATGAAAATAAAAATGAGAAGCGCAGCAGGGTTAGAATTAGGTAGAGAGAAATCTAAATTGACAGTCACGCTGTTTTGTGAGACAGGCCCAGATTTAATTGATATAGGAAATGGAAATAAAAAAGTGAAGCAGAGGAGGAGAGAAGCGCAGCATAGTTAGAGTTAGGAGAAGAGACACATGTAAAAAAATGTATATATAGCCCACACGCAGTGCAGCGGAAGGAAAGTAGCATTGAAAGGCGGTCCGAGTGGTGGAACGTAGTGCCGAGCTCAGTAACGCGAGCTTGTGACCCATGTGGGGGAGCACACAAGGTTGACGGACCCCAATGTGAGCCGTGGAACGGTAGGAGGGGAGATGCGTGGCATATTACGCGGCACGCTGTTTTCTGGTCCAAGTAGAGGGTTTACGTTGCAAGGCCCATCCTGGAAAGAGGGAGGTCTGTCTTGCGGCCTAGAGAGGAGGGGACTGCGTGAGGCTGGTTTCACAGAGCAACGATAACCACCCGCTCCCTACAGTGGAAGGATAACGAGCTGCTTGTCCCTCTTCCCGCAATCCTCCCGTCCCGCTCATAATCGAACATCAACCTTTTGTTCATAGCTAAAAACATTTTGTTGAGAAGGGAAAGAAGGAAGTGCGGTCAACGCAATAGTGACTCTCGCCATGAGCGAGTTGGGTAATTTATTTAAAATTCCATTCCCTCTGCTTTGGTGCCTAGAGTGAAGTACATGTTCCCCATAAAAGTCTTCATGATATTAAAAGGGAACACAAATGATGATCCTACGGGGATATAGGGTTGTGTGCCTGGACAATCTCCTCGGATCCGTACTCGATATAAATCACCCGAAATAGAAAGAAAAAGGTGATACTAAATTATTTGGGATGCTCACGATGCACGGAAATACAAACTCCACTTCATTCACTACAAAATGAAAAATATATATTAATTTACGGTAAATATACAACTTAAAGGACACCCCCATCGGCATATCAATTTGTAGTTTAATGGCGAAACCGCTGGCGTACATTTTGGATGGTTTTGTGGCGTTGCTTGGATCCGCACGAGTTTTTTTTCCTTATTCATCCATGATGGTCACAAGAAACTCCTTATATGGTTTTTTAAGATATCCAATTATTTATCCCCCCAGATCATTTGAGTCCTTATTGGAAAATATGCAATCTATAGGCCTATCAATCAAAATGAAATGTAATAATAAGAAGGATCAAAATGAACATAGTCTTATTGTAAAATAAAAATACTTGTACCTTTGGTGCAACATTACATGTCCAACAGAGGAAATCGAAGATGGATCGCTAAGCTATGAGAATGGCATGCTCTTACCAAAAACCCATTGTGTCACGTGATAATTAAATTTATGTGTAATTAAAACACAGGAAAGGGACAACCAAGATCTTTGGCAAGACGATGCCAAAAAGCTTAGACGAGAACACGAGAAAATTTGAAGAGCATTAACCACATACTCTTTTAAGCGAGGAAATAAATTACATATTTTCAGAGGAAATGTCATACGGAGGAGTATCTGATATTTATTGTTATTTTCTTGAAATAAGTATCCACGACACATAAATGCTCCAACATCGGGTTAATCCCACATTGGCGATAAGTGCCAGAAAGGGATGGTTTACAAGGATCTACATGCTTCAAAACATTTACCGATGGGGAAAGAGGATAGAGTGCGAGAAACCAAAACCAGTGGATTATTATTAGTCTCCGTCCCCTACTAACAACTTTTTAACGTGATTTTTGCTAAGTGGGTCCCCTCTCCTTGTTGTTATTATGAGAGATAAATGGACGGAGAAGTTCATTACGGTAATGCCTACACTCATGGAGTTCCTCTCGACACGACCTTAATACACACTAGTAAAATCCCACAAAAGATGTTCATCCGAGTTATGGAACATGTCAATGTTCATTTGATTGGTATGCACAATCATGTGTTTACCCCCAAGGACAATTAGGTTGAAATCACATTGAATTCAGGTCCACACATTTTAAAACTATACATATATGATTGGGCGAGGCTCGAGTGTGGCTTGTTCGTCATTGTAGGGTGAAAACATGCAAGGAATTAAGATAATTTGAAGATTCTTTCGACACCATCACTGCACATTCTCGGGCCATTTGATCATTAAATCAATCCACGAATAGAAATATAAAAATTGGGAGTCCAAATATCGTTATCTACATATGTAAACTCAATCACTCATAGGTAATTAGACAATTACATCAACATATCTCTAATAAACAATAAATTTCTGCCAGATAGTGCTTTACTTCATTTCCGGCATCTAGGGATGAATGGATAAATGCTAATTTTAGATTTTTATAGAAGCAATTACAATATGCACTTAAGAATCTTATCGGAGTTGGATAAGTAACGCATGTATTTAGATGCATTTAAATGGGTTGCCTTGGATAATGAAGTCGTATAAGAGAAGAGGGGAAGGTCAAGCAAGAAAAAATAATCTTGTTAAATTGGGGAATCGTTCTCACCAACCTTTTGGATACAATTTTGTTAGAAATTTATAGATATAATATTTCTAAATATAGATCTTTAGTCTTATACTAACTTGCTCATGACATATTATTGTTAATAGGTTAGTTTTTGGCGGTTACCCAAATTGGTTCGTGTAATTTTACTTACACATATCCCTTCAATGTTAATAACAACCTCATCGATGATATGGAAATTAAAGGAGGTGGGGTCTTTTGGATCCCACCTTCCCATTACCATGTCCCTCCCCAGACGCGGGTCACGAAGGAAGACACCATTAACTACAAATAAATTTTTTGTTGGAGATGACATTTGATAAGAACACTTACATAAGTGGGCTACTGCATTTGCATATATCGATTTTGCTAAATTGGGGAATCCTTCTCACCAACCTTTTGCATACAATTTTGTTACAAATATATAGATATAATATTTCTAAATATTGATCTTGAATCTTATACTAACTTGTTCATGACATATCATTGTTAGTAGGTTAGTTTTTGGTGGTTACCCAAAGTGGTTTGGATAATTTTACATTCTTTTATATATATATATATATATATATATATATATATATTTGTGAATGAATAACAGAGATAAACAACGATATTATCATACATTGGTCGTTTGTCTATTTTATTGGATTTCTTATGAGTGTTATCAAAGCCTTGAGTAAAGAATTGAAGTCTTCGTGGGAGTAGAAGATAATAGTTTGAGAGAAAGAAGATATCCAAGTTCATAGAGCGGTTCCCACAATTTCAAATAATAAATATACTTAGTTTTTATAACTAAGATGCTAATTAGAATTCCATTCACGAGAACTCGAAAAGTAAATTGTAATGGACTTCTTAGACTAATCAAAATACTAGAATCACACAGAATGATATCGCCATGACAATAAGCATACAACATGTTGTTTTGGATTCTATGTTTAAAAATAAATTGCGGACTTGAATATAATTATAATCTCTATTTAATAAATGGTGGATAGGAATAAAATGCAAGGTCGTGCATCATTGTGTTGGTTATATTGAAGAAGAATGTTCTATAATGGAAGCTTGGTATGGTGGTGGTAGAGTGTAATGTCCTCGAGTAATTAAAAATTAATCCTCAACCTTAAATTTTACGTTCATTCAACCCTCATGTTTGAATCTCAATCTTAAATTTTACATCCATTCAATTGTAACTTGAAGGCATTTTTTCTTCTCGCGTGGAGAATTCAATCAAAAAACGTAATATCCCAACCATGTAGTAGATTTTAGATCCCTATTGTTCTCTTGGAATGATTTTTTTGAGCTCGACACATTGGAGTACTTAGACTGAGAGTGTTTTTCACCATTTCACGTAAAATTTGTGGAGAAGGTAACAAAGTTAGTAATCAATGCATAACAAGAAAAATACAGTATGCAGGCATTCAAATTGATATCTCTTGACATTTTTCAGATATACATGTATTTAAGATAGATGTAATAACACTGTAAATGCAATGACAAATGTGGTTAGACATGATTTGATATTTGGTCCATGTGGTGGTCGTTACAAATTTATCTTTCTTTATCTCCAATTTAAATTTCATGTCGTCTTTTATATCTTAGCTTATACAAATTACAATGTCTAGAAATTTTGTGCATCAATGAATGTGTTATATGCATTTTTAACGATGGTTATTGTTAGTGACGATGGTGCTCAATTTTGTGTATAATAGTTTGTGTCTACATGCACTGTCGAGGGGGTCCATGTGTTGATTTTTGCAACATATTGTAGAGTGGCTATGTGTTGTTTACTGCACCATGTATGCAAATTTTAACGTTATTGATACAATTTAACTATAAATAAGAATAACAATTAGTTTCCAACGCTTTCTTCTTATATAATAATTCGTAAAAAAAGAAACGAAAAACGTGCCTTGCAGAAAAGAAAAAATTGAACCAAAAATAAAGACAGAGGGTCTCCCAAAGTGGAAGTCCTACAAGTAAATTGGTGCAAATCCTCGAGAAAGCCATTTTGAATCTTTTTTGCACCTTCGGCCAAAAATAGAGAAACCTCCATCATCGATCCCCAAAAAGTATAATACCGAGCATGATGAATTCCGTATGAGAGGAAGGGACCGCGTGAGGCTGGTTTCACAGAGAAACGATAACCTCCCACTCGATACAGTGGAAGGATAAGAAGCTTCTTGTCCTTCTTCTCATAATCCTCCTGCCCTACTCATAATCGAGCGTCGGTCTTTTGTTTTTTTCTTCTACATTTTGTTTATACACACACGCGTCCATATGCTGATGCGGTTCCAATGCATACATGGAGGAAATTGGAGACCGACACTGTTATTAATCAAGTTTGTAAGGGAGGACAAGGGATGTCAGAGTATTAATTAACCATATTAATATATTACCATTAAAAATATTCATATTAAGTGTATTTTTAGTCAATAAGTTGTTTTCGAGAAAAATTAAAAACAATTTGTTACATTTACAAAATAGTCAACTTTCTAAAAAAAACGCGTGTGTAGAATTTAACGTTGCATCTACATATAAATTTTCAATTGTGAGTTAGAAAATTATTTAAAAATGGAAATACATCTAGTTGGGTGTTTATTTTTCGGGATTTTTCGTTATTGGCATATCTCTATCTAAAAATCTACGGAGAACTTTAGGATTCCATCTAATTGGAAACCCTTGATTAAAGTTAAATTTTAATAGCAAGTGGAAATGCATTCGATTGGGCCTTTGGAAGGTGACTATTTTTGCGGAATCTCCTTCATTTCTATCTAAATTTCCTTCTATCTATGTCATAACCACCAAATTCGTATCTGAAACCATTTTTTTGAGAAGGGAAAGAAGGAAGTGTAGTAAAGACAATAGTAAGTAAACTCGACATTTAATGTTGACTCGCCACGAGGGAGCTAGGGAATTTATTTACAGTTCCATTCCTTGTGATTTGGTACCTTAAGGTGTTAGTGACGCATTTACAACCAAGCCTTCATCGAAAATGGTTTACGATAACCTTAAATGATGGTAAACTCCAAAGAACTATAGCTAAAAATGTAACCTATGAACCTATATTATTTCATTTGCTTAACTTTGATCTAAAAAATTGTTTTTTCTTTCTTTGTTCAAGTTTTCTTTGGTTCCAAGGGTCATTGAAGCTCATAAATAGATGTGTTTTGGGACTCAAATTATTTGGTCCATACTTTGACACTCCACCGCACAAGAAACCATGTATCACAAATTGTTTCCATATCAAACAACCTGAAAGAGGTTCTCGTGACCATGATGCATAAATGACTTAGAAAACCTATTTGGGCACCATCCAACTCCAGAATATATAATTTACACAATCAATATCACCCTGAGTTGCAAAAATATGTTTATAAGGATACTTTAAAGTTGTAAATTTATTGTAAATTAATATTTTCTTTATTTTTATCAATGAAATTAATTAGGTTTGTATTTTCCTAAATTGTGAGGACCGTGGATGATTTAACATAATTATTTTCTACCCACTTTAGGTGACTTACGTAGGAAGTGGATATGCTGCGAGTTTCTATGGGATACCTCCCCACGATGTGATCAATTATGCCCCCGTTATCCATCGGTAATCTCATGTGGGATTTATCGCATCTTCTATTGGACATTTTGTACGGATTGATGATGGTTTCTTTGCGTTCGATAGTGATGTAGATGAGTGACAATGGCGCTCTCGAGGCTTTGCACCAATTTAAACGTAGGGATGCCCATCTTGGATCATCCTATTTGTCTTTACTTTTGGTTCAAAATTTACTTTTCCTCGAGGGGAATTTTTCAATAAGATTGGCCTTTTCTTCTTCTTCTTCTTTTTTTTTTTACAAAATACTACTATTAGAAACAAGTGTTGCGAAACTAAGTTTCATATCATTTTTATTTGAGTCATATATAGTTGGGACTAAACTTGCATGTCCTAGTAACCAACACAGACACCAGTTATATAATTTTCTGTAATAATATACGCACGGACCCACTCTAGAATGTGTAGTGAAATTGTAATTTATAAAATTGATAACCTTCCCGCCTAACAATAACCATATGCAAAAATGGATCACAAAAACTTCACTCATACATAACTTCTATTATAACATACAAACTATATTAAAGAAAACGAAACAAACATGCACTACGGAGACGAATCGAGATAAAATAACCAACATATGGACCTGCTCTCGGTTATATATCCATGGCCATTGATCATAGAATTGACACTAAAATTGTATATTGAGATAAGTAACATGCGGGCCAACATCGAATGTGTATCCCTACCTACCACTTTTAACATGGACATTACAATTGTATTCAAGCCCACAACCAAGTAAACTTTGAAGCCCAAAACAACATGTAAAATGATTACTGTCATGGTGGTATTATTCTACGGTATTGGTTCAAAACTCAGCTTGAATTGCATTTCTCCAAGTTTAATTAGTGAGACACCTTAAATACTCGATTAGAGAAAATGAGCACATTTAATTTAACAGTGGGAACCTCGTGCTCTCTCTCTCTCTCTCTCTCTCTCTCTCTCTCTCTCTCTCTCTCTCTCTAATTGTACACTAGGCAACTCCTTAGCTTGATTCAATGATCGAATGTTCTAAAATCACACAAAAATGGTGCCAAATAAAATTCCAAAATTTCCCAACTCCACACATATTCACTTCTTATAATTGTGATGGAACCATAATATAGCTTCGTGCAATTAGTTTCAACATGCAAGGATCGACAACTTTAAGAACTTTGAAATTTTGGAACTCGGATGATTTATACACGTGCGAGTGTTTAAGACATCTCAAGTTGAATTCCATGAGTAGTCATAACCCTAATGACATTTTTTTTCATGTATTTTTGGTAATAGTCAAAGGTAAGGGGACTCACCCAGCACACAAACACCGCTAGCATTTGTTAATAGGGGGGGAGAGCATCGATTTATCTTATGTTGAATTCAAATATTCATAACTTCAATCATTTACACTCCTTCATATCCCTTCACTCTTTTCCATAGAAAACATGTTTTTTCCGGTTGTGTTTTAGATTGCAGAATATTGCGACATTCCTGCTCATTTCCTCAACCTTTACTCTGACAAGAAAGTAGAAGAACAATTTTGAGTATTTCAAGGTTAATTAAGAGTGTTGATTTTAATTGTATCGGATTTTTTGAGCTTGACACATTGGAGTGCCTAGATTGACAACATTTTTCACCTTTTCGTGGAAAATTTGTGGAGAAGGTAATGAAGTCAGTTGCCGGCACAACACACCCAATACGCAGGCCTCAAGATTGAGATCTCTGGGCATTTTTTAGATAGATGACGGTCAATTTAACGAATCGCAGTTTGAGTCTACATGTACTCTCGAGGGGGTCCATGTGTTGATTATTGCAACATGTATGCAATTTATATCTTCAGATATAGTTGTTTGGGGTGCATTGTCATTAAAGTTTATGGGGAAACATTTGCGGTGAAGAATTGGCAACAATAAAATCTTTAAGGGAGGGGAAGTGTAAACAATCAAATATATCTTGGCCATACGGTTGAGTTTGGAGCCCGTCTTTTTTTCCGGGACATATTTGAAGATTAACTCCATTCGTGAGGAGCCATTAAAAATATGAGAGAGAAGTTATTTTAATCCTTGAAATTATTAATATCCCTCCGCAATTTGCAAGATATCTGTAGCAGTAAATAAAGATTTCCTCCGTAGAAACGTTGATTTAGTGGGCTTCCATACACGAAATTGTGAGCTTTACACAGCTGTACCTGTAAAATTTTTTGGGCGAAGACAGAAATGAAAGGAAAGGGGGGAAAAGAGAGAAATTATGTAAATTCAGAGTAGTAACAGTGTCACTCCGTCCTTTGGTGGGAAACAATGGTAATTAAGATGGAAAAGAGAAATTAAAGAAATAAATACAGAGCGTGTGAGGAGGAGGAGTCAATAAAAATGAGTGCAGCGGTCTTGTATCCTGCGCAGGTCTGTGTATGTGCATGAAAATAAAAATGAGAAGCGCAGCAGGGTTAGAATTAGGTAGAGAGAAATCTAAATTGACAGTCACGCTGTTTTGTGAGACAGGCCCAGATTTAATTGATATAGGAAATGGAAATAAAAAAGTGAAGCAGAGGAGGAGAGAAGCGCAGCATAGTTAGAGTTAGGAGAAGAGACACATGTAAAAAAATGTATATATCCCACACGCAGTGCAGCGGAAGGAAAGTAGCATTGAAAGGCGGTCCGAGTGGTGGAACGTAGTGCCGAGCTCAGTAACGCGAGCTTGTGACCCATGTGGGGGCACACAAGGTTGACGGACATGTGAGCCGTGGAACGGTAGGAGGGGAGATGCGTGGCATATTACGCGGCACGCCCTGCTCCAAGTAGAGAGTTGTTGCAAGGCCCATCCTGGAAAGAGGGAGGTCTGTCTTGCGGCCTAGAGAGGAGGGTACTGCGTGAGGCTGGTTTCACAGAGCAACGATAACCACCCGCTCCCTACAGTGGAAGGATAACGAGCTGCTTGTCCCTCTTCCCGCAATCCTCCCGTCCCGCTCATAATCGAACATCAACCTTTTGTTCATAGCTAAAAACATTTTGTTGAGAAGGGAAAGAAGGAAGTGCGGTCAACGCAATAGTGACTCGCCATGAGCGAGTTGGGTAATTTATTTAAAATTCCATTCCCTCTGCTTTGGTGCCTAGAGTGAAGTACATGTTCCCCATAAAAGTCTTCATGATATTAAAAGGGAACACAAATGATGATCCTACGGGGATATAGGGTTGTGTGCCTGGACAATCTCCTCGGATCCGTACTCGATATAAATCACCCGAAATAGAAAGAAAAAGGTGATACTAAATTATTTGGGATGCTCACGATGCACGGAAATACAAACTCCACTTCATTCACTACAAAATGAAAAAAATATATTAATTTACGGTAAATATACAACTTAAAGACACCCCCATCGGCATATCAATTTGTAGTTTAATGGCGAAACCGCTGGCGTACATTTTGGATGGTTTTGTGGCGTTGCTTGGATCCGCACGAGTTTTTTTCCTTATTCATCCATGATGGTCACAAGAAACTCCTTATATGGTTTTTTAAGATATCCAATTATTTATCCCCCAGATCATTTGAGTCCTTATTGGAAAATATGCAATCTATAGGCCTATCAATCAAAATGAAATGTAATAATAAGAAGGATCAAAATGAACATAGTCTTATTGTAAAATAAAAAATACTTGTACCTTTGGTGCAACATTACATGTCCAACAGAGGAAATCGAAGATGGATCGCTAAGCTATGAGAATGGCATGCTCTTACCAAAAACCCATTGTGTCACGTGATAATTAAATTTATGTGTAATTAAAACACAGGAAAGGGACAACCAAGATCTTTGGCAAGACGATGCCAAAAAGCTTAGACGAGAACACGAGAAAATTTGAAGAGCATTAACCACATACTCTTTTAAGCGAGGAAATAAATTACATATTTTCAGAGGAAATGTCATACGGAGGAGTATCTGATATTTATTGTTATTTTCTTGAAATAAGTATCCACGACACATAAATGCTCCAACATCGGGTTAATCCCACATTGGCGATAAGTGCCAGAAAGGGATGGTTTACAAGGATCTACATGCTCCAAAACATTTACCGATGGGGAAAGAGGATAGAGCGTGAGAAACCAAAACCGGTGGATTATTATTAGTCTCCGTCCCCTACTAACAACTTTTTAACGTGATTTTTGCTAAGTGGGTCCCCTCTCCTTGTTGTTATTATGAGAGATAAATGGACGGAGAAGTTCATTACGGTAATGCCTACACTCATGGAGTTCCTCTCGACACGACCTTAATACACACTAGTAAAATCCCACAAAAGATGTTCATCCGAGTTATGGAACATGTCAATGTTCATTTGATTGGTATGCACAATCATGTGTTTACCCCAAGGACAATTAGGTTGAAATCACATTGAATTCAGGTCCACACATTTTAAAACTATACATATATGATTGGGCGAGGCTCGAGTGTGGCTTGTTCGTCATTGTAGGGTGAAAACATGCAAGGAATTAAGATAATTTGAAGATTCTTTCGACACCATCACTGCACATTCTCGGGCCATTTGATCATTAAATCAATCCACGAATAGAAATATAAAAATTGGAGTCCAAATATCGTTATCTACATATGTAAACTCAATCACTCATAGGTAATTAGACAATTACATCAACATATCTCTAATAAACAATAAATTTCTGCCAGATAGTGCTTTACTTCATTTCCGGCATCTAGGGATGAATGGATAAATGCTAATTTTAGATTTTATAGAAGCAATTACAATATGCACTTAAGAATCTTATCGGAGTTGGATAAGTAACGCATGTATTTAGATGCATTTAAATGGGTTGCCTTGGATAATGAAGTCGTATAAGAGAAGAGGGGAAGGTCAAGCAAGAAAAAATAATCTTATTAAATTTCGGAATCATTCTCACCAACCTTTTGCATACAATACCTCACGTACTCCAAATACCTCAGTGTATTTGGTAGCTTCTGGATCACAATCCCCTCATAATACTTAACCTTTGTGGATAAGGCTCTTTATCGATCCGTGGAAATCATGTTGGGAGGTGCCAACTCTCCTCCTCCCTGTGATACTGTCGGTGCACCACTCACAGGATTTGCGGCCATAATCCTTGAAAGATCTAAAAAGTGGGCTCTACAGGCCTCCCACTTCCTCCTGTATCAATCTCTGTCCTCGATGAATGGGTCTTTATCCTGCTAAAGGGTCAGGGAATTCTTTCGTGTAACATCTCTCTCCCGATGATTTTCATCTCTCTTGGTGCTCACTCAAGCTAACTCCACATGCAATTGTGCCATATCTGCACTCTCTCCTCTATCGCCATCTCCATCTCCGCCTCCAGGAGAAATCTCTACATCAATATCCATCTCCTCCTTATCTCCTCCCTCTCCCGCTACCCTAGTCGCCCAAGTAGTGGTCATCCACTTAGCAAACCTTGCTCCAACCCTTACATCACCATCCTTGTCCCATGGCATCTGTGTCTCCTTCATTAGGTCTACTATGTCAAGACTAGGTAGATCCCTATCTATCTCCTCATGCCTATAGGAGATGGGCTCCATGGGTACGGTATGAACGACCCCAAACTGTCGTCAAACCCTGTCAAACTCAACGGCCTCAATCATCTATGGCCTACGGCTCTGCACCCACCTAGTCCTCATACTAATCAACTCCCCATCTGCTTCCAGCCATATTGGGAAGTCCCTCTATGGTTTCCATCAGATGTTCTCTCCCTCGAACTCTACAAATATGTCATTCTACCAGTCTGCATCCCTCACTCCTTTATCCCTGTGAGCCTGGTTGGCCCTTCATCTCAAGAATCCCGCCGTGAGATCTATATGGTCTCATGTGACCCATGGTAGCCTTCGTGGCTTGATAACTGATATGTGCTCAAAATCCCAGCAATGTAGGAGGAAGCCTACATCTAGCCATGTCCTCCTCTCAGCTCTTTGCATCTATAACTCATAATACACATGTGCTAGCAAGGCGGTACCAAACGTGAACATTATCTGATAATGAACCATATCAGCCATGACCCCTGTTAATACCCACGGAAACTAGGCTCCACTTGAGTCTGACAACGCATAACAGAAAATGGCCATCATCAACAAACAAATCAATTTGCTTCATGCATCCCCACCCTCATAACTCATCTCATAAGAAATCGCCCCAGATGTAAATGTAAGATAGGGTCCATCGGCTCTTAACAGTCGTGTCAACACTGTTAATCTACTATCCACTGTAATGGGAGATATCTTCTCCCCTTGTATCGGTAGTCTAAGGATGCGATACACATCCTCCAGGGTGATTTTCATCTCACCTGTCCTAAACCAAAAGGTGTATGTATGCATATCACACCTCTCAACTAATGCGATCATTAACCCCACATCCCATGGAATCCTTGAATAGTATCTAAATCCTCCTAAGTGATCCCACTGAGCGTCGGTCACATCTCCTTTGATCTTATCATATAATGTTGGGACTCGGTCTCTTTGACTTGCAATCATACAAACAACAAGCAAACATTAGTTTTTCACCATCATTTTACCACATAATCTTTGTATCTAAAAAAATCATCCATTTTGACCGTGGTTAATGCCGACCCATGTCAGGTCACCGCAGCTAGGGCTCGATCAACGCCTTTCAGGGCTAAGTTGATGATGACCCTATCCAGTTTCCACCGATCGCCCTCAAAACCAATCCAAATTTCTAAAAAAATGTAAAAAAATAAATAAAACATTAAACAAATTAAAAACAAGATAAAACTTTCGTTACTCACCATCATACGAACCCTCTAGTGTTTCTTGGTTGCTCCTCTAGCCTCCATCTCTCTCCAAATCGTGATCTCATTTTATAGCTTTAAGTTCTCAATTTAGCACTCGCGATGTGAAAATGAGCTTGGTTGGCCGACTTTCAGGCTTATATAGCCACAAACATAAGTTGTCGCCGACTCCCATGGGTCGTCGTCGACCTGCCTAAGGCGTCATCTACTCACCTTGAGCGTTGTCGACCCGATCTTCCCTCATCCATTTTGTGGTCTTTTGTTAGGGCACCATCTCTATTTTCAAAGTCCACCTTTGTGGCCATATTTATTTCCCCCTTGATTTTTTTCATATTTTAGCCTTTTTGGCCATTTTTGTGCCCTTTACCATGGCACCGTTATTTCAATTCTCATCTGCCATGGACGCATACCTCCCATCGATTCCTCGTGTTTGAAGTATTTCGCATTACCTTTGCATTAAGTTACACATAATTTTTATGTGTGCCTATGACCCGTTGGTCCCCACGGATTGCATCCATATTGAGTAGTTTCCAATTGGATTCCCTCCATTTCATTGTGATTTTTTCCGACTCACAAGCACGTGGGACATTGTTTTCGTCTCCCTGAAGACTGTGACCTTTGTTTCTTACCAACGTGACTCCTAAAATCACCGCCATAGTTTTAAAAATTTGAATCCTTCTAGCTTGGGGCATCTTGCCTCTCCTTATCATTTTCACCCTTCGTCTCTTCCCAGCCACCCTTCTCCATTTATCTTTTTTCAAACTTGTGATCAATTCCCATTTTTTTAATTGATCCCTCATTTGAGGGGGAACACCTCATCAATAATTGTCCATCATCAATTATCTTATCAATCCCTTCTTGTTTTTGTCTCACGGATTTTTGAATGTAAACCGCTCAAAAAGAAGGGGCAAATGTAGACACCAAATTTTGGTATTGCTACCCTTGTCACCCATGTTCGCTTCTTTCACCATGGTCCTATCTAGACCTCCCCCTTCTTAATTAATTCATGTTCATGTTAGCATTCCCATCTTTCCCATCCATTATCTTATCCATTTTAATTTATTGATCTTCATCAATTATCCCCTAATCCTCACTTCATTATCTAATTAATCTTAATTATTCCTAGTTTCCCTTCTCTAGGTTGTTTATTATCTCTAACTACCTAGTTTTTTATCCCTAGGCTGTCCCTAGATTTTATTTAATCTATTTCACCTCCCACCTACCCATGACACCTCCCTAGGAAACCCTAACCCGCCTATATGCTTTAAAACACTTATCCTAATCCATAAAAACCCAATATCTCGAATAAATCACTATTCCACCACCAAAAGGGATAGTTCCCAGCAATTGGCGGCGACCCACCCAGGTCGTCGTTGACTCTATAAAGTTGGTTTCTCCCCCTTCAAAACAAGGCATAATCAGAGTTTTCTTGCACTGTGCAAACTTATCTTCGAGCTTGAGCTTCTTTGCAGCTGCGTCAGTCTTCTTGGAGTCCATTTGAGCTTGTTTTACATCACTTGTGGAGACTTTGGGAAGTTTACCTTAACTTTGAGTTGGTTTATGCTATCATTTCTCATCATTGCTATTGTCTTTTGGAAATAAATGTTTTATAGATTTAGCTGAAATCATAGCTTCATTTTCATCCTCTTCTTTCAATCATCTTGTTTGCAGGTTGTCCGTCCAACTTGTCCACCTTTGGCCTTGTTCAACATTGGCAGGTCGTCGTCGCTTCTGTCAAGTCGTTGTCGACCCAGCCCTATTTTATCACCCATCCTGTCTTCCAGATCCTCACCCATCATGTCTTCCATATCTTTGTTTTGTTTTCGTTTCTAGTTCTCAAGTCTATCATTCGGCCTCTATGTCATTCTAAATCTATTTTGCATGTCTCCAATCGCCACCAACTAAACCAAGTCATCGTCGACCCCTATCCTACTAGTCATCCAATCTATGCAAAATCCCATTTTCTTACATCTTGTTTGTTTCCCTGTATCAGACCTACTTCTACAGGGTTATGTTAGTGCTTACAGGTATCTGTCACCATCTGTTATGCACTCAGAACTCTTCAGATCTGCATTTCCAGCTTGCTATCCATATCCATCCACTCAAGTCGTCGTTGACCTGCCCTCTGCAACCTAGGTCACCGTCAACCTAGCCAGGTAAATTTACTTTGTGATTACATTAGATCAAATCAACTCTTTTCATCTATTTTTGCAATTTCCATATTCTGTTTAGCTTCAGTTTATGCATGTTATTCAGTCCTTTCATTAATTTTATCGACTTTTATCAAAGACGGGGATTGACATCCACAAAAGGAAGTTAACACTTCTTCGAACCAACTTCATCGAGCAACCCCCCCCATCTTCCATCTAATCCATTTTCCTCTTAGTTACCTTTGTTTTGTAGGTTCATCAGATTTGCAGCGAGGTCATCTACTTTACACCCATCCATTTGCATCCATCATACATCAAGGTACCTTAAACCCTTGCATCTTTGGAGTTGTTTGATTTTCTTTATTATCTATTTCACTAATCTGAACAGGAAAGAGAAAATTCAGTCAACATGCATGACAGGACTAAAAAAATGAGGAAAACACTGCAAATGAAGGATATGTATGGGTTTAGCATTTATGCAACTTTGTGAGGTCAATATCTTAAAGGGCTTGACAAAGAGCTTGAGAGCATTCTTTTACTTTGACAAAACCTAGTGCTAGCTCTAAAAGTTGCATGTGTCTCCAAATTACATGGAACATCCATCGATACTATATCTATTACCAAATGGTTTTTCAGCCCCCCTAATTGCTCAAATTACTTCTCTTCATGAATGGGTTGCCTTTGATACTTATTGTGTTGCAACACTGTTTATTACAGACAAATTTCTTGGCCCCCCCCATCGAGTTATCCTTTCCCATCGTAATTTCTCAGGTCCTTAAAATGGGGAACGATGAAAAAAATGAATGGGCTACACCGACACCAATAATTACAGACATTGACCTTTGGAGAATTTATTTACACCACTTGCCCTCTTCTACAAGGTGACAAGGAATGCAAGAAAAAATTGTATGAACTGGAAACTGATTCTTGGTTCTACGATAAATGTAATGCATATGTCGAACAGTGTGACTATAGGTATGCTCTCCGACTCAATCTCAAGGACGTCACAGGTGAACTGCAATCAGTGACAACATTTGATGATGTTACTGATAAAATCATGGGCATCATAGCTAAAGACCTACACTTCCTATGCATAAATGGCAACACCATTACTAAGATTGCAAACCACATTATAGGTCACTAATTCAGATTCACGTTTTCCATCAAAAAAGAAACATATCGTGGATGCAAACAATTGAAATGTGTCATTGTTAATTCCAAAAAAATAGAAGTTGCGGGTTTTCCTCCCTGACTTTTGTTATTGTAAACTTAATATACTTCGAGCATCGTAGGCAGTTTTGTCAATGTTTCCTTCTTCTGCCTTGTTCTTACAAAACGTTTCCGATATAATTTTCTAGACAAAAATTAAAGACTTACATATAACTTATAGCTTTGTAAATATTAGTTTCTAAATGATATTGATATGCATTTTCATGCATTTCACTTGTATGTTATTTTTCAAAACCATAGAATAGTTGGCACGGCCATTTGCAATTTACTATAGCCTTTACTTGACATAAAATTCTACGTCTCCCTTTGCACTATGCTATTTGGCGGTTATGAAATATCTAATGATGTTTTTTTTTTTTTTAATTTCTTATAAACTTAACAAAGCCTAGAAATATTCGTTCATTTTTAATATATATGTTTTCCTTTCCCAATCACCATTTACATGGCTTGTTTAATAATGTTTGTTTTCTTATGTTGCTTCATATTTTCTTCGTTTTGCAGGAAATTGTGTTTCCCTTTATTGTCAACTTCTCAAAAAAGAGCCCGACGAAGGGAACTGTATGCCCACAACAAAACAAAGATCAACATCGACAAGTGTCGTAGATATCATGTTCAAAAGCATGCACAAGCCACTTCCTATATGTCGTCTTTGATATCCTCTACTTTCCACTCTTCGGGATTGTCTTTCATGCCTTCAAACTCATCTGATGAACCCTTTCAACATGGACTTCCATGCGGCACATCTCTTCAATCCAATATTCTTATCCATTCAAGAATGACATATGCTCCCGCATTTCCTTTAAAAAACCTTGTTAATCAATCAAACGGGGCCCATCATAATCCGTCAAACCCCTCTTCTTCCCTTTCTGCTGGTGCAGCCTCATATTGTGAGCATCCTTTTGCTTTCAAATCGGCTCTTCAATGTAAATCTATCCCTTCCCCTTCTATAGTGCAATATATTCCTTCTTCCCTTGCAAATTTAGCCCTGGGTGGACATAGTCTTCCTTCCGCTTCACCGCAAGAACCCTCGGCACAACCGTTGCTTTCCTTTTCTGAAACACTGCGGTGATTTCACAAACGGATTGATTTGTTATCTGAAATCAACACTTGTTCTATATGTCTTGAAAGCTACCTTGGGATGCAAACAAACTTCCATGAAGGGATACACACTTGCAAAAGATTCAAGTCCGAAAAACAAGGTCGCCGCTTCTCATCCTGGCACAGTATGGACCCTGGCCAACAACCTTTTGTCCTTAAACGTTTGACCCAAGTTGAAGAAATGTTAATAGTAAGAATAAATCTAATTCTTCAAGTAACCCAAGCCCGTAGCTAGCTATACAAATACTCTGAACACACTATAAGCTTCCCACAAAATATTTCTTCCATAACCAAGTATTTGCTACACCGCATTGGAGATTTAGATCTTATACTTGTACAAAAGACCGGTCTCCAACAAACAAAATATGATTTCTATGTTAGCAGAAACCATGTCTGGGAAGCCCTCCAATATAAAATTTCCACGATCCTTACTACAAAGATGTTCTGCTAGACAATGATGCCCTCCTTTCCTTACCTTTAGAATATACAAATATTGTCTCCTCTCTTAACACTATAGAAGCAGATCTTCCTCACTTTGAAGACCTTCCTGCACAAGAAAATGATGATTTGACTTTGCTCTCTACAGATTTAATTACACAAACCTCATCTTTCGTGCCTTCTGTCCACAACACGAGAAATGAAAGTGAATTTATCGAACAATTCTTGTTTACCCATGGACAAAACATACTTTATACCTTGTCTTTTCCATACATTGGCCTTTTGCCCATAAACGAATACGCCACCGAGGGTCTTCTCCCCATGGCTTTCACAACTTTATTTCCAACATGTAAGGCAATGTTTAAAAAACCACACATGAAATAAATTCATATGCACGAATATTCCCTTCACTTGTTGCACTACCATGATGACCGGTTCAGTTCCCACCCAAGATTTTGATACTTGTTACTTAACCATATTATGTGCCATAGAAGTCAATCTACAATCGTTGACTTCATGAAACAAACATCAAACATGGTATCCCCCCAACAATAGGAGAGCTTCGCAAAAAACTTCCTGACTTCCCAAAAGATTGTTTTCCAAAATATTTGATGTGATTTGGAAACAACCTTTGATGGACGCGTTCCTTTTGGTCAAAAAGTAGAGCTAAGATTTCAAACATGGTTCTACAATTAAGGGCGCTGACTTTATTCTTCACTTTGAGTGTCGCGAACACGAAATGGCCAGACCTTCATAACTGCATGCCTGGTGTTTCACCATCTGAATCTCGATGCACTAAATGGTTCAAAACTCTCAATTTTATTAACCACCCTTACCATGCGACTGCTTTCATGCATCAAAGATTCACAATATTTTGTGAGGGGGTGCTACAAAAACACCTAAGTGCTAAGGATTATTGGTACAAGTAACGCATCTCACTTGCCACATCTTCAAAATACTTTTAAAAACCCCTTCATTTGCATCTCCTTTTCTTACAGGTACAAATGGCAACATAGAGGGTCAGCACATGTCCATGGTTTCCTCTAGATTAAAGGTGCTCCTAATGTCGATGCAATCGACTTGTCGAACAATGCTTCTATTGAGGGGGAGAAACAATATTTTGATATGCTCGTGTTAGCTTAGAACCCCCGACTGCAAAGCTTCAAAGAAGCCTTTATTCAAAAACCAATTCAAGATGATTTTTGCTTTCTTTCATCCACACAGATTCTGGTCGCATAACGGTTACGAGACTTACAAGAACTTATTCACCGTGTCCAGTGACATACAAAGTGTTCTGAACAAACATGTCTGAGGAAAAAAAATTGGTGTCACGTGTTGGTACAATGTGTCATGGCCCATTTAGGCCACCTGTTCCTTGTCGATTGACAAAAAAAATATAATTAAATAATTTCCTTCAAGAAATGATGATAGATTGAACATCCACAACCAGGTCATGCTAGCTATATGGAGAGCCAACATTGATTGTTAGCATGTGTTTTCACGTCATGTTGTTCTCAAATACATTGCCAAGTACACTTCAAAGGCGGAGCAACGATCAGAGACATACCACCAAATACTTTTCGAAAAATGTCGACCCTGATTTCCCCGCTTCTTTCACCTTACGAAAGAGGCTTTCAGAAAGTGTTATCGAGCACGACATCAATGCACAGGAGACCTGTCACATGCTTGTAAAGCTACCGCTTGTTATGTGCAGTAGAGCATTTCTTTCCTTGAATGTTTGGCAAAAAAGTATTGAGATGAGTTAAAGAAACAGAATCTCAAACTTGTGAAAAAATGTTGTTTTCAACGCATATCTTGCCCGCGTTTCGGCAATGAATCCCTCTCCCTCATCAAAAATGCTCGCGACTGGAGTTATAGTAATTTATGGAAAGGTAACAAAGGGAGACTTCGAAAATGCCCTGTGATTGTTCATGTATATACAAGATTTTCCATTATTCCTTCAGAAGAGTCTCCTTCTTTTGAACTTTTCTGCTGGTCTAAACTCCTCATTTACAAGCCTTTTCCGCAATATTCAGGCAGATATTGGTTGTACTCCTAAAAACATCATTTCCAATTAGCACTTTTTCAAAAATAACTACAATCCATGGCATGTTATACGGATAATGCCAGTGCCTTCTAATATTCACTCCAGTTCGTCTGAATCTAAAGGACGAGACCCGTCAGTCAAATGAACAAACTAACGAGTGGCAGCTTCTGTCTCAACTCCACCCCGGATACACAACGGGTCTTGATAGTTAGCATTTACTGGGATATCGAGAATTTGACACCTAATACAATTGGGAAAACCATAATGTTTCCCATCAGTTATAGGACATGGGCTCTACTTTTATCGAATTGCAAAAAGTCGAGTATTGTCTACCACATTTGCAGGGATCTACTGCAAACCTACCATTCCAATTGAGTGAAGACCAGGAATTGGCTTACAATAACATTTTGCATCACTTTTCTTGCAAAATCAAACTTCGACCACTCAGGCTCATTGTTCAGGGTACTGCAGGAATAGGAAATTCCTACCTTATTCATTCTCTCTTACTTGCCTTCTGCTCTGCAACAGGAGTTGGTATATCCCTGCTCCTCTTATTGGTCCCTACTGGTGTTGTTTCATTCAACATTTCCGCTTCCACAATTCATGTCTCCATTCGGATTCCAATAAAATAAATAAAACCCCCGGAAGATCAATCCTTAGCCTCTTTCCAAGAATCCCTCAAACATGTTGAATATATTCTAATTGATGAAATGAGTTTTATTAGCCCTAAATTGCTCGCAAAAATTGACTACCGTCTTCGTAAGGCTTTCCCCCACTCCCAACCATTTCCTTTTGGTGGCAGATCCATCATTCTTACTGGAGACCTTGGTTAACTACCGTTTGTCATGGACATTTCATTGTATGCAAGCAATTCTTATGGAGCAAAACTCTAGAGAGAATTTTCTTTTTCAATCTCCTTGAGATCCATCTTCAGGAAAAAGGGTTCCACTCCAACACAATTGTATTTTCGCCGCATGCTTCAGCATATTCAGAATGGAGATCTTACTTTTGAAGACTGGGAGTTCCTAATGTCCCGCACGGACTCTTGCCTCTCGCAGCAATAAATCCTTGAGTTCCACAATGCCACCCATTTGTTTGCAAGGAATGAATGGGTCGAGAACCACAACCTCTAAATGTTGAAAGAGCTAAATTCTCCAATTGCCATATCCATTGCTCAGAATACAAGACGGAATGACTGCACCAATCCAGATGACGACCAACTCCAACACAAAGTTCTCCTTTGCAAAAAATCAAAAAGTCATGCTTTGCGCAAACTTATGGGTTCCAACAACCCTGGTTAAGGGTGCAACAGGCGTTATTGTTGACATTGTCTATGAAAATGCCTATTCCCCTCCTCATTTTCCTTTATTTATCATCATCAAATTTGATGAATATATTGGCCCCTCATGGGATCCCGACAATCCTTCCCACATTCCAATGTCGCCTATTTCTAGAGGTAGGCGTAGACAATTGCCACACAAAATGTCATGGGCATTATCTATCCACAAATCCCAAGGACTGGCTCTTTAAAAAGTAATTATTGACATTGGAGACACCGAACGACAGGGGCTTACATTCACCCATTTTCCTAGAGTGCCCAGTTTAAATGAAATTCACATTTCCCCGCCTTTCTCATTCAAATGTTACTCCATGATGTCAAAGACAACTCTTCTACACTCTCGTTTAAAAGAGGAGTCTCACCTTTAGTCCATTCCTTCATTCCCCTGATCCATCCCTTTCTTTCATTTCATTCTCTTACACCCATTCCCCTTTCGCTTCTTTACTATCCTCCTCTATGTATTGAAGGGTTCTACTTTGCATATGTACTGCACTTTATTATATATTGCTTCATTCAAAATATATCTTTTACTTTTACATATATCTTATGTTGTACATATCTTGGATCTTGAATATTAAATCATAAAAGAGAGAATGGGTTGTGTGTTAATTGCCTTCGAAATTCGGGACCAAACATACTTATCAACAAGTATTATTGATAAAATATGATATTTCACCCTATGATATTTCTTAGATTATCGCGATACATGCTCTTTTCATTTCTACCAATTTTGTTTCATTGTTTTGTCCTTTCGTTATTTAATATTTTTCTTTATTTCTATTTTAAACTGAATCATTTAGAACCAATATTTTGTAATAGTCTTACTTGCAAAGAACTATCTAACAATTATAAAATATATTAGTTAAATAATATAACCAAAACAAATTATTATTTAAGATTTAATTAAATCTTTTTTATTTATATTTTAGTTATAATATATATATTTACTTATCCAATTTTTATGTGTTTATATTATTAGTATAAAAAGGTTGATGTGTTTATGTGTTTATAAATTTTTACTTATCCACTTTGGCTTCGTGTCCCACCTTGAATTTTAATCTGCCAACCTGCTTCACTGCTCGCTCCATCTGTGGACTCCAAACGTTATGGATTGTAGGTGATTCCGCGGACGTAATTTCTTCGTAGTGCATTTGGCTTGAGGAAGCCTGGAATCTTGCCACATGTCTCTACCTTTACCATGGATATGATGCCATATGCCTACTTCTTAGCATGTCGCGTATCCACAGCCTCATCATTGACTACGGCCCAGACCCAACAGTATTATGTAGTTCGCTTTATTCCGAGAACTTCACGTCCACCTGGGGCCATCTCTAAAAAGTTTGGCAAAACTCTGCCATGTGTCACCTTTCGCTCATTAGATTGTCACTAAGTGGCGTCCTCTCATTCCACCATCCGTCTTTGTCATTCGTCGACGTGACTTCTATCTTTTCTACTGTGGATCCCAAAGTTCCCTTAAATCCTGTTGATTCTGGAGGTCTACGTCAGTCGGACCCCCAAATGCCTTCAACTTACCGAAATGCTGACACATTGCACCTTCCATAGCCGTTGACATATCACCACATGTCCTCCTTTCGACCCTGATCATCGCCACGTATCCTTGTGCTTTGACCCCACTAACCCGTCCGGACCCGAAATTGTTTTGGTTTTTGTTAATTCCGTGAACCTGGTGTCCGCGGGATAGATTTGTTTGAGACCTGCAGAATCATGCCACATGTCTCATTATCAAAGCCCGCCCAAATTTAAAACTGCCCCGCCAATATTAACTATTGCCATAATTAATTTGATGGTCATTTAGGCATCCAAATACATTTTCTTATTGTTTGTTTATTATTAACTATGATTACATCCATTTTTATGACATGTTTTTTCTTTGTAGAATCCAAATAGTCAAGAACACAACTATTTTATCAACATATTTGAAAAAAACACTCCCATCTACTCTCACTCTTTACATCTCTCCTCCAACTTGTCATTCAACAAGATATGTCATTCATGCATGTATCTGTTGTTTCCTTCTAATTTACTTCCTCCAATTCTAGCCACCTCCAGTTCCTAAATGTCATTCAAAACTTCCTTTCACCCCTCTTCCCTTCTCACAACTTCCGCTTCCCTTTCGGCATTCACATCGCACACCTTGTGTGTGATTGCTAGTTTAGTTGTAACTAGTAACTATGCATTGATATAAAGCTAAAAAAAGTTCCAAAATAATATTTTAAATTGCATTTAAAATGTATGGAATGCTAAATTAATTAAATATATATAATTAGATAAAAACCATAATTTTGCAAACAACATAACATTTTAGTATTGTTAAAAAATGTCAAATTTTAAGCCTAAAAAATATTGAATTTTTTTCTAAAAACAAAAAACACCATTAAAAATATTAAAAAATAGATTTTCTTGAAAAAGAAAGTGGTTGATACTATGTACTTAAGAAGATTCACGATGTCAAAATTACCTCGAAGAAAAAGGGTGTTGCTGGTAGCACCCGTTTTCAAAACAAGAGTAAAAAAAAACCACTAAATATGAGATCAAAAAAAGAAACTTTAGAAGGTTCATGTCAAGTACGTAACCATGTTGATTCCTATCATGACTTTTTATACCAATAATATAGCACATAGGAAGGTGGGGAGGGTGAGTGAGGACATGGGGTGTGAGGGGGTTTGGGGATAGTGTTCCACGAGTCTCAAAGAAACCTTTATGTTGATTTTTTGAGTTTACCGATCATTGATGAACTCCTCATTGGTCAACTCAAAGACTCGAGTATGGAACATAAATGAGATGTCAACCTTTGTTATTCCTTAGTTGCTCCATGGTAGAGTGTTTGGTTGCTAACCAATTGGTCATAAATTCAATCCTATTTGAGGACAATTGTTTTCTTCATTTTTTATGGAATGCTTAGCTACTCCTAAGTGTTCACTATTATTTTTTAATTTCTTTTTGTTGATTAAATAGTCCTTGCAAGTCTAGCACGACAGCTTGCAGAAAGACTTATAGAAGGTTAGACATATTAAGTGTGTGTCTGTTAAATAGTGTCTCAAAGTACTCGTATTAAATATTAAATAAATATTATATGCCATAAACAAATACTTGTCTATGAAATTTTCAAGCATTCCCAGCTATTATCTCGATAGTCTCTATATACATTTAACCAATATGATAGGTTGGTTGAGCCATATGTATTCACAACACTTTTATTGGCTACTACTACCATAACATCTTATTGACTGGGGAGCATTCAAAGTAACTCTATCGAACTAATAGATCGAGTGACTTTTAATAACTCTGGTGGATTGTTGTGGGGGAAGAGGGATTCGAACCCCCGACATCATGATTTCTACCCATGTGCTTTAATCCTCTAAGCTATGTAGGCCTCCCAATACATGGGATTTGTTCATAGAAGTCCCTTCTACAAACTTACAAAAAAGAAGAGGTGTTGACTTTTGCAGTGTGAAGTGGGAAAGAAAAAAGGTCAATGTTTTGAAGAAAAGATTACCTTAGCTTAAGTAAGCTTATTATCATCCTCGTGTCAAGATCCCTGCATTATTGTCACCACATTAGAGTTTAACCACCAAGTTTTTAATTGGATTGGTGTGTTTCCCCTATACAGGAGAAACTAGAATTCAAAAATATTAACAAAGGTCATAAAAAAGTCTAGTCTCTTTACAAGACCACCAAAGAGATGCTTTGGTAACTCAAAATGATACTTTTGATCATTCTATTGAAAATTGGGGAAGCAATACTATTCCAATAAAAACTCACTAGACTAGAATCCCTAGAGTTACTTTTAGGGAGAAATGGAAACAAAATATTTTTCTTCATCTGTTTAGCCATTTTTGCAATTTATCATAAATAGAAATAATTCTTTTTCATAAAATTCAAGCACTTATGAAAATCAAATTCAAAAAAAAAAATATAAATTCTCTTTTATACTTTGTGCCCGATCAGATCAATTAGGTCATGTCAGAACAACTATCAAATATTTCGATCTAATAAGATGTCTTAGTTGCATATATCATTGCACTTCCACTTGATATATCATTTGACAAATGACTTATTTTGCCTTGACTTTTTGGAGCGCACTCATCTTAAGGTGGGCTTCTCACTTTTGTAATTTATCAAAACTTAATATAATTCTTTTTTTCATCAGATTCAAAATTTATGAAATCTTAGTTGTATATATCACTGCACTTCCACTTGATACCTGTCATTTGATAAACGATTTGTTTCGCCTTGACCTTCTTGAGAGCACTCATCTTAAGGTGGGCTTCTCACTTAGGGCCATTCAACAGTTATCCACTCCATACTTCGCTACCCAATGTCTACCATTGGCATGATAATTAGTATGCCCAAGATGCATCCTTCCCATTGCTCTCGTATTGTATGGATTGAGTTGTCTCACGACGTTTGGAACCAAGCTCACATATAACTTTAGTGAGTGGATAACCCAACCCTTGGAGCATGTTAATGCTTTAGGAAACGAAGAGCCAACATCAAGGTGTCAAACCTTCATTTGATGTGATCTCTTCGGGAAATCAAGCTAAAATCTCTAGAGTATTTTTTATCTGTGGTTTTCTAAAAATATGAAATAACATAAAAAATGGAAGTGGGTGGTACATTCTCACCCAATAGCACATGTTTACAACTCAAACATTATGTTGGCTTAAATGACCATCGTGTACTATACTCTTTAAAGAAAATACTAATGAGAATTATGTTAAAGAAATAGAAAAGGACCTTGAGAATACTACACATGATGTACAAATTACAAACATACAAGAGGATTTTGCATTTATAAGAGGATTTGGGTGTTGAACAATCATGTTCTCAAAAATATTCATAATACAACAAAGAGCCTTCGTATGAGGAGTTTGAAGATGGAAGAAATTAAGGCTAGGATGGTTAGGCATTGTACGTATCATGTCCAATTGGCCCTTGAGCATTACTATTGAGTATGCATATTAAAATGTAAGGCTTCTACCTACAACAGATTTTAGTCTCACAATATTTTAAAATCAATACATCCAAGAATGTTGTCTTATCACATGTATTGTTCCATGCACAACTATTGGGTCACTTCCCCTATCTTTTAAGTATATGGTTGTAAATATTTTTATATCTTTTGAAGCAATTGTATCAAATCTTGTGTTAGATTAACTTATAGAAATTCAATGCCCTAAAAGAGTGAATTTTTATGGTCAATTCTTTCATTTTTATTTTGTGAAAGTCAAAGGGGAATCATACAACATTCATCACAATTTTATTTTCTCTTATTTTTTGGTAAAGGTGTGTTGTCTACTCAAAATTCCCCTCTCTAACAAGAACAAATTTTGATGATTTTGAGTCTAAGTGTTTTTTTTTCTGAGGTACCTAAGTCGTGAAGTCGAAAGAATCTAAGTTTTGGGTCATTTTGTAAGTTTTTCGGGTCTGTCGGCACTTTCTGGCCCACCAGTCCCAAGTACGAAAGTGCAAGTTGTTCCCCGATCGGCCGAAATCCCCCGAAATTGTCCCATTCTCGGGCCCGTCGGAACTTTTTGTCCCAAGTGTCCCAAAACTTTTGTGCGAGCTTTCCCATTTTCGGCCGAAACTCCCAAGCCGCGTACTTCGGACCTTTTTGTCCCAAATATCCCAAAGTCAAAAGTGCGAGCTTTCTCTTTTTCGGCCGAAGCTTCCTAGTCGCGTACTCCGGAATTTTCTGTTCCAAAAGTCCCAAGTCCAAACAGGCCTGCTGTTCCAATTTCGGCCGAAATACCCGAACCGCGTACCTCCGCGCATTTTCGTCCCAATTGTTCCAAAAGCTTTTGTGCATTCTCTCTCCATTTCGCCCGAGCCCGCGTGTTTCGCGCATTCGCGTCTCACCTGTTCCAAGCGTACCAAGTGTCATTCACACTTAGCTTTTCCCGCTCATTCCGAATATGACGCTCTTTCAAATTGGTGGTGGTGTATTCAATGCGCATTAAATTCGTTCCACTCCTCAAACGGCTATATAACCAAGCATACCACCTTCGCATTTTTCACATTGCTTTCTTGCTATCGTTTGCTCAAACCCTTGCAATCTAGTTCCCTTTGCAAATTCCTTCCAGAGTCTGGGTCGCAGCTCCGAATCTATCAATATGAAGATCAAGTTTCAGGGACAGGAGCAAATTTCTCCACTTGAGTCTGCCGTTTAGCAATATCGGAGACAGTGAAGCTCGTCATCTCGACTTCGGCGATTTTTGGTCAAGAATGACAGATGCAAACCCTACGCCGATGGCACAGATGATTAATGATAGCGGTTTAGCTTTCGCCGGAGGTTTCCCTATCTCAGTGCAGTGTGCTGATACGGTACTTTCATGCGGAGCTCACTTCGACCCCGATTCGAGCGAATTGACAAATGTACACGGGGAGAGCTAATTGCCAAGCTGGACGCTGCCGCCATTGGAGCTGCTCTGAGGATTCCGGAAATGGACAATGCTATAGTCCGTCTCTCGGGATCAAGCACAGGCCATGTCTCGACCAAGACAGTGATAAATATAAAGCTCGAGTGGCGAGGTCCTGGTTGAAGAACCCTAGGAAAGGAGCTTCTCGTCTGACCAAAACCCTCTTCCGGGCGGATTTCAATGAAGAATTGTCAGATTTTATAATCCTGCTGGCTCGGGTTATGGGTTTGCCCTCAACCAATGAGTTTCATTTCTGGATGTGCCCGCTCATCAGCATGGTGTGCGAGGGAACGCAAAACATCAATTGGGCAGAAATCATAAGCATGAATTTCGAACCGAGCAACTATCCAATGTGCAACAAAAAAAGAAGTTCTTCATGACTTCGTATCTGATGTATACCCTAGCAGCGTCACGGCAATGGTTTGGCTTTTCCTACATTGATGCGCACAAAGACGATCCGGTGTGCGCCTATTGCCCGCAGTTCACCCTAGAGACCAGCAATCGGAATTTCAGAAGGGTCAATGATGCCTTCACCATGTACGTGGTCAGATTGCTCGAAGGTGACACCGCCAGGAGGTTTTCAGACGAAGCTATGAACCTGATATCACAATATGGAGCCTATTTCATTCAGTTCAGGAAATTCTCTTATATCAGGCTTGCTGGCTACGAGAACACCCCTCTGCGGCTTCCCATGTTCTGCAACGACAAAATGGCCTTGATTGAGATATGCAGGCAACTGGACAAGTTGCACAGAACTTGCAGAGACAAGAAGATTTCTGGCTTACACTTTCCCATCTCTCTGGGAAACTACACATGCAAAACGGCCCTGGATGCTCAGAACGTAGAAAGAGCCCTGGTCCCTATCACTGTTCATTTCTTCAAGCCAAGAACCTTTTTTGACTTGAAGAAGTTCATTGAAAGGAACATCAAGATAGTCTATCATCACAGGGCAGATACAGAAGACTACTGGGGCCGACTGTGCAGATGATTTTTGAAGCCAGAAGAAGGCATTGTGGCAGATTCTCCCTGCAATTGATCCAAGAACTCAGTCTTGTACCAAGTTCCTGAAGGTCCTCCAAGATGGACAATTCTGAGCTATATTCGTATGAGTACGAAAATGTGATCAAGCACACCCCCTCTGGAGGACCTGGATTGGAACAGGAAAGAAAGAGATGATCTGGGCTGAGATTATTGCCCCAGTCTTGATCAGAACTAGGGTCTGGTTCAGTAAGAAGATCCGAGAATTCAAGAGGCACTCAGGAGAATCCAGCTCCAAAGATGATTCGACACCCATAAGGGAAGCATCAGTTCCAGAGTCTGGGACACCAGTGAAAACCCCTCCTGCCTCAACAGCTCAGGGACTTGTAGGATCTACTCCTTCTCCATCTACCCAGGTATACAAGAAGAAACTCAAAGAGGTAAAGAAGGAGCCTGCAGTGAATGACCCTCCAAGAAAACAGGCAGAGTTGCCTATGGGGCCAGAGAACATCATCGTTCTCAGTGAAAGTGAAGACAGTGAGATGCCAATTCCTGCAAGTGTCCCTGAAAATCCAGCAGATAAAGATAAAGAAGTCCAGAGCACCGAACTTCCAGGTACTATTGATTCTTCTACTGCCATTGCCTCCAGTGTTCCGCCTACATCTCAGCTTGAGTCAACAGCTGCACAGACCTTGAGTGTCATGAGCTCCCTGTCTCTTGGTCCCCTTGCCTCTCCTGCAGATTCTTCTTCCTCTTTTGCTTGGGTTGCAACCTCTGGTTGATAAAAGGAAGAGAAAATCCTCCTCTCAAAGCTTGGGACCAAATTTTGATGCTGTAGCAGCCTTGTTGGGCACCACTCCTTCTCGTGCCAAGAAAGCCAGAACTACTTCCAGGATTGTGTCGGATGTTCGAGGTCAGCAATTCCTGGAGATTGCTAAGCCCACAGTAGGACAAATCGGAATCAGAGTTGCTGACATCCGACTTGGAGCTTTCAAGGATCCCTAATGGGAGAGTCAACTCCTGAAGGTGAGATTCATAACCTCCAGGAAACAGTCACCAGAGTCATTGGAAGGGTAGAGAAAGGGCAGCAGACGATTGAACAGCTGGAAGAACAAGCCCAAGTTCTCACGAGTTTTATCAAGTCACTTTTGTCAAAGGACAAAGTTTTAGACCCTACTCCCTTGACTGCTCTACCCCCTCCTGTAATTCTAAGCCAAGATGAAGTGCAAGAAATTAAAGATATGCACAAGTATTCTGTCTATGGTAGAGCTATCGAAGCCATGGTGGATGACATGCTTGTTGCCGGGCTAAACTTCATCGACGAAGCTTTTAAGCTACATGGAAAGGTAGATGATTTGCAACATAAGCTATCCTCTACCATTGAGGTTATGAATAAGGAGCTTAAACTTTGGGCAGTTGCATTGTAGACCTTCGCCTCATGGGACAGACAGATGAGAACATCTTACTGGCGAATAAGATTTTCGATGATGCCGAAGATAATCTATCAAAATCCTGGGTCTACAGCGTAGAGTGGAAAATCAGAGTCCTGGAAGAAGCTTGTAGGAGAAATGAAGGAATAGCTGGCAAAAGGGAGAAGCTTTCAAGACGCTAGCAGCTGCTGCTTTCAAAGATATGCATTGCCATCTTCAGGACGAAAACTCTGGCATTCCCTCGTCCTTGCAAGAAATCAAAGCTCAGTTCAGAGCTTTTGTCAAAGATAATCTTTTCAAGGAAGACTCCATCTCTAAGGATAAGATAAAGGAAATTTGTTCTCTTTAGTCTGCCATTGAAGAAGCAAACAAAGACTATCATACTCACGTCGAGTTTGATAAAGAGATGGAGAAATGCCTGGGATTTTGGACTCAGTCTGCAACTAACACATCAGTCCCTCGTGGCAGAGATATAGCTGAGTCATTGAAGAAGTTCAGGCAGCGGATTCTGAAGACAGTGGGTCCCTCCCAGTAGCCGGCCACCTGTCTCCTTCTCCCTCCTTTCCTCTTCTTTCCTTTCTTTTCGTATTCTTTGTAATTAGTTAAGGTATTGCGTTTGGCATTCCTTAACTATCTTTTAGTTAAAAGAAACGGTTACAAGTCGTAACCGACTTGTAAGCTATATAATGGCCTTTCCACGCCATTTTGAAAGGAGGAAGAACTTGGCATACTCTCGAAATTGTAAATAGATCTTGAACGTATCAATACAAAAGGGCTTTTCTTTTCATTCTCTATCTGAATCTCTGTGTCTCTGTGTTTTCCTTTAGTATTGTGAAGATTATTTTGTACCTAATTCGTTAGTCTTGCTGATTGCTTTTGCAAATACAGTGGTCTTGCACAACCAAGAAAGAACTTTGTGTCTTTGATTAATGAATCTGAAGAAGGTCGTTTGAAGAACTTTGTGTCTTTAATCTTATTCAGCTAATACAAATAATCTTGTTCCAAATTCCCTGCAACTTCGCACTCGTAAAGAATTATTCTGTTATCTATAATTCCAAACGTTTGCTATTCTGCTTATCTTCGTACCCTCTTTCCTCAGTCCGATTGTAACTGATGATCTTTGTGGAAAACATTTTCGTGGTATCCAAGTTCAACCATAAAATGACATTCTGTATATTTGTAAATAGGTTCGTGTCTCAATAAGGGAACCTCTCCCATTAAAGAGGAGGGACTTCTTGTCCCTTGACTGTTGCTCTTCTAAAAAGTCCTATTTGAAAACCAACAAGGTGGCAACAACATAAGCTACAAAAGAAAAGAAAAGTTTCTTTTACTTTTGTTTATTCATGTCTTTCAAACATCACTTTGATTTTTCGTGTTTATCTTTTGTGTGGGTCACATGTGAGGGAAACAATAACAAGAGGAAAAATCGAAGAAGTACGGGTTTATTTTTTGTATGGATTCATATGTTTCATGTTTCAATCAAAATTTGCCATACAAATCTAGTTTTTCTAGCAAATGTGGCTAATACATAAGCTAGAGAGGAAAAATCAAGGTAAAGGGATTCAATTACATTTGTTTACTCAAATCTTTCATAGTTCAATTATTTTCATTCACTCACCGCATTTATAGAAGAGGGAAGAAGCCTAGAGAAATAGAGGAGTTGGTGGAGATCTTCTCATTGTTTAGAATGGAAGGGGTTACACATTCGCTTAAGACATTGGCAAAAGCAAAATCTAGGATACGTAAAAGAACTTGCAATCCTTGCGAAAGATGTGCAATGTGTAGAATATATCCTACAATCAATAGTCGATTATTGACGCATAAATCAACAATTGGGATATGTCAAGCATCTTCATTGATATGGGGTGGAGGTGAACATTTCAACTAAGAATGCATTGGTACAAATGGTACAAACTTTGTCTAATTTATCGTATAAGGAGAAGAAGACTGCATCAAAACCAAATAGGGTTTTGTATAATGTTGACTAAGAAATTATGGGAGCAATGTTTATTGTCGACTCCATAGTAAATCAATTACCAAACATATAATTACCCAACACTCTTGAGAAGACCATGGTGTTATGTGAACAAAGCGAACATGCATTTTAAGCAGTGATTTACATATTTGAGAATGAGGAATGCAAAAAGTGATGTTTCCTCTTGATTATGTGCATTGTCTTGCATATGTGAAAAGTGTGGATGTAGTTGAAGAGAGGAATAACATCTACAACAATGTTGTGTAGGAAGACAAATGAGCAAGCCCATTGGTAGATGAAGAGTTGAGCTAGAAGGAAGAAGCCTTAGGGTCAAAACCTTCCATTATCATATGTGTCAAACAGGTGTAATGTCCCCATTCCTTCACCGAGAGCCTAAGGGCCAGTTTTCATCTTAGCTTTGGTCATACCCAAGGGGTTAACGACGCTAGAGGCTATTTGGTATGGGGGAATTGTTTCCACCTTGCTTATTTGTTATATTTTTCCAATTGCATTGTTATTAAGCATCTTGGTGGTAATAATTGTTATGTTTTGTCGTTAAGGGGGACTCGTGAAACTTTATTATTATATTCTTTCATTAGGGGTCACTTAAGTCCCTTTGGCGACTTGGGGGGGGGGGGGGGGGGGGAAGTAACTTAAGTTACTTTATATTTTTGTGGTTCTTCCTAGAAGGGGTCGATTGGGGTCTTTTTGGGCCCCTTGTTGCATAGAGAAATTATATGAGGTTTGAGGAGTGATAGAGCTCATTCTTACACTCACACATATTTTGGCATTGAGCAATTGATGTTTGCATTCTTGTTTGTGGAGTAAAATCCAACATGAACCCTAGCTTCAATGGTGAGAGATCCACTCCTAGATAGTAGGGCACTCTTCGGTGGTGAAAGATCCACCCTAATTTGCTATTTTGGAGCTGATCCAAAACAAATATTCAGGCAGATTTTTTAGAGATTTCAGGAAGGGTTTGCAGAGGCTTTCAGAGGCTTTTCTTCAGTATCAATTTCAATGGTTGCAAATCTACCCTCAGCATTTAAGGCAGAGTTTGGAGCAGCTGTTAGGGGGGATTTTGGTGAATTTCCAGCCACTTATAGAGGGTGATGTTAGCATTAAGGTTTTGTAGCAGATTTGTAGGAGGTTTCCAAGTGTTCGTTTCCATATCTAGAGATTGGATTCTCTTCTATATCATTTGCAGATATTATTTCCAAAAAATTGGATTTATATCTATTGTATTTGCAAAGTTATGAATTTTTGAAGATTTTCACCAATTTAGGGCATTATAAAAATTATTGGCAATCATATTCTATTTAGAAAAATCCAAAAACAATTTTCTAGGCTTTGTTATCATTGTAGTAAGCTCTCTATAAATTTTTGTGAGATTTGGATAAATAGTTTGCAATATATCATTAAATTTCAGTTTGCTTCCCTAATTGAGTTAATTCCAAAAAAAATAGATTTCTCATTTGCTGCATATATATATATAGTGGATTTTTAAGTGATATCCCTCTAGGGATATTTCAACAGGTTCAAGAGGTGTATGATATTATAGGCAAGAATAGTGGAGGGGTGAACCAAATCAATTCGAAGTGGAATGGTAAAACATAGTATGCATACAAAATAATGGGTTTAGCACATTACAAGAGTTGGAGACAAAATTTCAGCCAAGTGAAAAAGGTTGTAATGTGCATTGGAAAAAAAATGAAATGTGCGGCACAAGAACCAAAACAATGAGAGTTAGTACCATGTCAGGTTCATGAGATAGAGATCAAAATGCCCAAGGTCGAGACTAAAAAGGTGGAACAATAACCAAATTTGTCATTGGTGTGCTTATGCACAACGAAAAACAAAACCAAGGAAGAAAGTCATTGTTAGCATAGTGATTGATAAGAATCATTAATATGGGAAAATAAGTTGCACAAGACAAGCTTCTTATAACAAAATTATGCATGGTGCACAAGAAGGTGTTCAATTGCTAAGAGGTGAAACTAGCAATATGGTCAAAGAAGGGGGAAAAAACAATGGCCAATTGGGAAAAAAGAAGAAAACTTAACTTACTTTATATTTATGTGGTTCTCTTTAGAAGGGGTTGATTGGGGTCTTTTTGGGCCTCTTGTCGCATGGAGAAGTTATATAAGGAGGTTTGAGGAGTGATAGAGCTCATTCTTACACTCACATATATTTTGACATTGAGCAACTGTTGTTTGCATTCTTATTGCTTGTGGAGTAAAATCCCACAAGAACCCTAGTTACAGTGGTGAGAGATCCACTCCTAGCTAGAAGGGCACTCTTCGGTGGTGAAAGATCCACCATAATTTGTTATTTTGGAGTTAATCCAAGACAGATATTCTGGGAAATTTTGCAGAGATTTTACTGAAGAATTTGCAAAGGGTTTGGGGTTTGAGAGGTTTTTCTTCAATACAATGGAGAGAATTTCAAGGGTTGCAAATAAAATTACCCTCAACATTTAAGGCAAAGTTTGGCGCAGCCATTAGGGGCATTTTGGTGAATTTTTAGCCACTTCTAGAGGGTGACATCGGCCTTAGAGTTTTGTAACAAGTTTTTAAGAGGTTTCCAAGTGTCTGTTTCGAGATCTGGAGGTTGGATTCTCTTCTATATCATTTGCACATTATTTCTAGAAAATCATATCTATATCTATTGTATTCGCAACAAAGTCATGAATTTTTGAAAATTTCTAATAGTTTAGCGCGTTATAAAAATTATTGGCACTCATATTCTATTCAAAAAAACCAAAAACAATTTTCTAGGCTTTGTTATCATTGTAGCAAGCTCTATAAATTTTCATGAGATTTGGATAAGTAATTTGCAATATATCATTAAATTTCAGTTTGCAGCCCTAGTTGAGTTAATTCCAAACAAATCAAATTTCTCATTTGCTGCAAATATATATACATATATATATATGTGTGTGTGTGTGTGTGTGTGTGTGTGTGTGTGTGTGTGTGTGTATGTATGTATACTGTGGATTTTTAAGTGATACCCCTCTAGGGATACTTCAACAAGTTCAAGAGGTGTATGATATTATAGTTAAGAATAGTGGAGGGGTGAACCAAACCAATAAACAATGGAATGGAAAAACATAGTATGCATAAAAAAAATGGGTTTATCACATTACAAGAGTTGGAGACGAAATTTCAATAAAGTGAAAAACGTTGTAATGTGCAATGGAAAAAAAATGAAATGTGGCACAAGTTCCAAAACAATGAGGGTTAGTAACATGTCAAGTTCATGAGATAGAGATCAAAATGCCCAAGGTCAAGACTAGAAAGGTGAAACGATAACCAAATTTGCCATTGGTGTGCTTTTGCTCAAAGAAAAACAAAACCAAGGAAGCAAGTCATGGTTATCATAGAGATTGATAAGAATCATTAATAAGGGAAAATAAGTTGCACAAGACAAGCTTCCTATAACAAAATTGAGCATAGTGCACAAGAAGGTGTTCAATTGCTAAGAGGTGAAACAAGCAACATTGGCAAAGACCGCCGGGGGGGGTGTGGGCCAAAGAGATACGATCAATGCAAGCATCATGCAAGCTACATGTAAAAACCAATATACTTAAGAACCCCAAGTTGGAATCGTGACCCAAAAAAAGTTTAAAAAGATCCGTAGAGCATCTTCAAAGCAATGTCGAATAGAGTAAATTACAAATCTACTTCATTTAACTCCGCAAAGATGGCCATAAATAAGGTTGATAACCAAGAAACTTCAACAAAAATTATTTCTTACTTTCAGATTAGTTTTGACTCGTGTCATTTGCTTGCTCACATAATAAAAGATCTCTACTTTGTTTTGTATATTTAGTATCATAGAAATGTATAACAAAAGCAAAGGGGTTATGAGGAAGAAAAATAGGATGGATCAAAGTTTTGGAAATCATAAGTTTCATAGAAAAAGGATGTGCAAGAGGACTTAATGCAAGTTTGTGTTAGTAGAAAGGTCAAAAGAAATGGAAGAAAATGTGCATGTGGCTCAAGAGATGCAATTCACACAATAGAAGAAAGAAATAGGTAAGAAAATCATTATGTTGAAGGATGACTTCATGTGACCATTGAAGAGAGAGATGATGGAAATAAATGCACAATGGGTTACAAGAATAGAGAAGGTGCATTCAAATAGATCATTTGCAAACTTCGCCGTTCGAGAAGAATTGGATTCAAGAGTTGTAGAAGCTAGGGCAGGGCAATGAGAGTGGGAAACAATGTGGGTTACATGTAAACTAGGTAGAAAACCTTGTGAAAGGTGTCTAGGAGATATCAAGAGATGTTGGAGAGGTATTTGAAATTAGTGTTAACCAAAAAAATGGAAAACAAAAGTTGAACTGAGGACACTTTCATCATATGATAGGAGCCATTGGGTGAAGGGCCCCAAGAAGACATTCAATTAGAAGCACAAGGATCACACCAACATAAGGTGAAATACCATATAGGGAGATACAAAGGAAACACCAACTCGTATAAATGACACATTCTTCTATACTAACTTGTGTCAACAAGATGCCAATGGCTTCTTTTATGTAGACGATAAAACATCTCCCTTACAAAGAAATCTCCATAGATATTCCCCCTCTCACAACCCTTGGAATAACATTGTTTTGTCAAAGATTTACGGTTGGCTATGAAGGGAAAATGTTGGCCTAAGACAGCCTCCAAAAGGGAGGTATCACATCAAAAGTGTTGTCCAAATGCTAAATGTAGATTGAGAAACCCAATCAAACACACTAAGCTTGGCAAAGAGGGGGAAATACAAGCAACAATGTATGCAAAGGAGGTTTAACCAAGCCAATTGTAACTATTCAGTTTGCAGGTTTGCATTAATCGTGGTCAAGCATATGAATAAAGAAAATACTCTAGTCACAACTTTCAAATCAACTAAGCAAAGTCGGAGCTAAGCAATAAAAGAACAATGTTTTAGAAACACAAAAACTAAATGTGGAATTTCATAAAACAGCATGGCAGACGATATTGTAGGAAGATTCGGAAATTAACCTTAATATAGGTTATATGCCTGAAGATTTAGAAACTCACCTAGCTATGCTATATGCATGATGTATGCATGATGTTTAAGAGACTAATCCTAAGCAATCATACAAGCTATGTAAAGAAAATTCATTTAACCTTGCAAGCAAATTGCCCTTAGAATCCAGCGATTCCAGTTAGACTATGATTTTAAAATCTCAGTGCAACACATTTCTTCTCAGAAAGCCAAAGCCAAAGACAATGATTATGATATGATTCAGTTCTGGGTCTTGAAAGAAAAGCATGTGTATTACAGATACCATCCCTCCAAATTTAATGCTATAATTTCATGAAAATTTTTAGTTCATGCTGAGGTAATGTAAGCCTTCTACTGTAACCAGGCCATAGTCATCCCATTCCCATATAATAGATTTCATTGCCCACATTCATGGAACCACTCGAGGCTTATAACTTGAATTCAAATCTCCCTCCATGGGACTCAGCTCTAAATCCTTGTAACAGAGAAAGGACATCATAGCACGACATTGTAGCAAGATATTGAATGTGGTCTTATGGACCCAATAAGATACAATTGAAGGATTAAGAGACGATTCTTAAAAAAAGATGACCAATTATACCCCTCCCCCTTGATAAAGGACACGTCTAGGCATCCGATCATTTCCACCTTACAGATCAATGCAGATCAACCACAACTACAGTGAAATGTATTTGGACTGAATATATAGTTGACATGATATGGGGCATCCCACCTGCTATGGGGTTTTTGAGGGGAGCAGAATTGCAATATCCTCACCCAAGGACTGTGAAGAATGCAAGGGATTTGAGAGGAGAAAAAAGGAAATACTTTCATTGGTTGAATTGTGCCCATTGTTTAACTAAAGAGTATTTCAAAAGCAAGTGAGAAAAACTCTATTTGGACGCAATGGTGATTAATTGGCCTGGTTTTTTTCCATAGCAATTTGCTATGGATGATTTCATTTACAGTATAATGAAATGCCTTTCCATAGGGAAGCTTCAGAGGGCTCAAGGTGTAAGTTCGGAGCGGCATGCAGAACAGTTGCTTTGATATGTTGCATGTTATTTGGTTCGGCACTCGAGGAGCATTCTCAACAAAATGATCCTGGATCGGTGTTATCTAAGCTTTCATTAAAGGGAAGGTGTGACAAGGTTACAGATCGGTGATATTTATGTTTTACCCTTCAATGGCACTTAAGCCACTCAGACATACCAGAACCCGAGCAACAGAAGATTACAGATGACCCTGTTAGAACATAGTTAGACAAAACCTCAGGGCTTACTGCTTAGCAGAATCATATGTAATGGTTACTTGTCTAAATTGCTGTTTGTTTAACCACGGGTTTCTATGTATATCTATTATACGCTAATACACTATAACTAGGAGCACATATTAAATGAAAATGGAAAATATAAATAAAAGCAAATGACAAGAATCCATATTGATTCTTGAGAACTAGAATCCAGGATATGACTTACATATGCAAGAATCAGCACCAGCAATTACCCTCAAAGACACAGTCTTGTCAGACAATGACTTTACACTGAAGGTTTTTTACAGGATCCGGCTCAAAAAACCAAAACGAGGAATGAATTGACTATATCCATGGTTTAGTATGTTGTCGGCATTCTACTATACACTGATGCATGTTCATTTTAAATACACTAACATAATAAAATTATCACCCCGGGTTTACTCCAATTTACATAGGGATGTACAATTTCATGCTTCTAAATGAGTTGCAAGAATACTCTTATACAGAAAACGAATTTCTTTTAGGCAACACAATGCCTAGCCATTAATTGAGACGCAGCAAATCGCACTCTTTAATATTCTACATGGCATTCAAATAAGCAGCAAAAGCAAAGACAATACTAGACAGCTAGAATTTTTGAGTATACAGCCCACATGGAATTCTTAAGTCAGGCAGGTACTGGAAGAGCATCAACCACAAATTCATACAGGCTTAGCTTCTCTCTCCTCCGTGCCTCCACCTGGAAATTGCTTGTCTTTTTTAGCAAAATACTCCTTTCTGTGGCGACGTTGTTTGCTGTAAATGACCCAGAAAATTATTGAAAGCATTACGCCACTGGAGATAAGTACCAATCCTATGTATACCCACTTAATATGCTTTCTAAGACCAGGGCAATATTCCATAGATATAGTTCTGAATGTATCCCTCACAAATGTACAGTCCTCCAGGTTTACAAGAAATGGAGTATAATGGTACAAGCCATAGCTGATATTTACTGCTGTTACCAGTTGACTATAAATACTTGGTGTTATCCTTCCAGTTGATACACACTTTCCAGATGATGAAACTTGGCATGTATAATTTGACCAGACCTACAAATTATAAGTAAAAACATCAGCCATAAACAAACTAAATAAAGCATCTTATTTATTTTTTAAAACCATGTCAGTAGTTAACAAGACCTGTTGCAGTTACCTGTGGTGCGTTTGTGAAATTTACTTCTCCAACCTTGCATTGCCGATCAGACATCTGTGAATTGTAAGGATTGCACAGTGTAGGCACCAGAGGACCTGATTGGTTGTAATAAATAGGACCAGCATTTGGAGGGAGGTTTCTATTGGCAAAATTATTTAGCACAGTGTTTACAACATCCACCACTTTCCCAGTTACTTCCTTGCTTTGATTTAATGACTGATTTGCAGTTGCAGGATCTACACACGGAAGAATTTCATCAAGAGCAGTATTTGCATAAGGGTGTGCAACCCACTCTTCCATTGCAACACAGGTATCTGAAACCGAACTGGAATTCCAAAACAATAGTTATAACAAAAGCTTAGTAAAATTTCAATGGTGACTGCTTACTAAAGTAGAACTAAATCCTAGTCATGTATTGTGCAGTAAATGTAGTAATAAAATAAGTAGCAGCATGTTCGCCATTCCCAATTCTTAGTGATATTATATTTGCAGCAATAGTTAAGAGGCCAAGTCCAGGCACAACATCAAATCATTTTTTGAAGTCATGAAAATTGCTCCTTATATGGCTCCGATTGTTCAAACTTAAGAGTTAAACGAAACAATGAGCAAGAGAACTCAATTTTAGGTGTGTCATCCTTGTGGTTGCAAGCCCAATCATATTCTCAGAGACAAAACAGCAGAAAATGGTAAAACTGATGAAACAAGTTTATGTCAGCCAGGGAACTCCTTAGCCAGTTATAACAGCCAGTTTTTCTATAAAAGCAAGCTCATCTAATACTTCATATCTTCTGGAACTGTACTACAGACTGGACATGAGGTTAAGGCACCAAATACAATATAGGTTGGGTCAAAAAGGCCTCAAACGTAAATGAAACCAATAACCATAAGTAAATGACCAAAACAAGTTTATGTCAGCCACGAAACTCCAAAACCTGGAAAAACAGCCCCTTTTTCATAAAAAGGTGTCCATCTAGCACATCATGACTTCTGGAGCTGTGATATGCGAGATCAAGGTGTCAAAAGCAACATATACTCGAGAAATGAGAGCCTCCCTTGAGCCTTACAAATTGATCATCAAGATGAAACCTGGAAGGTATGGAAGGGTTTAAAGTACACATATCATTGCTCAATTGTTGCCCCACCAGTGCTCAAGTTTTTTGACTATTTTATGAAAGGCTTGTTACATATAAATATGAATGCGTGGAAGGTCTTCAATCTAATAATACTATAGCTTTCCAGATCAAAGATATAACATCTTACCACCATATTTATAAATTATTTTTCATCAATTATAAGAAATTAACAAGCATAACACCTTATCTTCAAAAAATGCAGGCTGTATGGGATACAAAACTTAGACCTCGGAACTTGACAACAGACCATGCATTGGTTGACCTTCAAAAAAGTATCAGTTGTGCTGTTATTAACCAAAATTGACTACCTTGGAAGATTTGACCTACATTTTAAAAGTTAAATGTTCAAAGTTCTCGCAAAAACAGTCAGAGACATAACTTTGTGCTCAACAAAATGCAATAAAAACAGAGTATCGAACTAGGTGTTACCAACAACGTCTCTCATGTTCATGTTGGAAAGCTAATCTTTGCAGCTCTGCCCTCAAGGTAAAATTTAGAAGTAATGAATTGTGAATGGGTATATCTCAAATCTGGCATAAAACATTAACGCGAAAAGTCAAAGTGCTATGATGATCAGAACTCCTATATAATTGGATGGGTTTATCAACTTTACCATACAAAACTGATGGGTTCGATAACAAAGGAGAAATTATGTTTGAGAATTGTGACCTAGCCGCACATACAATCCCTTAAATACTGATCATATATGTTGATTGAAAACTTAAACTTAGTGGAGGGTAGTTTCCAGCCGTTGTTGTTCAAACTTCAACAAAGCTGTATAAAGGATCATCTCCATAACCTTTGCACACCAAGTGCTGGCACCCAACAAACTGTTTATTATATTGTCTTTTGTATAACATTGGCACATTTTAATATGATATTGTAGAAGGACATTACACCCCTTGTTTGATATGGACCACATACCGAGAATGTAGCATCATGTCAATAAATGTGTTAGACGGGCTTAGAGATAAGATACAGACTTGGGATGAAACAACACAGTCGGTATATTTAACCACATTTTGATGTAATAAGCCAGCGCTTAACCGCATATTGATGTACTAAGCCAGCACCTATATAAACGGTCTCCGGAAACAAAGATAGAGAGGTAGTCTGTTGAACTTGATATACAACTTCTGGCGATTCATAGGATGAAGGTATATTGATGTGCATACTTATGTTAATGTTAAAGATGTATTACATAATTTCTTAGATGATACTTAAATATTATGTTGGTTCATCTTTGTTGACTGGTTAATCTACACCAACTTCACCCCCTAGTGAATCTACAAACCAGTCTAGTCCACTAATAGAACCTAAACCTAAGGAACAATATCTTCCTATCATACTAGCAATTGCACGCGAAGTGTGCGATGGAAACGCCAAAGGAGATGCAATGGAAAAGCTAAATTGAAGAAAGGTTTTAAGGGAGTGGGGAAAATGCTAGGGGGAAGCAAATAAAACACTCTTCTTTCTTACGACCATGCACATGAAACAAGTGACATTTGTGGCTATCATTTGAAGGAGAAAGGGGTGAGGTGTGTAGATCGTTAACGCAAGGTACTCTAGAGATATTTCAAAAAGCAAGGCATGGTCGACAAATACTTTAAAGGCAAATTTGCATATGTTTAAATCACAAACTTCACATATGTTAGATATGGGAATTATACATTTAGAGTTCCTTATATTCTTGATTTCATGCACATGCTAATACTCAATATGAGTGATTGAAAGGTGGGTTTGTTTTTATTATTTTACAGTAAGAAAAATGTTGCAGAACAAATGATTGGCCACTAGGGTGTTTCCACCGACAAAGCTCACAACTACATCTACAAAATCTTCTTTCCATTAAAGCGTCAATGTTTTCCTATGTTGCTCTAAACTCCTATTATGGCTCAATTGCAAGGATGGTGGTGAAGGTATAAAAAGGGTGAAACAAAGTCATGAAACAGATATAGACGAGGTGGAGATACTATCTTACAAGACAATTAGAGGACACCAATAAAAAGCACATGATGTTGTGAAAGAGCACACCAACATACCCACTAAAAAATCATTAATGTTTGTGTAATCCACAAGCCTAGTAGAGGAGGCAAGATAGTCTCTAAACGTGTAACCCAATACCAAATTTGAGGTCTTTGGGAGCTACTGAGGGACGATGATTACCCATTCTTAAGGGGGTAAGTCGTAGACCTCCTCCACTACCGCCGCCGCCGCCGCCGCCAAGTGCTTAGAGTGTATACTATGACATTTGTTTTTTATGTTCCCCTATCGACACATGTTGTTGTGTGTTTGAGCCAGCAGACTTTTGCCTTATTTATGGATGTTGCGAGCTAGAGAATGTCGTGTGTTGTATGGACACCCTTTATTGCTGCCCTTCTGATTATCTCATCTATGACGTTGATGAAGCATTGTGCTTTAGGTACTAGTCCAAATTTGAAGTGATTACATGCATTGAACACGCAAATGCCAGTTGTGTTGTACATTAATCAACAATTTTGAAGATTTTGATGGACGTCCATGTACTAATCAACCCACAACAATTGATATCAACTACACAATGTCAGAAGGCCCCGGGAGTTTTCCACTACGAAAAATGCCTTCGGCGCAAAAAAAGCTTGATGTTACCATCACCAATAGTGTAACTAAAATACAGGGCAGTATCTTTGATCATCAAATGAAAACCTTGAAATATTTGGTATCTTGATTTAACAACATTATCACTCAGTATTAGAATTAAGTATTAATCTAGGGATTCTAAGAGACGGGGGATAAATTTGACGGCCACCTATGCCTGTCAAACATATTTTTGGTGATGGTAAGTTTTAAATCTTGCATTTCAAAAATGTAAAATAGTGTACTTTTACACCGTAATTAAGATATACAAAAGATTATTCTATATATATTTAACTATTTGTAATATATATTAGTATAATTCACCTATTAATCTATTTAAAAAATAGCGATCATATTTAAAATTTGCAAGTCACATGTCAAGGTTATTTCAAATATTTGCAAGCATTTTACAGCTAAAAACATGAAAAATGTCTTAACGGATGTCTAATTTAACTCCAGTTGAGAGGGTTTAAGTCAACCTTCCGCCCCCAATAAATGCATATAGACAAAAACAACGGCAAATATCGGTGTATAGTGCATAGATATTGCGGTCTCAAGCCCCCAAAGTGTAGCTTGGGCTACCATGTGACCATCTGCAGAGTTGCTCTATAGTGCAACCATCAGGGTCGGGTTTCGATTCAGGGAAAGAATGTGGCAAACTTGCAATGCTCGGCTCCCTCTTCAGTGATAACTATTGTTTCTGATGACTCGGATGAGCTTCTTACCAACGTGGAGAGTGTCGAGCCTAGCGCAAATGGTCATGTTGACATGGTTAGCGGGCATTTGTCTAGGTTGAGAGCAATAGGGGATGAATCAAACAGAGGGAGGTTACAACTGAACATGTTGCTGAGCACGGCAACTGTACATTGTCAGAAGCCCCCAAGGGTTTCCCTCTGTGAAAAACATCTTCAATGTAATAACTTAGTGAAACACGTTCAACGTAATTACAAGGCGTGGCTTTGTAATATGAGAACATCATTATTGTTCCGACGGGGAATTGAATAATGAGCTTCGTAGTGATATAATAGAGGATTCAACATGAATTCGGTTCTAGAAACAAGAATTTGATGCATGCAAAGCTAAGTTACTTGATGATATAGGAGTTTGACATTCCATACCTTGTCGATGTCAAAGATGACATAACTCAACATAGAGCGTCACTGTAAACAAGTATAGGCAAACGCAGAGGAACCTATGGCGTTTTGATTTTGAATTTCAAAATTTTTACCTCTCATTATCGATAAAGATTTTGGCTCCGAATGAGAACACGATAATCCCACCAACATCAGTTGCTCCATTTCCTCTACTTTAAAATTCCCAACTAATTTTTTTGTCAGTTGCATCTAAAAGTGTCCCATGTCCATGCAAATCCCAAACCCATTCCTCCAATAATTTATCCAAGCTCTGTTCCATCGGTCGTCGTCTGTAGGCAATTTCCAAGGCCATCGTTCCAAAGCTATACGCATCTCTAAAGCTACATCGATCGTATAGGAGAATCCCTATTATGTCCCATGACTTTAACCAGACCAAAATCTCCTACCTTGGCAATGAAATTTGAATCCAATATAATATTGTTTTCTTTGATGTCTTTGTCACCACTCGTTGTTTACAGTCCTCATGAAGATAAACAAGGGCTAAGGCTATGCCCCACGCAATGTCGTACATGTTTCAATCACTGGGATACCTACTAAAATTTCTTGCCAACATGTATAGTGTCGTTAGAACATGTTGTTGAGCATGGAGTTGTTGGGAGATGAAGAGTTCAGATATTTTTAATTGACATCCATGTACAGATCACCCTACAATTGTTGATTTCTATTGTACATTGTCAGAAGCCCCCAAGGGTTTCCCACTGTGAGGAACGCCTTTGGCGTAAAAAATAAAAAATCCAATATATTCGAGCAACAAGGAAAAAAGGAGGGAAAAAGGTACCAAGAGATGGTACAAAAGTTAGAATGAAAGAATGTGGTATTGGTAAGACTAAGAGTAGAGTGCCGAAGTTGGAAGTGGGAAAAAACCATGACATGACCATATTCAACTTGATTTTAGATATTGCCGCCTACCATATATTCTACCAATAGCAAAACAGATATCACAGTTGTTACTCTTCTTCTTCACATTGACAGAGATTTTAAGTATGAACAAAAGCTCTATCTTATCGCCAACTTTTTCTAATTGACACATTAACACTTTGCAAAAAATGTACTTGGAATTGGAACAAGCACAACCTACAACCTGCAACCTACCATCGTGTACTTTCACAATTATATCGTATAACACCGACAAAATTTGGGCAACTTAGGCAATAAAAGTTTGTGGGACTGGTGGAGATGAACGGTTCAAATATTTTTAATCAACGTCCATGTACAAATCACCCTGTAACCATTGATTTCTATTGTACATTATTAGAAACACCTAATGGTTTCCCACTGCAAAAAATGCCTTCGACGTAAAAAAGCTACCAAGCCTTACTCCAATAGTCTACCATAGTATCGTGAAGGTAATTACCAAAATCCAGCCAATGGAATTTCCTAGAGGCACTCAACAATATGCCACGCAAAATACCCCTAATGGGATTCATGTGAATATACCCCTATCATAGAAAATTTCTTATGCAACAAGCAGTTATAGAGGAATTCCCACCAAACACTGAAATTCAAATTGAACAACTAATTCAACCTCCCCAAGGTTCAAAAAAATACCAACATAAACACAGTTAACGTCATATCTCAACCTCAATCAAACAACACACTCTCAATAGAAGTCACAATGGATGACCTGATCAAATTCGAGCTACATTTAGATTTATAATATCTCAAATATTTCAATATGGTCGATTCAATTATATTAGGTAAAATGTTTTCCGCGAGCACCATCACTCGACACAACATTGTAACAAGCAAGCAACTTCGGGGAGCATAATATGTCTGCTTGTTATTTTTTCTTTACTAACACTTTTCTTGTCTAGACTTGTCAATATATTAATCTCCATGTGTGTGCACCTTTGCATACGTTGAAATCAAGGTGTGTCGACTTCTAACACTTTGTGAGAGATGTGTCATGGGATGTCCTTATGCTACCAACTTAATATAAACATCACATCAGCAAAATTTGTATTCATTGGCCTCCTAATCCTTACTCTCCTTTTCCTATTTCTCTTGCTCATAGCAAACATCATCAATCCACTCAATGACATTCTTTAGCACCCCTTTTTTTGGCCAATATCATCATCCAAGATGATGACATCAATTAAAATTGAGTTGTCAATTTTAGGGATCTGAACTATATTTATGTGTTTACCTCAATCATTTCTCAAGAATCAACATCAATTCACCTTCCCTGTGATTGCAATTACTTCCTCAAATTGAATAAGATAATCTAGGGCTGGCAATAAACGCTTTAAATATATCAAGAATAGATGCACTGTCAAGGTATACCAAGTCTTTAGAGTCTAAAATTTTGGTTTGTTTAACGTTTCTTCAATCGATTTTCACCGACAACCATCTCTCACAAAGAGCTACAAGCCCATTGGAGAATAATTGTTGGACATCAATGTGCCAAACATCTATTATTCATGCATTGTTAGTCAACACTGTCTTTTTGGTCAAGGGCCTATCATGAGTGTATCGCGAGTGTAGGGCTCACGATTGAGCATTATTACTAATGTTTGCAATGAAGCTCGTAAGCTTATGTTTTGTAAGGCCAACCCTTGCTTACAACCCATGTAATGATGTTGTAAGCAAGAAATAGATCATCCTTTTGGTATTGTAAACAAGCTCTACTCAAAAGGAGGTTGCCCCCTCAAAGAGACGTGCCATATTTTAATACAAGCAAGTTCAAAGTTACTTTTTGAGTTCATTTAACATTCTAGTTCTTCTGTATTTTGTTATTTATGTTTTCGTGAATATTTAGGCAAGCAGGATCATAACAAGTGCTATTAGAGCTCTTTCCAAGGCCGTGTTTCTACAACAACATCGAGTTTTAGCAGTATTGCAACCATACACCATATGTTATCACCTCACCCATTGTGGATCTTGGTGATCATAAAGTCGTAATAAAAGTGACAGTGTTAATAATTTTTGGACCCAAATCAGCCATTTATCTCTGCAAGTAGTTTTATTTTATATTTGTATATTAGAAATTGTACTCCAACAAATTTAAAACTCACAGAAAGCAGTTGTTCTAGGTTAAGAGGTTTTTAGTTTCACCATACTTTGTGAAGTGAGGGATTACACCCCAATACTCAAGCCATTAGACAACGTTGTATACGGATTAGTGCTTCCATGGTTTTCTTGAAGCTTAGTCATAGGAATCCATTGCTTGTTTGTCATTTGCTTTCCACCAATAGCAATTAACACTGAGAAGTTACTCAAATCATACCTCGGATACATCAAAATCTCTTTCTAGGGTTTTGTTTCTACAACAGCATCGAGTTTTAACAATATCGTAACCATACATCATATACTCTCACCTTGCACATCATGAACTTTGGTGATTAAAAACTAGTACAAAAGTGACATTGCTATTAATTTTTGGCCCCAAATCAGCCATTTTTACTTTGCAAGTAGTTTTATTTTTTGTTTGTAGGTGTAGATACTAAAATTTGGTAACTTGTCCTTGTGCAATGCCAAGTTTGACCTTGTATCCTTGCTAAGACAAATGCTCACATTCAAAATCCAATCTCCTCGTCTCTCTAGTCATTCTACAACTTGCTTATCTTTACACTATGCTTTGTCGTCAATTTTGGAAATATTATTCAATCAAAGCATCATAAAACATCTGATATTCATGGCACAACTTTCAGTTTGTATTTTCTCTCTCATGTCCAAAATCGTATGGAAGGGTCGAGATGTGGGGTCTAGTCTTGGCTGACTTGTACGGTCCTGCCCCTTTTCAATCACCAACTCTACTTTCAATTCCAAATCATTATTTGGGTCATTTCATCTTCTTAGGGTCAGCCTTATCATAATATCTCACCTACAAAAGACTATATAAGCAAGTCATTATCACTTTATAACTCACTAGCATTCTTACAAACTCCTATTGCAAATATCATTCCAGAAGCACTCAAAGGGTTCTTGAATCTTCCTAAATCAGTTGCACATCATCTAGAGCAGTCCCTACTACAAGTCTGAAGCACTCAACCAGGTCAAGGAGTCTAGCTTCACCCATCTACAAGCATGCAAAGATCATAGAGCCATGTCTTAAGCAAGAGCAAAGTCATCCCAAGCATTGCACAAGGGTTTCAATCAACATAAAGGGGTTATGTCACATAGCTAAGGCACACCATACTCCACTACTACCACATTGGTTACATTCTATAATATGCAGTTAGCCCGCTATCTAGGTGTCAAGAGACATCAGGGCACCCGTAGGGGTTGGTTAGCTATGCACACTTGTACAAGCACTTAGGAGAACTACTTGAAGCTTGATTTTTGCAATGAGGATATGTAGTGCAGCATTGGAATTGGTTCAGCAGCTGGGAGTCTAACCAACCAAGGTGATCCAACAATAGACACACATGTTTCTCCTTTGGTTTGCTAATGCTTTTGATGAAGGGTTTTTCAGTTTGTTAGGGTTTCTACTTTGTTGCAGGTCATCATAAGGTTGTGCGAACAAGAGCGACACACAACAAGCACCATTTAAGCACCCAGAAAGTTTCAAAGCCCAACTGTCTCCCGATCCTGAAACCATATAGTCCTTGTCTTGGACCGTACAGTTCCTTCCTAGGCCGTACAAATTTTGTACACATTTGCACCTGCACATTCTTCAGTTCTAGAATCTTCTATGCAGAATCTACAGCTCCAGATTTTCTTGTTCCACTTCTTTGCATACCCCAATCACTTAAGCTCATCTTGAACAGCTAAAGTCTCTCTCCTCTCCTATTTTGAAATAGTTTATCGCTTATCAATCGTTTAGTTCATTTTAAGTACAATTGATGTTGGAAGTTAATTAGATTAGAATAGTCTACATGTTGCTAATCCTTAAACCCTTCTTAATTATGCAATAAACATAACATAACATTCTAAAATCTAACAAGGGTGTAAACATGTAGTGAACCCAACTCTTGAATCAAATCCATTGCCCAAACCCTAGTAGCCCTTCCTTGGTTTCGATTTATCTATGGTATCATTTTATGCCCTTTCAACTTAGCAATCGGTTTAATCAACAATGCATTGAACACATCGAGCTTTGTCCTCCTACCCGTAAGAGGTGTGCCCTTCACCACCCCATGTGTTTGGGGTCTCTACTACTTTGGATCACACTATCCCTAACGATCCTCTTATAGAAATCGAGATCACTAACGAACACTCTTTTGAGATGATCTTAATGAAGATGACTATATTGACCAATTACAAGTTGAAATTGTCTCTAACTTTTGTGTGCAACTCTGTGAAAACTCTCATCACATTGAGCCTCTCCTTCGCATTCTTCTTGTTGATAAACTTTCTCGTGATCAAGACTCTAATGAGCAAATCCCTTTTTGCCTTATTGGACCTCCTAATCCACCTTTATCATCTACTATGGATACATTAACTATCCCTACATCAACAATGCCTCTTTCTTTAGGAGTATCTAATCCTCTACTTTATACTATTGCTATGACTATCCCTATGACCAATATTATCCCCACATCACCTATCTATAGTCCTAGTGTTTCACATGTTGCTTCTTATAAAACATGGGATCTTGAATCCCTTGTTCATACTTTGCAAGCTCAAATCTTACAACTGCAACAAGGTGAATCCCCTTCTTCACATACAATGGATTCTACTTAGTTGCTTCATAACCCACTTGCACCCAAAGTGGCTTCATACCCTTTGACCTATTGGCTTCGTTGCTCCCAAACTACCTATATATGATGGTAAAGGTGACCGTAAAGAGCACCTTTGTATGTTTCATGTCACTTGCTTGGACTATTCTTCCAATGATACATTGCTTACCAAGCTTTTTCCTCACAGTCTTAAAGACTTCAGCTTACAATGATTTTATGACCTACCCATGCATTTGGTAAGAACATTCACTCCTTTGGCTAATCAATTTCTTGCACAATTTTCTATCAACATTCATGACAAAGTGTCCTATGCTCAAATGGCTAAAATGCGACAAGGTTCCAATGAGCCCATTAGCAATTATGTCTTGCAATATAAGACTACACTTTCTAAGATGAACAATCTATTGGCTGATACTGAGTTATAAGATCTTTTTATTAGTTCCTCTACAAGAATCGGTGATGTTTGACAAGTTCCATTCATTCGATCATCTTTGTCATACTTTGAAAGAGCACAAAGCTAAGCTCCTCAGCATAAACAAGCTCGAATACGTTGCTCGTCCTCCTAGCACCTCTACGCACAAGTTCCAATCCAAGACTACTTTTAAGAACAAAGCTACTAATGATAAAACCGACGCTAAAGCCATAATCAATGTCGCATCACAACCTACAAAGCTACAATTGCAAACCTCTCGTCGGCAGTTCACATGTCTGCCTTGCTCACCTCAAAAAGTGCTTCAACAATTACTTGAGTGCAACCTTTTATCTCTCCCTCCACCGCTTGAGGTTGATCCAAGTGCACCTCATGGTAAGAAATTTGATGCCTCTGCTCACTTGATTACCACTAAGGTATTGGTCACTCTACTAATAATTGTTTTAAGCTCTACCACATTATCTAAGACTTGATGTTGGTACTATTGAATATGAGACTACACATCAACCCAAACCTACTAATGACAATCCAAAGCTGAAAATCTTTAGTGATTCACTCCAAGAGCGTGATGTTGTTAAATCTACCCTGGAAGTCCACAATGCTTATCGTGTTGTCCCACCTCCCCCATCTTATGATCACATGTTTGGTGACATGATAGGGACTATGTTCACCATAGCCTCTCCATGAGCTATTGTCTTTGATAATATTGATATGAATCCTAGGTATGTCTATGATACACTATACATCCCCGCATTGGTTGACCAACACCCCATATGCAACGTTTTGGTTGATAGCACTACTCTCCACAATATGTGCACTACTTAATTAATACACTCCCTTGTATACAATAAGAAGGATGTCATTGTTGATCCTCACACAAACATTGGTCATGTTGTATAGCCACTTGCAGTAGGCCCCGCTTCCTTTCCTCTTACGTTCTTAGTGGCCCCTTATCTTCCATCTTGTAACATGCATCTACGTTGTATGTGGCTCCGCACATTTGTGCCTATACCTTCTATACTACAGCAATGTGTCAAGTTCGTTTACAATAACCAAGTGGTCACAATTAGGGGAATCCCTTTTGCAGCTCCTCCATTGTCACAACTTGGCCCGAATCATATACTCACTCTCTCTAGTGCTAATATGTCTACAGCTTCATCTGTTACTTCTCATGTTATATCTTGTCATACACCCATAAATAGATCTCCTACTCGGTCACCTAGGGCACACACCACTCGATGACAAACACATTCTCTTTCGACTTGTGATGTGATCATCTTCTACATCCACTACCTCTTATGGACTTTCCCACCCTTACTCCCCTTCAGCACATATTATGGATTCTACATGGAACATGCATGAGCATCATTTGCCTCTTCTGCCACTTGAGGGGCTTACATCTCCTTCGCTAACTACACATGGCATGCATTTTCATAAGGCCCTTATCGAATAGCTTTCATGCTATCCCTTTCCTTGTACGTAGCTTTTTTCAAAAAACTTCAAAAACATTTAAATAATCACATGATACAAATACATTAAAATATGAGCAAAATCCAAAATCTAAACATGTTCTAGTTTGCTTGGCTCAGCGATTACTTTATACATGATATTTGCTAGATTGTTTTGATAGATAGAATATCTATTCTATACACACATGCGTTCACAAGGTATCTTGAGCTTGATCCAAGACATTCACACATTGATACACGATGATGGGAGTCGGCTTGTTTCCTTACACTTCTCTCTTCAGGGCATCCCTCCACGCTTTACAGGTGCTTTTGTTTCATTATATGTTTCTTTACACATTCCTCATCATTCTTCTTTACATACATAGTGTTCATTGGTACCTATTAGATCAATAGGAATAACACGTGTTTTATGTAGTGTTAACTTGCTATCTCTATTGTTCCTATTACTAGTTGCTACACTTGTTATCTCTATTGTTACTATTACTAGTCGCTGCACATGTTTTCTATACTATTGTCATTACTTGTTTATGTGGATTCATTACTTGATTGCTTACTACGTGTATTTCCTGATTACGATGCTATGACTATTTGCTTTATATTGTCCATGGGTCTTTCTTTTCTTGTGATACCGTGGGTATCCCATGCCTACTTTGCGTGTATGCACTTGCTGTTTTGATTGTGGCACATTGTGCCTTCTACTGTGATTGTCTTGTGACACCATGGGTATGTCCCATGTTTGCGGCTCCATGCCTATATGTGACTATGTTTCTACATGTTACTATTCACTTTATTGTACACTATTGTTTTTATTACTCTATTGTTTCTAGCTTACATTGATGCTTAAACTATTGTTTTTGCTATAGCTTTTAACATGATTACTATGTTGATTTTACACTTGTTTTACTATGGAGTAGGACATGATTGCTATTATTCTTTGTTACTAGTTGTTTTACACATGTATTCTTGTTTGTTGCATGTTGTTTTTCACCATGCCATGGTTGCCACCATGTGCAACCCCTTTGTTGGTACAAATTCTTACAAGTAGATACCACTTCAACCTTCAATATACTTCTACAAATTATCAGACATATAGTACATGGGTACACATCTATTCTTTTGAGCCACACACTCAAATGCTTTATCACACACACCTCAAAAGCAGGGGCATTCAACATGGTATTTCTAAAACTACAGACAAATTACACGACATGGACATATTTTCACAGGGCTTAGATCCTCAAAAAAGGTCACAAATACTAAAATGTGGCAGAATTCAAACAAGGTCAAAACTGTACAATACCATTAAGACCATGTTATGGTCTTGACATTTCCATATGTTCCCGGAAAAAAAAGCAATTTCATTCAAAATTCCAATTTATACAAATTCTATCAGAGGTTGACAGGACTTTTACACAAGTACAAATACAAATGACATAGTTCAAAGTAGGTTATAAGGGGCATGAGTACTTCATTCCTTATTCACAATGTTATTTCAAAAATTCAAATAATGAGTTTGGTGGCATTGAAAGGATTTTTACACAGGTACAAATACAAATAACGTAGTTCAAAGTAGGTTATAAGGGGCATGAGTACTTCATTCCTTATTCACAATGTTATTTCAAAAATTCAAATATAGTTACAAAATGAGTTTGGCGGCATGGGCCTCCTCCCAACCTAAAAGTGCTAAGAATTCTTAACAACCAATTCAAGCACAATAACACCTTATGCGGGCATAACAATGACCATTCCTTCAAAGTCTATTTTTTTCAAGTTGAAGCAAAATGAGCCTAGAACTGTCTACAACAATGTGGTTCATGGGTTTAGTGGAAAGTGTAGAAGCAATACTACAAGCTTCATAAACTGATCTTCCCCTTCTCTCACGAAATTCTCAAATAAGGAAAGCATCGAAGCAATATTGTGAGCTTCATAGATTGATCTTTTCTCCTCTCTATACATTCTCAAATGGGGAAGGCATCGAAGCACATGGGTTTTTTGTAGTCTAATCCTTCCCCCTATATTATCTCCCATAGCACAACATTGAGGACTAAACACCCCAATCCTTCGACATCTTCAAGCAAATTCAAACTCTCCAAAACTCGGCAACAACAAGAGCTCCTACCTCCACAAAACAAACCGGTGTATTCTTTCCATGTTTTGCATCTCCTTTTCGTACTTTTTGCAATGTTCAAAGTTACATGCACTATCTATATTTTGAGTCAAAGTTCAGATTCTATCATAGACATTGACTACACTTTGTGTTGCAAGTTTCATCACGACTCATGTTAACACCAACACACCACAAAGTGCCTTCGAGTGAAAGTAAAGTGTGTGCACTCTCAGATATGTTTTCCTTTAAGCATGCAATTTGCAATTACACACTTACAAGGGTCAAATCTAAACACTAAAATTTGTTAACTTGTCCTTGTGCAATGCAAGTTTGACCTTGTATTCTCGCTAAGACAAATGCTCACATTCAAAATCCAATCTCGTCACCTCCTAGTGATTCTACAACTTGTTTATCTTTACATTGTGCTTTGTTGTCAATTCTAGAAATATTATTCAATCAAAGTAGCATTAAACATTTGATATTCATGGCACAACTTTCAGTTTGTATGTTTCTCTCTCCTGTCCAAAACAATGTGGAAGGGTCAGGATGTGGGGTTTAGTCATGGTCGACTTGTATGAAAATGCCTCTTCTCAATCACCAACTCTATTTTCAATTCTAAATCATTCTTTGGGTCATTTAACCTTCATAGGGTCGGCCTTATCATAATATATCCGCCTACAGAACACTATACAAGCAAATCATTATCACCTTATAACTCACTCAGCATTCTTACAAGCTCTTATTGCAGACATCATTCCAAAAGAACTCAAACGGTTCTTAAACCTACTCAAATCAATTGCACATCATTTAGGGCAGTCCCTACTACAAGTCAAGTACTCAACCATGTCAAGGAGTCTTGCTTCATCCATCTACAAGCAAGCAAAGATCATAGAGCCATGTCTTAAACAAGAGCAAAGTCACCAAAAGCATCGCACAAGGGTTTCAATCAACACAAGGGTTAAGTCACATAGTTGAGGCACACCATATTCCACTACTACCGCATTGAGTGCATTTTATACTATGCTAAGGGGTTGGTTAATTCTACACACTTACACAAACACTTAGGAGAACTACATGAAACTTGATTTCTGCAACAAGGATGTGTAGTTCAGCATTGGGATTAGATCAACAACTAGGAGTCTCACCGCCCAAGGTTGTCAAGCCACACACACACACACACATGTTTTTTTCCGTTAGTTTGTTAATGCTTTGATGAAGGATTCTACAGGTTGCTAGGATTTATACATTATTGCAAGTCATCATAGATCATCCCGAGCTTATGTGAGCAAGGGTGACAGCAAGCACCATTTCTAGACAAGCAAAGCACCTAGAAAGTTTTAAAACTGACTACTTTCTAGTCTAAAACCATACAGTCCATATCCTCGACCATACAGCTCCTACATAAGGCGTACAAATTTTGTACAGTCTTACACTACACATTCTTCAATTCAAGAATCTTCTGTGGAGAATCTACAGCTCTGAATTTTGTGTTCCACTATTTCGCATACCTAGATCACTCCAAAATCATTTTGAACATCTAAGTCTCTCTCTCCTCACATGTTTTGAACTAGTTGTTTATCGTTTATCAATCCTTTAGTTCATTTCAAGTTGGAATGCATTATTTTGGTTGTGTATAATTGATGTTGGAAGTTAATTAGATTATAGTAGTATTGTTCTAATTCTTATACCCTTCTTAGTTGGTATATAATAAACATGACATTTCTAAAATCTAACAAGATGTAAACAGTAAGTTAAAAATTGTGATCCAAGTTTAAAACTCACAAAAGTTGATCAAGTTAAAGCAATTATCAATTTTACCTATTTCCATGAAGCGAGGGGCCATGCCCAAATACTCAAACCATTAGATTGCATTGTATATAGATTGGCACTTTCATGTACTTTCAAGTATATCATAAGACACCATAGGTTTTCTAAGCTTAGTCATAGGAAGCAATCAGTTGTTTTTTGTTTGTGGTGCACTAATAATGGTTTACCCCAGGAAGTTACATCATACCTTGGAGACAAGATAACGGACTACAAGAAGGGTAATCCTTTGTGTTCGTGCTCTGAAACATTGGTCTGACACTATTTACAAATGGGATCAGTATATCTTTGAGCCCACAAACAAGACACACACACGATAACAAACCCTCTTTGTTGTAACCCTAATTGTGATAAACCCACAACTAGTTGAATTTTCTAGTAGGCAATTACAAAGGTAGTTACAAAAGATAAAAATGTCAAAACAAAATGTTTGCCACCATTGAGCCCATCGAGTAGCCAGTACAATCAAAAACAACAAAGAGTCTAGAAATTTATTTTCCAGTTTTTCCCACCTATCCCAAACTGATTTTCTCTTTGTCCTGATCATTTTGGTGTAGAATTGACCAATCAATAAAAGGGGGTCTCTTATATGATGGTAGTGAACCACTCAAAAGAAAAGGACCAACTTGTGAATGGCATGAAAAACCTCCAAGCTGAACACTCCTCAGTAATGGATAAACTATCTGAATTCGACCAATTGGATCTCATAGATGACTTGGACGGTAGATTGACAAGTTTAAATGCAGAATACAACTCCATTCACAATGGACATGGCTTTAAAACAAGATCCTATGGTCATAACACCAACCAACAATTTGGGAAGCAACCTTGACTCCTCAACTGGATTTCCCAAAAATTAGATTAATAATTTGTTGAATTTTTATGCATCTATGTTTAAATCATCTCAAGATGACCACCATGAGTTGTCACTAACATAGTGACATTCTTTCCTTTTAATTTTTGTAATAATCACAAGCCAAGGGAATCCACTTAGCACACAACACCATAAGCATTTGTTAGTAGGGAAGGCAGATGAGAGAGTGAATATAATCCTCCAATTTGGTGACAAAGCTTTTGATTAGTGTAGTACCCTTACTAATTACCTTTCTCACAATTATTACTAATGTGGGTTTAACCCAAATACAAACCAATCATTTATTTTTGATAAGATAAAGGCTTTCAAAAGCAATTTAATTAGATTACTATTTTTTGTCTGATATACACTTATGTATGTTTAAGTCATCTCAAGATGAAAACCATGAATAGTCACTAACACAATGACATTCTTTTCTGGTAAGGCAAAGGAACCCACTTAGCACACAAATATCATATGCATTTGTGAGTACGGGGAGGAACAGTGAACATAACCCACCAATTTGGGATTCCCATCCTTTAGCCTCTTTACCCATTGGTAAAGCTTGTGGTGAATGTATTACCTTATAAATCACCTTTGTCTCGCAATTATTACCAATGTGATTAACCCAATCACTCCTAAATCATGCATTTATGTTAAGTTGAAGGCTTTTACAAACGATTTAGTTATATTATTAATTTTGGCATGATAACCCTACAAGCTAACTCAGTAAAGCAAAACAATTTTTTTCAATCCATCATACTTCCACGCATCAAAAACTCTCAGTATAATCATTCAACTTGGAATGTGAAGCAATTCAATGGTATCAATTGTTGGAAAAAATATACACTAAGCTCACATGGGTGGAGTTTAATAAATGCCTCACCAAATTTGGTCGTAGTGAATATGAGGACTTCACAGACGCATTGACTCAATTGAGGAAAACTTGCTCTATCTAGAATTACCAAATTAAGTTCGAAAAATTGTTCAACCAAACAACAAAGTTGGACGAGGACTTGAAAAGTTGCTTCACCAATGGATTGAAGGAAGATGTTAGGACGGAAGTAACAAGTAGTAAAGCTCGCTACCTTTATGGAAGTAATTAGGTTCCCTAAATTAGCCAAAGAGAAATATATAGCCCAACATTGGTTGAATAAACCATCACAAGTCAAGAATCCTAAACCATCTAGGTCAATTCCCAATCAAGGCACAAGAGCACCAACTATCAAGTAACGGACTTACAAAGAAATGGCTACTCACTGAGCCGAAGGTCGTACTAATTGTGATGAAAAATATGGCCTAGGAAATAAATGTATTGAACTAAAACTATATCTACTACATGTTGAGGTGCCTTCCACATTTGACATATTGTCTAACTCACATGACAACTCCAAAGATGAGCAACTTGATTAGAGTAGTCCAAATGAAGACTTCGGGCCTTGAACTCTGAGGCTCTAGCTAGGATCACCATCGCCCAAACAATGAAAGTAGTAGGATACTTCAAAGTGTATTGCCTAACCATCCTTATTGACTCAAGAAGCACTTATAACTTCATTGACCCAAGGGAGGCCAAACAAGCAACTTGTTATGTGTATTGTACCCATGCACCAGCTTTGAGGTGATGGTAGGTAGCTAACAAAGACACATTGGCTAGTATCTTTGTAAGGGGAAATGACACAATGTCCAGGTTTTAATAGGTGATTACAAGCTGAAATACAACATGTGGGCACTTTCACCAAGTGACATAGTCTTGTGTGCCCAGAGGCTTCAATCCCTAAAGACCTATTTATATGAGATTTTTTTACAATTATGGATGTAGTTCGCAATTGTGGGACTGTAGACACAATCTATGCACTTGGGTATATTTCTAGGTCGTAGAGCATACTAATAGATACATGATTCCTAATCAAGAAAACTAGTAATTGACAATGTCTTTTGGGCCTTTTGCTTTGCCTTTTATACTTCTATTGACCTTACACACCCTACAAACATATCAATATTTGACTTAGCTATCTTTTATGGCCTCAAACACTAGCGCCCATTTAGGACAGAAGCACCCAGGCACTCTTGTCCCTTATGAGCGCTCCTGACCCTCTCTAGCCTTTTCTCACTCTTTTGGGTCTCTTTTACATCTTGGGCATCTTTTACACTTTTGGGTCGGCCTTCCAGTTGTCAATTAAAAAATTCAAAAAAGGGAATCATATATATACATCGTTATAGCTCTCAAATAAAGGGCCACGCACTAGCATTATCTACTATCACCTAAGCTTGCATCCAAAGGCACAAAGAGCATTACAGAGCATCCATCTAGCACATCCATACAAGGGACAAGGATTGCATCACTCTACATACACAACATAGGAGGGAAAGTTAATTCTATTTCATCTCACACATTCTATACATTTGTTATATTCTAGATCTAGCCCACTATCATTGTGCAACTTGCACAAGGGCATCCAAGGTCATCATTACACACACATTCACACATAGCTACATGGAGTCTGAAATGTAGTGCATCGCTTAGTACTGAGTTCACTCTTCAGGTGACCGCTAAGGTCAGTTTGAATCCCCGTTTTGTATCTCTCTTTGCAAGTTACAAGTACGAACAACGACATTGGAACAAATCCAAAACGACAAACAGAGATCAACAACGAAGCTCTTTCTGTACAAAAAGACCAGAACCTAAGGGTGGACACTAGCGCCCGAGCGCTCTTGTCCTCCCATAGGCACTTTTGTCATGCACATTTCTGAGTCTCCGAATCTTCAGTGAGCCTTGACAACGTTGTTTCCAATCTATTTCAGATATTTGCCTGCCCAGATCACTTCCATATCACTCAAAAATCAACTAAGTCATCTATCTCTCTCATTTGTTTAGGGTTTCATATTATTAGTTGCTTTTTGCTTGTATATTTGTTGTATTTTATCACGTGTATATCGTTCATTACAGTAGTTACTCTGAAATTAAGATTTAATTTAAGTTATATTAAAGGAAGGACAACAATACACCTCAACTAGAATGGCAATGGGACGTACTTGGGTTACTAGTTCTACGCACATGGCAAATTTGGTCAAAAAGCATTCCTCAGGAATGGTGGCTCACTTGTGTGCAGTTACCATGATAGTTACCATGACAGCAACAAGGACATCCACAACACTTGCAAGATTATAACTCATTTTTCACAACAGTTTTCCAAACCTTAGAGATTACCACCACATCACTCCAATGACCAAACCATACAACTAGTTTTGAGGAGTTAACCACCAAACATCCAGTCTTATTGTTACCCATATATGCAAAAAATGGAAATTGAAAAAATGGCCGAGGGATTGTTGGATGCAAGGCTCATTCGACCAAGTGGGAGCCATATCCTTCTCCTATGCTCCTTGTTCACAAGAAAGATGGGTCGAGACAGTTATGTGGAATTTGGAGAATCAAACAAACTCAAAGCCATGAACAAATTCCTAATTCCATTCATAAAATAAATATTGGCTGAGTTACTCAGGCCTATTCCTTTTCTAAGCTCAATCCAAAGATTTGGCTACCATCAAATCCACTTATGGGAAAAGGATGTCCCTAAGACGTCTTTTTGGACCCACGACAGCCACTACAAGCTTTTCGTGATGCCTTTTGGTCTTACAAATGCACCGCTAATGAACCAAATATTTTGGTCTTCACTTTGTAAGTTCATCCTAGTTCTCTTTAATGACATCTTGATTTATAGCAAGACATGAGAAGAACATCTTGTCCGCAAAAACCACACCCTGTAGCTCCTAGCCAACAATCACTTGTATGACAAGCACTCGAAGTGTTCTTTTAGTACTATAGAGGTGGAATATCTTGGTCACATTTACTTAGCCAAAGGGGTTAAAGTCAATCCTAAGTCTTGCCCAAACCTAAGAAAATTGAAGATATGTAACTCTAGCCCAAACCTAAAACCGTCAAAAAAGTTTTCATGGATTCTTAAGTCTTGCCAACTATTACCACAAATTCGCCAAGGAATATGTTAAGATTGTGGCTATGTTGATTACAATGCTACGCAAAAAGCCTTCATGTGGTCTACACTAGTAGAGTGTGCCTTTGAATTTCTCAAACAAGCCATGTGTACCACAATGGCCATTGCAATATGAAATTTCTCAAAACCTTTCATCATTAAAAGTGATGTGTCAAGCACAAGAATTCAAGATGTATTGATGCATGATGGCAGGCCTTTTACGTTTCCTAGCTCGACCTTAGCAAGAAAGAATCTAGGAAAATTCACTTATAAAAAGGAAATGTTAATTATTCTTCATGCAAAAACTCATTGATGATCATATTTGATCAATAGACATTTCTACATCAAAATTGATCATCACAGCCAATAGTATTTCTTGGAACAACATGTATCATCGCCAAGCCAACAAAAGTGGGCAACTAAACTCTTGGGATATGACTATGAAATTATGTACAAGGCAAAAAAAAATGCGGTCGCAAATGCCTTGTCACGTACATTTGAAATTCAAGGGACCTTGTGTGCCTTATCCTTACCAAACCCTAATTGGTTACAAGAAGTCCAACATGAATGGCAACAAGATGCATAGGTTCAACAGCTCATAATTGATCATATAGTCAAGCACGAATTTTCTTGGGATGGTAATTGCTTGCGCTACCAGGATCATCTGGCACTCTCTACAAAATCCAAACTTCGAACGAAACTATTGTAGTAAATGTCAACCAAGGAACAACAGTGTTTACTTAATGTAAACTTGGTCACTACAATCATGAGCAACGAATGTAATATTTATAAGCATTGAACACTCCAAAATAGGTTCCTAGATAATAAGAACAATAAATCAACAACCACCTAATACAAGCTACAGGGAAACACTATTCCCAACAATAAGACATTAGGGAGATTACCTAACAAAATGACAAAATAGAAGATATGTAATCCCCTAGCTAATAAACTAACCAACCTACATGTGAAGTAAATAAAACTTACATCATATTATTACAATGGTGAATTCATCAACCTAAGCTAGTTCTAAAAACAACTACATGCATCACATCATGCAGAGCATTCTGGGTTTTTGAAGATCTATACGCGAGTCAAATGGCATGAAACAGGATATCAAACAATTTGTGCAAAATGATATATATCATCAAAAAGGAGACTTTCCAAATCCCTACTACTCTAAAACCACTACCTATTCCCATGACAGTATCGATGGATGTCTCCATAGACTTCATTGAGGGGTTTCCTAAGACTAAGGGGAATTGGTGATCCTTGTTGTGGTTGACTACGTCTCCAAATATGCACATTTATGCTCATTGACCCATCCTTTCAATGCTTCCATAGTGGCATAAATTTACATTGATCAAAAAAATTATCTCCACGGCATGCCATCTTCTATTGGTTAAAATCATGATCCCACTTTCACTACCAAATTTCAGTAGGAATTGTTTCAACAACTACCGGACACAACTCAAAATGAGCTCAACATACAATCCTCAAATTGATGGACAAATAGAGATTGTCAATAAATGCTTGGGGACCTACTTGCATTATTTTGCCTTATAACAACAAACTTGCTGGGCTAAATGGTTCCCTCTTGCTGAATGGTCGTACAACACTTTTTACCACACTTTGACCAAGATGACAACCTATGAAATTGTATGCGGCCAACCACCACCATCTCTCATATCCTACCTTCCAGGTAGTTCCAAGGTGCAAGTTGTAGATTCAACCCTATGTCACCAAGAGAGTCTATTGCAAGCTCTAACGGATAATGTAGGGCAAGCTCAAAACAAGATGAAACAACATGCAGATCAAAAGAGTTTGAAACGCCACTTTGCCATCAAGGACATGGTTTTTCTACAACTACAACCATACAAATAGACTTCATTGAAGCTCAAATGCTGTCAAAAGTTAGTACCGAAATTTTAAGGATCATACTAAGTGCTACAACAAATTGGCAATGCAAGGTATAAACTAGACCTACCCAATTTCCAAGATTCATATCGTTTTTCATGTTTCTTGCTTGAAGGTCCTTTGAACAGTGAGTTTGTGTGCAAATGATTGTCCCAAAGTTGGACGAAGAAAGATCCATCATCCTAGACCTTTAGGCTATATTATCCATATGAATGCACACCCTTCACATATGTACCATCACTGATGTTTAGTTCCAATGGTTGGGCATGCAACTAGAAGATGCAACTTGGAAACCTCTCTAGCAACTTCAGTTGCAATTTCCATTGCTCAAGTTTTGACAATAGAGCTTTTTGAGGGCATGTTTGGACCTCAATATCCTAACTGTCTATTATTTTTGCATTATAATAGTCAGTTATCTTTTGGCTCAAGTGCCTATTGTGTGTGAAGTCGCCCCTTGAGTGTTAGGGTTAATGGTACTAAACAGTAAAACATATATAGTGAAGTTGTGAGGAAGAAATAGATCATCTTTTTATATTATAAACGAGCTCTACTCAAAGGGAGGTTGTCCCCTCAAAGAGACCTGTGATATCATAATTTTGAAGCTATTTTCAAAGATCATTTAACATTCTAGTTCTTTTAGTAAGCCTGACCTTTTTCTTTTATACTTTGTATGCTTTGTGAATTTTCTATGTTTCATTCATTTCATATGTTTCATTCATTTCATAATATAGTATATGTTATTTATTTACTTTATTGTTATCTTTACATTATTGTTATAGGTTTTGCTAGATCATCTCATAATGCCCAACGCTCTTATTTTATTGTCAATGGCACCTTACCTCTAGCTTTTGCTTTACCATCTAATGACACCTCAAACCTAGTAAGGTCCTCCACCCCCTCTCTATAGATATTATATGTAGGTTACCAATTTGAACCCATTACAAAAGGCTCTTCCCTATGGCACTAGAGTGCTTTATGAATTGGCATTCTTATAAGATGAATTTAAAACAATATTTTACCTTTTACCTATTTAAAGACTTGCATGTGTAGAAACTCAATACAATAACCCATTAGGTGCCTTGGATGAGTAACCTATAAGGGCTGATATGCTAACACATGATGGTCTTTAAGTGTCAATTAAGATCATAATCGTGCAATTTAATTAGATAACATTTTGGTTTCTTTGTTGAGACCTTCAAACAAGATTCCTAGTTACAAAATGCTCTAAAGTGTTGCACAAGATGAGATTGAAGCGTTGATAAATTAAAAAACCCTAGAGTTTGCACAAGAAGAAGCACCTACTAAAACAATTCAAAGCATATTAAGTATTTTGTTGTGAGTTTCCTAAGCATTTATTTAGATGAATTGCATCTTGGAAAAAGAGGCGATCTAGTATTCACAATAAATAGGTTCTGTGGACTCTTATAAAAATTGCCTTATAAAGGAAACAAGACATGATGTGGACCCATACATTAAATACATTATAAGTGGAGCAATAGATAGTTATGACATGGAACTTGTTGTTACTATCTAAACCTTTGTGTACAAGGCATTGGCAACATGGATCAAGATGTTACTTGTTTACATGAAGGTTGAAAGGCTAGGAACGGAGAAGTTAGCTACAAGCAAAAAGGCTCAAGCATAGTGGGAAGTTCTGGGAAGTGAAAAATATGGTTCAAATACGAGGAATGGTGGTATGGAGGATCAAAATCACGGAACAACATGCTAAGAGATGGGTGTAGTTTCATGAATATGATTTGGCTACGTCAATGGTCAAGCAAAGAACCTGCGATGTCACGGGCACAATAAGCAGATCCTTGAGGAGAAATCTGGCTTGAAGAACCATACAACATCCATTAGTAAAAGATTGCAAGGTGTAGAATGGGAATGGCAATTGCTTTGCCAGACGATGGTAATGATGATGTATGGGAACCTGCCATAAAGAATCAGGATGTAGATGGAACCAATTTTGAAGGAGATGAAAGCAATTGCCTACTCATATCAAATTCTTTTGCAGGTCATGAATAATCAGAAAAGTAGTCAGGTGATATCAAGAAATCACAATAGATTTGTTGAGTAAGCGCATAGAGAGGCCCAACATGGGCACCAATAGAGTCTGTGGTGACTTGTGAGAGCAAGTAACAAGATCTAAACCATGCCCAAACATCCAAAGAAATCTCACGGGACCTCTAATGTACATCCTACTACTGGCATTGGAGACCATCATGCAGTTAGCCCAACACCATGTCAACCAAATCAAGGCGAGAGTAAATAACAGGGCAAGGACTTCAGACTATTTACGTTTTTATGATGATGTGTTTTAGATGTGAAGTTTTTTTGCTCCATCTTGTTAGTGTAAATGACTTATTTTATGTATTCATTAAGTTAGTTCAGGAAGAGGTGGACCTCGACGCTCCATATTTGGCTTTGAACTTAAAGGCACTAGGCATGCCACTTGATGTTGATAAGAAATGCAAACCTATCATGCATCCAATTCTAGACCACCTGTCAAATGAGGATGTTGATATTGTATTGGTTAGATGAGTGAGTGCATAGAGAGGCCCAACATGGGCACCAATAGAGGCTGTGGCAACTCATGAGGGGATGCAATAAGATCTAAACAATGCACAAACATCCAAATAAATATCACGGACCACATCTGATTTACATCCTACTACTACCATTGGAATGCATCATGCGGTGGATGAGGATGTCATTTTATTGGCTAGGTTGCCACAAACACATTTCTAGCACATTCATGGCTCGCATGATGTGATAACATGACTCGACAAACAACTAAAGCTCACACAAGGGGAACAGAGCATAGTGCAAACAAATTCAATACAAGAAAAGTAAACTATGGGTGAAATGCATGTTACACAAGTTCAATCAAGCATAAAGAAGGGAGCACTTGAAATGAAGCTCCAAGTTTTTACAATTGGAGCTAGTTTTCATTATACCCATATGACGAGTGCGTGTCGTAAATTAGGTCTACCAATTGTCTAATGTAAAATTGCCTCGTGAGGATTTTGTTAATGTATTAGCAAGCTTATTCCAAACATGTTTCTAGAGCATTCATCGTTCACGCAATGTAATAGCATGGCAAGAGAAACAATTGAAGCGTGCAAAAGAGGAATAAAGCACAGGGCAAGTAAAGGCAATGAAAGTAAAGCAAATTGTGGGCGAACTATGTGCTAAACAGTTCATTCTAGCTTTGAGAAGGGAGATCTTGAAGGGAAGCTCCAATTTCTTAAAACTGGAGTTGACTTTTTTTATACTCAATAGATGAGATTGCATTCTAAACTTTCCACAACTATTCCTCTAGGTGCCCCTTCCAAAGGAACTGTAGATTAGGTGCACCAGTTGACTGATGTGTTGATTGCCTTACTTCACTCGATGACCCACATGGTGTTCCTCTGCAGCCAACTAATGGATCGAAGAAGCCCACTAATCCACATTTGAGCGATCGACAATAAATTTACGTTACAAAGATAACCATAAGCCAGGGCCAACTCAAAGACATTACCCTCGACGAGGAAGAGAGTGGCATATTGATACAAAATTGCATAACCTAACGCAACAAACCACACAACAGTCTTGAGAGATGAACAAGACACCCTAAAACATATGGCAACAATCCAAGGTTCTAGAGGCTTGCCACATCTGAGTTTTTGCCCTAAGTTTTAACGCAATAACAGAGTATGGGCACAAAGATAACCACCCTTTAAGGCCAACTCGAAGACATTAAGCTCAACGAGGGAGAGTGTGCACATTGACACCAAATTGCAGAACCTAATGCAGCAAACCATGCAACAGTCCTCGAAGTTGAAGGAGACCCAAAAACCTGGCAACAATCCAAGGTACAAGAGGCTGCCACCTCTAAGTTTCTTGCCGAGTTTTGAAGGAATAGCAGTACACATGATGGTTACCTATCAAGATATGGCTACCACGGAATTTATCAAGTTATTATCTTAGATCTACAACCCCACATCGTGGTTCAGTTATGTAGGCTTGGCCAAATTTTATGATGATCATGTTTTAACCGTGGCATCAGAGCTAATTCCATTGTTTACACTCACATCGTGAGTAACTTAGGAAAAAGTTATAATTAGGGTGAGGGAATGTTATCATCATAGGCCAACTGTATATATTGTATTTTGAATAATAATGGCATATTTTGGTATAATATTGTAAAAGTGTATATAGGACTGCTTTGTTGTATGCACTTATAGCTATAATATTGTAAAAGGGCATCGGGCCCCTTTTGTGATATGGTCAATGTACCCAGATATTTGTGCTGCTTTAATATATGCTTTGGCACAAACTTAGAGAAAAGGTGAAACTTTGGGATTAGGAAGCTAGGTAAGGATATCTCACAACTTGCTGATACACTAAGCCCTCAGCTATATAAAAGGCATCATGAGATGTAAATAGGCAAAGCATGTAATATACTAATATATGATGAACTATTTCTGGTGATTAATATGCTGAACTTTCGTTGTTGTGCATACTTGTGTGGATGATGATGGTGTATTACTTTACTACTTCAATAATGTATTAGATATTCATATTATGTTGATTTCATCTCAATTCCATTTTATGATCTATAATTGCTTATAGTCCAAAAGATGTTAATAACCCATTGTGCACCTCAAGTGTGCAACCCACATTGGTTAACATGTTGACACATGATAGTCCTAATGCTAAGGTCATAATCTTGTAATGTTAAATTATCTAACACCAACCTAACTGAAATATTAAACCTTCCACAAAGTGATAACATTTAGATAAAATTATGACAAGTACTCCTTGCATATATCTCAATGGGTTTTAGGCCCTAGTTAACATTTTTATGACTGTTCTATTCCATCTATTGGGAATGCAATCATCTTGAAATGATCCATATAGCTTTCATGTGATGCAAATCATACTTTTGTTTTGTTATCAGAACCATGTACCCACTTCAAGAGGCACACACAACACAACAAGAAGCAAGGAGTGATGCTACCACTTTCAATCACCCATTTTGTTTGTTCAAGTAGTCTATATGCAAAATAAGGGTATGCAATGAAACACTTGTAAAAAGGGACAATCTTCATATTCCTTTTGAAAATATCATAACAAAGCACAAAAAAACTTATGGCATTCCTCACAGACAGTTAAAAACAATGATTGTTAGCTAGACAATGATGTTTCATGCAGAGAAGATGGTAATTTAATTAGACCTCCTACATGCATTCTTCATTGCCACATTAATGACTCTACCTGTGCCTTCTCTCCCGAATGGAGAATCCATAATCTACCAAACCTTGATTCATACGAAGCAAAACACTTCCTCAATAATTACATAATGCCCATATATAACATTTCTACATAATCAAGAAATGTTGGGATTTTGCCACAAAATGGCCTTGCAACCAAATGCAATTCCAATTAGAATGAATTATGCCCTACCAATTGCAATGTATTCTCCTTTGGTATTCATCAATTGTCCTTGTGGTAACAGGCTTCTTAGGTGTAAATCCCTTTCCCAGTCGAAGACCCTTTGCAATTCCAAATGCAATTCCAATTAGAATGAATTGTGCCCTACCAATTGCAATGTATTCTCCTTTGGTATTCATCAATTGTCCTTGTGGTAACAGGCTTCTTAGGTGTAAATCCCCTTCCCAGTCGAAGACCCTTCGCCCATTTTGTCTCCCCGACGGCTAAGGAATAAACATAAAGGGAACTTAAGTTATGATAGTTTATTATAAAGTGCAAAAAAATAAAAGAAAATATTATAAAGCACTTATAATAAAATATTATAAACCTAATAATAAGGTAAAAATATAAAAATATAAAAATATAAAAAGACAAAATGCATTTAGCAAAAGTTATTATTTCAAGGGAAAATGCAACTTGCCTGTGGGAGAAAAGCAAGTGGGGAAAAGTACTAAATGAAGGGAAAATTTTGATTGGATGTGAGAGGGGCCATTTGGGCCGTATTCTTCTATTTAAGCAAGTGAACTTGCCTGGAGAGACTTCACTTGTTTATTTTTTCAAATCATATTTGTTTAATGAGCTTTGAGCTACATCTTCAATCTTCTAAGGACGAAAACCCTTAGAGATTCACTCTTGAGGATGGAAACCCTCAAAGAGCCTAGTAGAAACACGAAAATCCTTCTCCGAGTTGAGAGGAGTCTCCACACAGGGGTTTCAATTGCATATCAAGGAGTTAGCTGATTTTCCAACAATTTTCCAACAATTGTTGAAGATTGGTTTCAATTTAAATTCAAGGAGAGATCAAATCTTAAGTGTTTGATCAGTTTTGAGGTGTTTTTGGGCCCTTCCTAAGTGGGGCCAAATTGTATTTCCAGCTTTCACTTACAACAAGGGTTTATCTATAGTGTTCCACAATTGCAGATTCTGATTATTCATTATCTATTTGCAAACAAATTTTCGTAGTTTTTGGAGGTATTTTGAGAAAGAAAAAGTTATATTTGCTAAATCGTTCGCTTATAAGGCAGCAAACTAGGGTTTTCTAGAAAATATTTAGTTTGTGGCCCTAATTTCATTCTAAAATTCAGTTTGATAGCAATTGAGATTTTTTAGCTTTTTGGATTAATCAGATTTGGCCCTAGTGGGAATTGCGGGAAACCCGTCTGGGGTAAGAATATGTTCATTTAGGGACATTACATTAGGTCACACACCTTTCTCTATGTGTTTGACCATAAATCATATTCCATAGAACAATAACAATGAGTCCCCACATTTACCATAGAATTAAAGATCATACGAGCAAGACAATAAAATGGCCTCTATACTAGAATATCCACTGCTCTGACAAGAGTGCATGTTGAGATAAAATCTATGGCAATAATTTTCCAATAAAACGTTGGAGACCAGCACAACCATTATGCTACAAATCATGGTATAATGAATTTAATGTGACCAATAAATCCTTTGCTAAGCTGAAATAGATCGATATTGTTTCAGACTCTCCAATTTATCATGCGATAATTCATATGCCATATATTACTACATGCCCACAACTCAATAAACTAAAAACAATTACAACATGCCAACATGTGATTATTTACAATCACAACCATGAGTCTCCTTTTTTGGGCCCAAGAATTTCACTGATTTTTCCATAAGTGGCACAATTAAATGTAGGTGTATGGAAATAAAGATTTCATTGGGTCCCCTATTGAAATCCATATTCACAACCATTATATGAAACCTTAATAACCCATATGAGATCTTCATCAAGGGAGCAATAGTAATGGTAACAATGTTGCAAAAAAACCCTAAAACTTGACCACTGTTCTGAAAACTAAAACACAATTTTGAAGAACGTGTAGTACTGCCAAAATCTCCATTTCATGGAGGTAAATGAAAGGTTTGATCCCAAAACTAAAGTCTAGCATAAGAAGCCTCTTGAAATAGATCCCCCACATTGAGTTGTTAGCAAGGTCTACAAAGACCAATTGTTGGCTTAGGCTTCTTTTCAAATCAATTTTCAAAATCCCCAATACTACAAAATACAATAGAAATGAAATTGGTTAACATTTAGATGCAAATCTCCACGATTCCTCCATAGGGTAAACATTCAAGTGTCATGAATTATGAATGAGTGCATCTCAACACTTGTACATAACAAGTGAATTTATCAACCTTATCATTCAATGCTTATGCCAGGTTCAAATCTAATTGATCAACTCACCTTTGGCTCTAGGCATCAAAATATGGCATTGGTACTAGCTCCTATACCAATAACAAATTTAACATCAATCAATAACAAATTTAACATCAATTTTAGCAATAGTGTAAACTCTACATTTCGACAGTGCCAAAGTCAAACTTTGTGTGTGCACCAATGGCCCCAAACTTAATACTGGCACCAAACCCACTCCAAACTCCTTTGTACAACACAAGTTTTATGTCAATGCTAACCACGAACCAAATTTTTCATTTAATACCAAAAATATAAGAGATGCAAAAGCATCCAAGGCATGTAAGCAAATCTTGCATTAACCAAATATAACTAGACTTGTGTTAGTGTGGACTAGTCGGTCCCTTTGTTGTTTTGACATGGTGAATTTGATATGTGAGAAGCATCAGCACTCCAACACTTCAAGAGCAGCAACTACATCAAGGAACATCAATTTCTAACATTGTAAGGGTTCCAAGAGAATTGGTTGAGCTCCTCAACAGTCAAAAGAATCTAGCAATTGGTTGCGATCGTTAAAGTGCTAAAATGGAAAGGTCTTGTGACAAAGGCAAATAAGTACCTGAAGAAGATCTCAACATCAAAATGTGATCAACATTTGGATTACCCTCGAAAAGTACACTTTCAAGAAAAATGACACATTATTTTGAGGTCATATGCAAACATTACGACTCTTCAAAGTTCTAGGGTTTCGTTATGTTGCAAAACTACTAGTCTACCTTCAATGGTGAATTCATGGCCATCAATCTGTCTTAAGGGGTGGTTACACAACCGCCACTTTGCAAAGAGCGATGGTTTCGCTTGTGTGAAATGTGAAAGGAAAGTAACACCCATAATTGATTCATTTTCTCTTCCCGAGCATTTCTAAAATTATTGGGAGATTGAAAGATGGAATGACATTCCAGAATGTCAAAGATGTCAGATTTGGTTTCGAATTCTTGAAGGAATTATTTTAGCAAGCAAAGGAGCTAAGAGACAAAAAGAACCCCAAATTGGGAATTTAGAGTTCAAAGTTGGAGTTGAAATTTGGAGTGGGAGTAGGTTCCAATCTAGAGTAATGAGTTATATCAAGTCCATGAGGGACTAAAGGATTTCAGTTTCATGTAATGTTTCAATAAGAGCTTGTTAAGGCCAATGAGTGTGTGTATAAATCTCTATAACATATTGCACTCGATAAAGATAAGTGTCATTCCATTTTTGAGTGAGGATGAGTCCCAGCTGCAGGAGTAGGCTGCCATTAATTTGTTCACCCATCCCCATCTGATTTAATGTCACCTCAGCCTTTCAATTACCAACCTCCATGCCAAACTTTGTTTCACACTAAAATATAGCACTCCTGCAACAAAAATCAGTTGTGGTGCTCAAGGATTCAAGTTGTTTGATTACAATGTTCTGGAAAATGTTAATCTCTAGCCCACAACTGACACATTTGAATCTATGATTGTAAACACCATATGTTTTAATTGTCGAACTCTAATGATATGCCAATACTTCCAGTTTCCCTCTAGCGCGCTAATGAAAAAACAGCAAATTTTAAGGCTCCATGAGGAAGCAAAGATTATGACTACAAAGGTTGATGGCAAATGAAAGGATTGTGTTGAGTTCCAAAGAAAAGGCATTAACAAGCTATATAGTATTAATTAAAATTGAGGATATATCTCAAAAGAAGGAAGAGAAATGTGATCTAGAAGCAAAACCTAAACTCATTGACAAAGTTTAAGCAAAAAAGGAGCAGAAGAAGAGAAAATGTTTAACAGCTCTAATTCAAGTTATATTACTAATGATTGTAGCAATGGCAATGATAACATCAATGCTACATAATGAAAAATGCAAAGTGAAAGTAACTTCAAAATATGACACAACTTAAGATCCTCCACATAATAAATATCTATTACAAGGAAAGAAACACACAATGGATCATAAACTAACAAATAATATTGCTCACACAAAGAAAGGATAAGGTAACAAATAGTTGTGCACCACTTGATTATGAGTGTTCTATGTCCATCTGCTGTGAATTGCAATTTATCTGGAAATGGTCCAGATAGCTTTCTTCTGATGCAAATCATAATGTTGTTGTTTTGTCATCAAAACCATGTACACACTTCAAGAGGCACACACACAACACAAGAAAAAGCAAGGAGTGGTGTTGCCACTTTCAATCACCCATTCGTTTTGTTCAAGTACTCTAGATGCAAAATGAGAGTATGCAACATATCTCCTAGAAAAGAGATTCAACCTTCATATCCTTTTGACAAGATCATAAAAGAGCGCAAAGAAACCTATGACATTCCTCGCAAACGATGGAAAACAATGATCTTTTGGGAGACAATGATGTTTCGCGCAGAGAAAATGGTGCTTTAAGACATCATACATACATTCTTCATTACCATAAATTAATCTAACTCTACCTCTGCCTCCCTTGCAGATGGAGAATCTATAATCCGCCAAACCTTGATTCATGCAGAGCAAAAGGTTTTCTCAATATTTGAATAACGCTCATCTTCAAAGGAGTAAAGACTTCACAATCGAAAAATGTTGGAGTTTTTACCTCAAACAGCCATACAACCAAATTGCAATTCCAATTAGAATGAACCCTGCACTATTAAAAGCAGAGCATCCTCCTGAGCACTCATTAGCTGTCCCTGTGGTAACAGGCTTATTAGATCACACACTTTTCTTCATGCAAGAATATATTCCATAGCTCCGTAACAATGAGTCACCTTTACCATTGAATTAAAAATCATATGTGCGGAACATTGATGTCCTTAAAGATGACAAAACAGCTCTGACACTTAAACATCCACTATATAGCCACAAGTGCGAATTGAGATGGAATCTATAGCTTTAGATTTCCAGTTTGACACTGGAGACCGGTGCAAACATTATGCTAAAAATCTTGGTATGATGGATTCAATGTGATCTCTGAGCCCTTTGTTAAGCTGACACAAATCAATATTGCTTCAGAGTCTCCAATTTATCATGTAATAATTCAAATGTAATATATTACTGCAGGTACAACTCAATAAACCAATACAGATCCAACCAAACAATTACAACGCGCCAAAGTACAATTATTTACAAATGCATGTGTGATTCACAACAATGAGGCTTCTTTTTTGGGCTCGAGGATTTCAACAATTTTGTCCATAAGTGGCACAATGAAATGCAGGTGCTTGGCTAGGAAGCTTCAGTTGGTCCTTATTGAAATCCATCTTCTACAACCCTTAAATCGACCTTGATAGCCCATATAAGATCTCACTCATCAAGGGAGCAAAATAAGTGTAACAAACAGTGTTGTGCATTGACATATCCTCGCAATTTTGGTGACGTCCCCACATTTCAGGAGGACTTGGAGGGGACATCCCCAATTTTTATAAATATGTTTTTAAAATCTGATGCTCCTTTACAAAAAAAAGATAGTTTTTACCAAGAACATTGAACTCCAATCCCAATAATTTCAATTTCAATTTTAATATATATTTTTTACTGTGAATTTTCTTGCCATCCCAGAATTCCCCATCCCCGAGACATACTTAACTATGGCAAAACGTTGGCAAAATAAACCCTAAAACTATACTATTCTGAAAACTAAAACATGATTATGCAGAACATAAACTATTGTCAAAATCTCCATGTGATGAGAACAAATGAAAGGTTTTATCGTTAAACTGAAGTCCAACACCAGAAGCCTCTTGAAATGGATTCCCCAAATTGAGTTGTCATCAAGTTCTGCACAGACCAATTGTTGTCTTCGGCTTCTTTTTCAATTTAACTTTCAGAATCCTTAAAAAATAAAATATCATGTATAGCATCCCGAACAAGGTCCAAATACATAACCAATAAAATTGGTTAACATTCCAATGCAAATCTCTACAATTCCTCGAGTGTAGTGAATTATGAATTAGTACATCTGAGAACTTGTACATAAATAAGTTGGATTATCAACCCTACCATACACTTAGAATCCAAGTTCAAATCTGATTGATCAGGAGTTCAACTCACAAGTAGCACTAAATTCGCCTTTGGCACCAAGTTTTCTTTGCTGTCAAACTATGGCTTTGGTACTAGCTCTATGCCAAGATCAATTTTAGCAATAGTGCAAACTCTACAGCCCAGCTATGTACCTTGGGATATGATAATATAATATATATGGGTTGATGGAGATGCCGACATGTGGCACACATCCCCTTAGTTATATGTATGAGTTGAGTCTTCTACTTGGTAGAGGTATATTGGAGGTGTCCCCCTCGAAGTGGATTCCCATCTTGGGAGATTGTGGAGTTACTCCTTCCTTAAGGAGCATTGTATGGTGTTGCCCTACCTTAAGGGTATTATTCTGAATATATTGCATATTAGGGCATCTTGGCCCCCCATATATCTTGTGTTGTGTTATCTTCTGCAATTTATTGATTTATTATATGCAAGGTTCTTATCAGAGTCCAACTCACAAGTAGCACTAAACTCGCCTTTGGCCCCATGTTTTCTTTGCTGTCAAACTATAGCTTTGGTACTAGCTCTATGCCAAGATCAATTTTAGCAATAGTGCAAACTCTACAGCCCAGCAGTGCCAAAGTCAGACTCTGCACATGCCCCAATGGCGCCAAGCTTGATACGGGCATCAAACCCAATCCAGACTTCTTCATAAAGTGCAACACATTACATCAGTGCCAACCCTGATCCAAACTTCTTCATCTGACACCAAAACATAAGCATCTGGATTTAATGTCGCCTCAGCCTTCCAGTGACCAAACCCAATGCCGAACTACAGTATAGCACTTGTGCAACAAAAATTGGCTGTAGCATTAAGGGATTCGAGTTATTTGATTACAATGGTTTGGAACATGTAAATCTCTAACCCATAACTGACAAAGTTGAATCTATGATTGTAAACATCATGTTTTTTTCTGTCAAACTCTAATGATATGCCAATACTTTCAGTTTCCATCTAGCACGGTGGTGTGAAAGCAGCAAAATTGTAAGGCTCCATGAGAAAGCATAAATCAGGACTCCAAAGATTAACTGCAGACGAAAGGAGCATGTTGAGTTCCAAACAAAAGGTAAATTGAGGACATATCAACAGAAGGAAGAGAAACGTGATTTAGGAGGCAAAACCTGAACTAATTGACAAAGTCAAAACAAAAAAGGAGCAGAGAACAGGAAATGTTAATAGATCTAATTCCATTTCAATTGCTAATGATTGTAGCAATGGTAAATGATAACATTGATGGTCCACAATGAAAAAACAGAAGGTGGAAGTAACTTCAAAATACAAAGCAACTTAAGATCCCCCACATGATTAATATCTATAGCAAGTAAAGAATCAGATAATGGGTCATAAAATTAACAAAAATACTGCTCGAATACAAAGAAAGGAAATGATAACAAATAGTTGCACGCTGCTTGATCATTTGGAAAAATCATTAATCAAAGAAACCCAAGTAAGAACGAGAGAAGAGAGAGAGAGAGATTCAGATTTTGATATGTAGTTGAGCAATAATAGATCTCACTGAATAAGAGCGTGCTAGACTTTGATAGGTAGTCACACAATAAAAGATCTTACTCAAGTGAGAGGATAAACATATAGATCAAGTAAAAATTAAAGGGACAATATCAACTTACTTGCTGAGAAAACAAAATACACCGGATAGGATGAATGTTGCCGCCACAAGAAACCATGCAACAAGGACCAATCTGAGGAACAAAACAAAGATAAATATCAAACAAAAGCATATTAAAATATATATCATGTTGAATTAAATTGATCATTTCACAGAAGATAACTTACATGTAAACTAAAAATTTTAGTCCAAGAATAGAAAATACTGGCAACCAACAAGTTAAAAAGCGGATTAGTTCCAAAATATCAAGAAAAGCAAAAGGTAAAAATGAAGAATATTAGGAATCAAAGTTAAATAAATACATTTACATAAACAGTGAAAAAGAAGGAAGAAACATACCAAGCCCAAGAAAAACCAGAAACATCATAGCCGCAGCAACCACAATTAAGATGACTCGCCTGCATCAAATTCCCAACCGTTTAGCCACAATGTACATGTAAAAGAAACAAAAATTGATTGGCATTATCAATACCAATACATTTCCCAGATGAGCGCATCCACTGCAAAGGGAACCAGTAACTCTCTAAAATGTAGCTTAGAGATGATGCCACAGGGATCACTTACACAGCGTCGAGAACATTTTCTATGTTATGAGAATTGTCATATGTTTTCGACTCCAGACTATTTGCTTCAGTTTTCAACTTTCGATTCAAATCATCAATCTTTTGTTGTTCGCTCACAGGGAGAAATATTTGATCCACACCTGTAGTTTTCGCAAGGGCCAGATACTGTGACACATTTCTCAGGTTTTGAACTGTAAACTCAGACTGATCGACGACATAATCCAATGTATGAGATATGTTGCGATGAAACTTATCTTGTCCAACATAAAGCAAGATACTTCCAACTCTGCAAACAAGCATTCACAAAAAATCATAACCCTGAAGGCTGATAATCAAGTATTGGCTGGAGAAGTAGATAAGCCCCGAGAAACCAGGGCAAGGAAGGAATTTTTGGTCATGCAATTCAGGAATAAAGGAGAAAAGCAGGAGTGGTACCGAGATGCCTAACCAACAACCTTATCCTAGAAAACAATGAAAGCGTTTTCAGTCAAAAAAATAAATTTACAGCACCAAGAACCTGCACCTACATCAATATCCGAAAAAAAAGAATTGACTATAAAACCAGCCTCACTTCAGATCAGGAAGCACTTGGGTTGACAAATCTCTCCATTTCATTTAAAAAGATTTATAAATCACACATTCTAATCTTAAAGAAAAATATAAGAATTACATACTTGTCAGTTTAATCTTAGTTGTCTATTTAGCTGCATTTTATATAAAATTTACGAATAAAATTCAATTTTCGGCAATTGTTAAATAAAGTCTTTCCTGCTCCACTGACCAACACAAAACATGTCCCTGGCAAAAGCTTATATGAAACATGGAACACAGGAATCACCAAACATATGATTCTTTCATTTCCACATTTTAATAAGAAGGGAGAAAATACATACATTCCTATGCAGGTGAAAATAATGAGGAGGATAAGTGAAATGGTGTAGGTCTTGTTGTGAAGTTTAACATTCACCCTTCGTCCACAGCAACAGTGATAGCAGAGCAACACCAACAACACAAACCCAAAGGCGATAAACCACAAAGCACCAATCACAAACAACGGAACACCTGTAAACCCAACAGACTGCCCACAGATCTATATTGATCAGCGTTCTCATAGTCTACCCGTGCATATACACAGATTGAATATATGTCACCATTTGCATAGCTAATTATAAAACCATTAAACATTTGCATAAAATGAATTTAAAAGCTACTTCTAGAAAGTAGAAATTGGGAATTTTAATGCTTAAAGCCGTAGACATAAACAAGAATGTCTGTAAACCCAACCGACAGCCCATAGATCTATTTATCAGCATTCTCATAGTTTACCCGTGCATATACACAGATTGATTATCTGTCGCCATTTGCACAGCTAAGTATGAACATTAAACATTTGCATATAATCCTATGAAAAAGATTAGCGCTTAGAGCTATAAACTTATCCACATTGAATGCCTATCCATACTGTTTGAATTCTTCACCCCTTACATTTTGGCATGGCGAACGACTCAGGAATAAACCGGTCCTTGCCCAATCCATCTACACCCCTGAGTACCATATGGTATAATAATCTCTATGATCATTTTCACAACTTTAAGCATAATAACTATTAATATAAGCACACCTATGTATAAGCATGTTTTTGCATATATGCAGTTTAAGCTACTAACAAATGGGTGCTACAAGTTTCAACACTTATAACCATATGTACATACACAAGGAATATATATCATCATTTCCACAACCAAGAAGTATATACTATAGACACACACACGTACGTGTTCAAATAATGCATGTTTAAAGTGTTAAACCACTAGTAACTAGTGGATATTGAAAATGACACTGATTACAGGCAGAAATATAGATTTTCAATATAAATATATATCGTCATTTGCCCAACTAAGTATATACACACATGATTTTGTAAATATACCATTTTATGCACAATGCATCTTTAAACTGCTTACAACTAGTCACTGGGAATTTAAATAGTTGCCACCATTATGTATATACACATTTGAATATCTATCATTTCCACGACTAAGTATAATATATATCGACATATATCCCAAATTTCCACATATATACATGTTTAAACTACTTCTACCAAGTAACTATTGAAAATTCCAATAGTTAAAGCAATATAAATAGTATATTCACATTGGGTATCCATCAGCAGTTGCCAAGTATACACAGTATGTGTGAGTGTGTAAAATCTGCATACGTGCAGAATTAAACTGCTTCTAACAAGTGGGTATTCGGGATTCAAACACTTACAGCCATATGCATATGCACATTGAATATAGATTATCATTATTTACAGAACAATGAAGTATATATAGATGCGTGCATGTCCCAACAGTTATGTTTCACATTCTACACAGTGGGTGCTATACACAATAATTATTCTTCGCCATTTGCACAATTAAGAAGTATATACATACAGATGTATATATCAAAATGTCACAACATATTTCAATTGCTTCTAACAAGTGGTTGCTGGGGATTTCAACACTTAGAGCCATATGCTAATACACATTGAATATCTAATATCATTTCCAAAACAAAGAAGCACATATACAGACACATGCATATCCTAAAAGTTCTCATAAGCATGTTTGAACTACTTCAAGCAACTGGTTACCATACTCGTATCCATCAACATCTGCATGGCTAAGATTTATATGTAAACAGATATATATATAGGATGTTTAAAATACTTCTTAAAAAGAAGTTATTGAGAATTTCAATGTTTTCAGTAAAACATATACAAATTAATAATTATTTACTCCAATCACCATTTACACAACTAATAAGTACATACCAAAATTTTACAAATAGCATGTCTAAAATAGTAAATACTAACAAGTGGGTATTGGGAATTTCAATGCGCGCAGCAAAATATATACACAATAAATACCCCTTGCTATTTTGTGCAACTGAGAAATACAAGCACGGATGTACATATCAAAATTTTAAATATAGCATGTTAAAATGACTTTTAAGAAGCAAGGACTGGGAGTTTCAATACAGACATCCATATGCGTGTATATTGAATATCTCTCAACATTTCCAGAACAAAAAATTATATACAGAAACATATAAACACGGTGTTATATCATGCATGAACTCCTTCAAACAAGTGGGTATTGAGAGTTTGATGCTTACAATGAAATATACACATCATGAACATCCATCACCACTGTCACACTGTAAAAGTATATAATTAGTTATACACTACAAACAAGTGTATATGTCAAAAAATTGCATATAGCATGTTTACAATACTTCTAACAGAATGTAGGGAATTTCAATGCTTACAACGAATGTCAGGAATCATCGGCATTTGCATAACCAAGTGGCAAGAAGTATAAACATACAGGTGCATGTTTAAACTAATTTTAACAAGTGTGTATTTGGGATTTCAATATCCACAGGCATATGCATATGCTATGGTACATCTACCATTTCCAGAACAAAGAAAGCATGCATACATGTATATACACGTCATCAGAATTTGAACAGCTAAGAAGTTAATACACACAGAGGCATGCCTAAACTACTTCTAAGAAGGGGCTCTTTGGGAACTTAATATAGAGACATGCCTATAGAGATTGTATATCTATCATCTTAGAATAGACAACTATACATACATAAATATCAGTCACCAGGAGACACTGCAGAAAAAACAACTCTACATATATATAAATCTCAGTCACCAGGAGACACTGGAGGTTAAGGATACAGGTATGGCTATGCATATAACTATCATGGTCCCCCCAGAGACGTGGGGGTCAGGGTATGGGGACACCATTTCAAATTAGGGTATGGGAGATGATGAATAAGGTCATGGCTATTTTATATATATATACAGTCACCAGAAAATAGAGGTATAGAGCTGGGGAGCACGTCGGGACGCCATTTCAAATCATGGTACAGAAGTAAATAAATAAGGGCACTGCAATATTATATATAAATTCGTACTGCAGTCACCACCAGAAGATGTAGATACAGTAAAGTACGACTGAAATCTCCTGGTAACTATGATAAATATATATACCAGTACATATACACGTAGATGCATGTTTAAACTACTTTTAACAAGTGAAAATTTGGGATTGCAAAAACACACAGGCACGTACATTTATACATACGATATCTACAGTTTCCAGAAAGAAGTATACAAGTATTTATTCTTATGTACATAGAGTATCATCTGTATTTGCACATCTAAGGGTATATACACAGCGCTCATGTTTAAGCTACTTCTAACAAGTGGGTATTGGAGATTTCAATCAACAAGCATTTGCATACACGTTGTATATCTATCCTTTCCAGAACAAGGTACACACCATGTTTAAACTACTTCTACTAAGTGGATGAGGGGATTTCAATACACACGGGCATATGCACATACACATTATATATCTATCATTTTCAGATCGAGGTACAAAGATACACACAGAGGTGTATATTTTAAACTAGTTCTAATACGTGGGTATATGGGATTTCAAAGCATATGTGTGTGTGTTATATAATCCAAAAGGTCCTTAAAGAATCTTCCATCTTCTAAACAAGTGGGTACTATACACCTTGAATATCCAATAAAAATTTACACAGCTATGAAAGCTCACAAAGAGGTGCAAATATCAAAATTCTACACATTTGCACCGCTTCCAACGAGATAGCATGGGGGATTTCACCACTTACAGCCCAGTAATGCTGATTGGTGATGTTCCAGCCCCCGCCATAACGCTTAAAATCATCTAATGGGTCACGCCTATGAGTCCGGTGCCCCGCCAGTATAAGCGAACTGTTCTCCTCCACAACAGATGGCGCAGCAGCAGGCACAGATTGCTCCAAATACTCCACACCTGATAAAAACAAACATCATTAACTCTTCCAAACCATTTCATTGTTCTTCACCAAAAAATGGTCTGCAAGGCTCACCATGAAGAACAACTGTGTCCTCCTCCACTGCAGACGCGGTGCGTATACTGCACAGTAAAAGAAATAACAATATACACAATGTGTATACATCCATTCCAGAGTGTTGCCTCGGGGAGGCCATTTTCATGGTTTTTTCTTCTAACTGATTCAACCAGGTAGGTGTTTTTTTCATTGAGTACTCTATACACCGACCGCCGGCAGATCTCTGGGTATAAATATCATTTGAAGCATACCCAGCTGTCCCTGTGACGCTGGACACGTACCAGTCAATTTTTTTTTAAATGGTTTTCAGTCGTTGAAGATGAGGGTCTCTGTCATTATTTTTTGGGTGGGCTGAATTTGCTTAACCATGGGATTTTTTTTTCAAAAAAAAATTCGTTAGGTAAAACAAATTAATGGATATTTAATGGGTAGGTATATTATTGTTCAGTTTCGAAAGTTGTGGTTCCGTGAATTTGTAGCTAACTGTTTTCTAAAATTAGAGCTCAAATTAAAAAAAAATTAAGCGGGCTTGGAGGGTGGTTAAAAGGAGTGCTTGTGTAAGGTCGTGGTCTCATGAGGGTTAAGTCAAATATAGTAAAAATAGTAAAAATACAGTAAAAATATTATAAAGGGCAGTTCTAATAGTAAAAATACAGTATCAATCTTTGTGCACCTTAATTTTATGAGTGCACATAAAAACCTAAATATCATATGACTGAACCCTTCAATAAATCATGCTCTCTCCATTTACACAAAATTAAGGTGCACCATTGCTTGAGAGTTAAGGGATACATTTTCTTTTACCTATTGGTCATCATTTTCTTTTACCTTAAGGTTCAAATAAAATAGTAAGACTTGAGCTTTCAATTACCTCGGATTGAAATTATTTCACGACTCTCCATGGCTCCTCTAAGACCAGTTTTTGACAACCCTAAAAAATTATTTTTATTAATATTATAAATGATATATACACAAAAATGTTTCTTTTTGAAAAAGTTACATAAATGATGCTAATACTAAAGAGGAGGAAGATACTAGCATATCAATTTCAAGACTTACATCTTAAAAACTATTTCTAAAAAAAAATAAAGAACATAATAAATAAACAAATTCATATAATAATTTTGTTACCATATTAATAATTATTATTATTTATCCAAAAAAATGTGGAGTAATAATTATGGATAAGAATCATTAAAACATGAACCAAGTTTTGGAACATTTGTAAAGGTGTGTCACTCATGCCAAACATATTTCAGGTTAGGAGACACTTTGAAGAAGAATGGACATGCACAGGAAAATTGAGCTTTGAAGCGAGCTCAGTAATGACATCAACACACTCTCTAACCCCGCCTCACCCTCTCTCCCCCTGCACAAACAGGGAAGAAAATAGAAGTGCTCATATTAAATTGTTTTATTTGCCATGTGTTGGCATACGAAAATAAATTTTATATTTTATATTTTAAAAAATATTGGCAGACTACATATAAACAAACTCTAAATATTGTCATATTGTACATTTTAATCAATATTGCTAAGCAGACATTGAGAGAGCCTTGGCACTAGGTGAGCCCGTGGAAAAATGCATACGGACAAGCTCAAAGTGTCCTAAAGTGTGCTCAGAGCTTATTTTTGGGCATCGTGTGCAAGGTCTATGAGAACATAATCCACTAATAATGATACGATCTCAAGTTAATATGTTTTGGGCTTAAATCTTCATTGTGTATAAGAGTTCAAAAACAATCCATATAGATGTTTTGTTTTGTTTTATTTTAAATTAAAATATATATACAGGTGTAAGAGGACTTATTTACTATACTTCATATAGATTGTTTAACTTTGTTTACTTCGTATAGATTGTCCATTAACTTTGTTTACATTCTTTCATATAGATTGTTCGTTAACTTTAAGTTTAAATCTTTCATGTGAAAAGAGTTAAAAAACAATTGCATAAATATTTCATTTTATTTTATAAGTTGTTCATTCCACTCTTCACATTTTGATGTTAGTCTACTTACATAAATTATTGTTTATTGTTAAAAATAAATTTGACTAGTTATTGCAATATTTGTATAAGTGTGCCACGGATTACGGAACACTTGTAAGAGAAAAATTGAGGTTAGAGAGCACTTGTGAAAACATGACCTAGATAAAACTAATTAAGATTAGAAAAAAATCCAAGGGACTTTGGGCTCAAATCTTCCATAACATTTTGATTGCTCAAAAGTAATCCATAAAGATGTTTTATGTAAAAAATCAGAAAGATATTGTCGTTGCTTACCATCCTAACGTTACAAATAGGACTTTTGGCATTGTCATTATAGGAACAGACAAAGTTTCTCTCATTGTTCTCATAACCCTTCACCTCATAGAGGCAGTGGAGTGTTTGATAGAGTTGGTGGTGGTGGTGGCAGCCCCCGAGGGGCTCCTCCTCAAAGCAAATGTATCTTGAAAAATAATGAAAACCACTCCAGTGAAATGTGCACCCAAAACCTAAATTTGATAACATGACATCAATGAATGGTCATTTGATGTTTTTATTAGCATGTTGACCAATGCAATGTTTTACATGCACTAATATTAAGATAGGTTAGTTCAACTATATTTGATGTGCCTTATACACGCCCCTAGGCTAATAATAGGAAAGTCTAATTTAAGAAGACTTGTTGTACATATGACCTATTCTCCAAAACCCAACTTTAACCTCGTATTCTTATTTATATAAGAATGTAGAGGGTTGTTGGTAAATGTAGATACATTATAGATATTATATGGGCCCTATGTCAAAATATTTAGAAAATACGAAAGAGAGGTAGCTTTGTTACCCACCCAAAATAACATGTGTATTATCTTTCTTAAGCTTTCACAGATTTATTTTCATGCATACACATTTAGTGACAGTCCTCAGATTAAATCAACCAATCTTGGAACTTTTTCAGGGATTATTTCGTGATATAAGATCATGATCAAAATATTCATCTCTTGAATCATTTTATTTTTGTGGAGACTTTTCATATTTTTTAGAAGTTGTTGCCTTGAAGGAGCTCAATCAGATCAATAATTTTTTTACAACCACGTGAAGTTTTTGCATCCAAGTTTTTAATTTTTTGTGCCTTACAAATTGTTGGCTTGCTACATTTTTTCTTGTTTCATAAAAAACATTAAAAAAATTATAACCTTTTTTCGTCAAATTTTGTGTTGTGTTCAAACCTTTGGGCCTTGCACACCCTTGTAATCCCATTTGTTTTTGAATTCCATTCAAGAATTTTAGTATGCCTTTTTAGGGTTTGTTCTCAATTTTTTTGGTTGCTAGTAAAAACCCTAATCCCAAAGAAGTTCAATCATTTTATGTCGCTCCATTTTTTTCAGGGCACCACTCTATATTTTCAACAACTACTCTATATTTTTTAGAAGCTGAAGAATGGGTGAATTCTCATTCTCAAAAGGTCCCTTAAACCTTCCTTTGAAAACTTGAAATTTTCTTTGAAATTTTTTTAAAAATTTGTCTTAAAAGTGTGTATATTTTTTAGAGGAATCCAAATGCAATCAAATTTTAGATCGGAGGATTTATTTTGGATTGGGTGACTGTCCATTCTAAAATTGATCTTTGTCATTTATAATTCACACCCAAACTTGCAATCTATAATTATTTCATTACGAAGGAAAAAAGTTTTTTTGTTTAAGTGCATTCTTTTTTAGTGTGTTTCATTGAGTTATTTTTACTTAACATTTGTTTTTGCCTCAATACTTTATAGCAACTCTAATCCATGACCTTCATACTAGTTGCTACAATTGGAAAATAGAATGTTATTGTTTGAGGTACATGCACTTTGAAAGAATATGTGATTAAGTTTTTTGAAGAGAATAACAAAATTAAAAAGCAGTTTTTCCTATTGATATCACTCATTTCTGACAAAGATGTGTATATTCATTCATTGCAAGATACAATTGAATGTTTGTAGTTCATCATATTGACACATTATCTAGACATACCTTCTATTGGACCTAATGCACCTCATGTCATCAACTTCGTGTCTTTTGACTCTATGTCGATAGATTTGAGTTACATATTGTATATAATGCACTTGTTGTTGCAATTTTGGCAATCCCAAAGTTAGATGCATTTGTAGTTGTGCTTAGATCATTTAAGAAGTGTATAAACAGTTTTGGTTCTTGTACACTTATTTGGACACGGGTCATCTTAGAGTCTAGGTACTGGTGCACATTTACAGGATATTGTTTTTCTTATCTAACATTTTTTGTTTGACTACTCATTGTGACACTAGTTATAGAGAATGTACACACTTTGTACCCTAAAGTGTTAACCCACTTCATGTCTTCCCAAATTGAGATTAAGTTGTCTATGATGTATTTGTCCTTAAGAAATCCAATCTGAGTAGTGTAGATAATCTCATGCATCACTTTAGTGAACTTATTAGCTAGCAATTTGGAAAAAGTCTTATAAGATACACTAAGAAGGATTATAAGTCTGTTAGGAAATAAGGGATAAAATATGCGGAATAATCCCTCGCAGAATCGCAATAGTAGAAACTAATATGCAAAAAATATTACAGATCTCAAATAAAAGTGCAGAATAAAATAACACAACACAAAGAGACAGTATTTAACGTGGTTCACTCAATTTGGGCTACGTCCACCAAGAATCACTTGCTCAAATTTTATTACAAGACACTGCTCTCTCAATACAATACCCAAATATGTTTGGAGCTATGCTCAACAAACTCTACAAAATTCACACCCAAATTCAAAAACACATCTGCAATGTTACATTATTCCTACCACATGCATAAAACCATATAAGTAGACAACTGCTTAAGCAGTTTTACAAAACCATGGGTATCAAAACCATGGGCCAAAACCGTCCCATAAACCTATAGGTCAAAAATCTCACCCATATGAGAAGAAAACGTTTCTCGGTATATCGGGCACATTTTAAGGCTAAAAAAACCCGAACCCCGGCGAGACAACTGTGGAAAATTTACAATACTATTAGTGTACAGTCTTCAACACTTTCTCACATGAAAACAGGCTCCACAGCCTAACAAAGTCTCCAAATCTTAGCCAATGTTTTGTTGTCTTCTTTAGGGATCAACTTAATAACCCCTTTTTAATATATTCACCTAAGGTTTTAACTCTTATGACATCCTTGTATACAATAAAGACCTTGTCACAATCCAATCCTTATTGGTCTTACAAAATTCCACATGAAAGCCATCAAATCTCATAGACTTGTCATTTTAAAGGTTTTTAATGAATAAATTTGTTTCTTCCGTTGAAATAATTGGTCTATGATCCATATGAGCATTCAAAGTAGGATTTCTAAAAATTTAGTTTAAAAAGTCATAAAAATCTATTTTTGGTAACATGCAACAATTTTTTTTGTTTTACATTTTGGAGGGCCTTCTAAGCATTTATGGGATATTTTTTGTAAATGAAATGATTTAGCATAGTTGTAGACTAGTTCATTCTACTATATTTCCAACTCATCCGACAATTTACAAATTGAGTTAATAGTATATGAGATATGACCCAGACAAAGAGCACTAAGAAATGATAATATAATAATATGATAAGTTTCAAATTTCGTTAACGTTTGCTCATTCAACTCCATAGCTAAAGATAGATACGTGTCATCTCCTCGTAGGATGAACTTCGAGTTCCCATTCAAAACCTTCTAGGTTTTATTCTTAGCAATTGTCCATCTTAGATGGTTTCAAATGAACACGTATGTTTTTAGAGGCTTATATCTCTCCTTCAAGCTTTTATAATTTTATATTAGACATGCAAACATACATCTCTCCTACAGAGTTTCCATTTTGTACACATTCTGAATTGCAAAGATTTGCGAGTGTGCATCTCTCTTACAAAGTTTTCCCAATTTGTACGTATATATAATTACAATATAAAGTTATTTATTTCTATAACTACAATTCTTTCTGTAATATAACTATCTTATTTATGTAATTACAATTCTTTCCACCAATTAGACATTATTTGGGCTTGGTTTGCATTACATGTTCCTGTTAACTATCTCCTAAATTGTAATGATTTTTTTATCAATCTGAAACCATTTTTCTCCCAAGCATTTTGTTATTATCGCTACACATGCTCCAAGAATAACTCCAAGTATATTTTGAATATATTTCTTTTTGTAAATAGATCTAATTTATTAAATTAAATTGAGTTAACATTAATTAGGACATATGTGGTTATTTGTACTCCTTTATTAGTGTAAAGACCACATTCCACACCTAGAAGTTTGTAGCATATATATGAATTTGACTTTGATAATCTTATTTGAGAAACAAATGAAATTTATAGAAGGGTGAAAGCATATTAGCAAGTCACACATTTTTCGTATTTTTGAATTAAAAATAGTAAAGTGTTGAATACAACAATACCCGAGTTTAATTATTTGAATTTTTAAAATAGTTTTTATTCTTATTATAATTATCGAGAAAAGTGTTAACTTACAATGAGAATTGGAATGGTGGTGCATCGTAATATTTGCGAGAAGCGAACAATTAATGGTTGACATAAAATTTGATATCTATTTGATTGTTATAAGGTAGTTTCAACTTTAATTTTTATTTTTATTTAATTATATAGATAAAGAAATCTATCTAAATTGAGACAATCTATAACGAATTAACAAAAAAATATCATTAAATAAAATAATTAATTAATATGACATATATTGATTGTTATAGGGTAGTTTCAACTCTAAATCGATAAAATCTTTCACGAACCAACAAAAAAATTTCATAAAATAAAATCATTAATTAATATGATATATAACAAATCTAATATAAACAAATGATAAATAATATCTATATATTTTTCAAATAAATATATTTTAATGATATTTATAATAATCTGAAAACACAAGATATTAACTTGTAGAAATATCAAATCTTGAAAATGACTCGTGACATGACATATGGCAATGATTAACAAGAACACAACCCCAAAAGTTATCCAAAATCATAATGTAAATAATGATGATACGATGACTATATAATTTGGAAATATCTATCAAGATAGAATTTTGGAACCGACTTAGGATGATATCAATTCTACCCGTTTGATATTTAAAAAATAAAATAATAATTTTTTAACCATTTATAATTTGCTATTTTGATGATTCATACCTTTCCGGTGGACCATTCAAATGTGACACTTATACGCATGAAAGTTGATCATTATAATTGGTGTATGATTTTGTACATAAATGTTAAGGAAAAGTATAATTCTTTAATTGGATACTTCTTCTTAGATTGCATTTTGTCTTCATGGAAAAAGTTGAGGTGGGATCCAATGCATTTAATGAAAAACAAAATAGCTTGGCCATTTGTATAGTTCACATAGTTCCTATGGGCCTTTGGACTATTCATAATAAATTAATGCAAATCTAAGTGTGTTTGGACACAATTCTTAATAATATACTAATGCAAATCTAAGTGTGTTTTGACACAATTCATTTAATAATATACTAATGCAAACCTAAATGACACATAATTGAATTTTATACTGGAACTTTGACATTCATATGGGTCCAAGGGAAAAGTATTTAGAGATTTTACAAAAAGTTTTGTCATGGGATTGTGAGACAATAAAATATTGTTGGGATTATAAAATTTGATCTTTATAAAAGCAAACTATTTGCGATTCTAAAATTTGATCTTTATAAAAGCAAACTATTTGGGATTCTAAAATTTGAGCTTTTATAAAGCAAAAGAATTGGTATGAGGACTCGATGGTTTGAAATTTAGGTAGAGTTGCCATGGTAATTGGGGAGTAAGATTTTATCGCTTCAATTATGTTTAAGGTGGAGTAATTCTTATTATTGTTAGATGTAAGGATACTTTGAAAGTATGTAGACATGTAATAAGAAAATTAAAAAGTTTGAAAAGAATAAACTTGTAAAGTTTGGGAATTAAAATATACAAGTTTATTACATTTGGCTAAGGATTCGAAACTGGAAAATTATAGAAATTAAAAGTGTAATGATATAGAACACATCTATATTATTTAAAATATGAAAATACAAATTTGGGAATCTCGAAATCGAAAGTTAAAAATTTTAATTTTGAAAATTCAAAAAACATGAAAAATAGTTTGAGATAAAATGTGACTATCATGTTTAAAAATTAAAATCTGAAAATATTTTACTAGAGACATAAACGAAAGTGAAATACACATCTTTGTATCAATAATGTAATCTTTAAAACTAAGAACCCTAAAAACAGGAACAAAAGATTTATATAAAATTCAATTAACGTATTCAAAACTCGAAAAATTAAACCTAAAACTCAAAAATGCTAAAACCTGAAACTTGAAAACCTTAAAGGTGAAACCTATAATTTAAAACCCAGAACTCGATCTTTGAAACCAAAACCCAAAAACTTCAAAACATGGTATCCTAAAAGATTTGAACATAAAAACCCTAATAATTTTGAAATTTAAAACCTTTAGTTCATAAAACCAAAAAATTCTGAAATAAGAAACTCCAAAAACATAGAAATTACGCGCGCGCGCATACACACACCGATCGAAACCTAAAAACTTCAAAACTTGAAAGCCTCAAACTTGAAAACAACTTTAAAAATCCACGTAACCCAAAACACTAAAACTTGAAAATTTTAAATTCGGAAACCCTGTAAACCTTGAAATTTGAAACCTAGAAACCCCTAATCTCGAATCACCCAAAATCAACAAACCCAAAAACTTGAAAGCTAAATTTATTTAAAAAGTATTGAAGCCCTTCAAAAAATAAAACCCATTACCCAAAAATGTTGAAACTCGAAAATATGAAACTTGAAGCCCAAAATATTGAAACTCGAAAACTTTGAAACTTGAATCTTGAAAAAAATTAACCTAAGAAACCTTAAAACTTTGAAACACATAACATGAAAATCCCAACCCAAATCTCCCCTATAAGGAAACTCTTAAAACACAAATAGTCAATTGATATAAAACATCGCTAAAACTTGAAAACTAAAAGTTCCAAATCAAAAGTTTCAACCTTAAAAATTATGAAAAACACAAAAAAAAAAAATTTCAAAAGTCAAAATCCCCAAAACTTAAAACCCACAAAACCTTGAAACCCAAATCCCAAAATCCATAAACCCCAAAACCTAAAACTATAAAACCCCAAACCCAAAAATCCTAAACATGGAAACTCCAAAGACACAAAAAGTTTATTGAAATAAAGTATCATCGAACCCCTAAATCTAAAAATAAACCTTGAACACCAAAATATTCAAACTTTAAAACACAAAAACTATAAAATCCCAATAAAAAAATCCCACAAAAGAAAAAACACATTGATATAAAACACCCTTGAAACCTAAAACCTAAAACCTAAATGCCGAAAAATGGAACCAAAAAATAAGATCATATAAATAAAAAAAATTAAACTTGAAAACCCCAAAAATACAAAGAAATACAACATTGAAAACCTTAAAACCTAAATCCCAAAACCTGAAATCTCATAAACATGATACCTGAAAAATCTAAAATAGAAAATATTGAATCTAAAAATATTAAAATATAAAAAAAAATTGATATAAAGTATACCCAAAACCTAAATCCTGGCTCATTCCTAAAGTTAACATTTTTTCAGCTGGTCCAAAATAAGAAATGGACTACAAATAATCTTGTGAAATATGCATAGCTATTCTAATAGATGTATCTTATGTGAAAAAGATAATGAGTCGATTAACCATGTCTTCATGGTTTGTCCTTTTGTGTTTCCTTGTTTGATCTTAACTGGGTGATTCTAGGTACAATTATAGATTTAATTAGTCAATGAAAGTATCCCTTCTTTGTTTCTATTCTAAAAAAGGCTTAGAGGTTTTCCTTGCCTCATATTTTTTTGGGTGTGTAGAAAGAGAGGAACACCATATATTAAAAGGGAAAAAACCTCAAGCTGATAATGTGGGGAAGCATGTCATCGAGGCTATATTTGAAAAAAAAATCCTACATCAAAATCTGCAAGGTGGTAAGATTTGGAATCAAGAGATCCAATAGTCCTGCAACTGGAATTTGGATATCTCTAATAACAATAAAGAGTGCATTCTAAAATATAGACATTTGGTTAAATGGAATTGCTCACCATTGGGATGGATTAAACTTAACTTTTATGGAGCCTCCAATGGTAACTCTGTTAGGAAATATCCTAATTAGTGTGTACATCATTTTATATTGTAAGTTATTGAGTTGTTAAAACAACTCATGAATATAAGATTGATGATATTTATAAGGGGAGGAGTAGTTGTAGCAACCTCCTCCAATATAGGATTTGTCTCTCCTATATAATAGTCTATATTTTTCCCAAACAACAGTACAAAGAATTAGTGTTCAGTCTTGCTCTGAGTCTGATCGAAAACTACATTTGGTATATTAGAAGTCACTCCCCTGTAACGGAAGCAAGTGGGCCATCCAGAACCATCCAACATTGAGATCTATTCGACAAGTCTATTATGCACTATTCAATGCCTTACATAGGTTGGAAAACTACCCACAACCCTTCACAGATCCTACATCGACTAGTTCGGCTTGCATAACACTACATCCAAACAATAAGGCATATAGATTTGCTTATTGACATGGTTGGAGTGAGGTGCTAGTTGCTCTAAATGTCAAATTCTACCACACACAGCCACTACTCAGACATGCATTTCTTGGGATTATTCGTTGACTACACTATGGATCCTTCCCCCTGAGCTTTGCCCACGAAACGAAATTTGAGAAGGAGAAAATACAAATTAGTAGTGAGTTATTTCCATAAAAAAATTGCATTTCGCACAACCATTTTTGATTCGTTGGTTTTTTTGAAAGACTACAATTTTAAAATTTTAATTTTTCTATAGTTTTTCCTTAAATAATTGCATTTTGAGGGCAATTAATGCATTTTTGGCCAAATTAATACTTTTTTTGGCACCAGTTCTTCGGGACATTGACATTTTTGAAATCTTTATTTCCTCACAGTTCCAACGAGTGGTCACATGATAAATTTACTCTCCATCTTGAGCAAGTTTTTAATCAGTGAACTAATTTTAATTAAATTATGCCTTTTTACAGGAAATTGAAACCTTAATAGCTTTTGCACAATAACTTGAAATCGAGTGCCATTTTTTCTAAAGTGCTTATTTTTTCTTCCCCGTTGCATTGGTTCTAGTTTTGTTGAAAATTACCAAGTTTTAAAAATACCCTCTTTTTTGGCCATCTTATGGGGCATCTCCTTATTTTGGGCTTGTTTATACTTTTGGAGATTTTTATAGCCTCGTTGAGCTTCATGGCATCATCAATGCCAAAATTTAAAACTGTAAAGGATGAACTATCACTTGTACATGATGTCCAGTTTTTGGAAGGTGTTTTTTAGCTTCACAATCACATTCGGCTAAACTAACAACATGACACTGGAGGATGGAGGCACGAGAGGTTGGAGATCTATCAATGACCTCTTAAAAATCACAAAAAATGGGGCCACATGAAGTTGTGGTGGAAATATTGTTATGGTGTGAGTATCTGAGTTTAAGTTGTGCAGTTTGTTTCGATTTTCTAGTTTGAGTGGTATGTTTTGTGGATATTGAAAAATTATTGTGTATAGAGGTAGCTAATTGTAGAGATCCTCTGACTGTGGTGATCCTATGAATGTTGTACTTTGTTGGAAGATGATTAGTCGATGAATACGGTCACTTGCAATGATGATCATGTGCAGTAAGATCCAGACAACAAGATTCAGATAGTAGTGTGTTGTACGATATAATTTCTTTTTTTAGTGTTCCCAAGTAGAAATTTCACATTGTGGGGGGAACATGCCATCAATATTCCACTTCCATTATGTGCCAAACTAGCTAAAGTCAAGGGTAGATTCCTGTGGCAGCTTCCTATGTTGTCTGAGATCGAGTGGCAGTGATAAACAATAATGGTTACAATTAAGAACATTTTGTTCTTATAGATGTAATGTGAAATATTTTATAGTGTGAGTATTCTTGTTTAGATTGGTAATAAGTGAGTAGTGATTTCTATGTACTTCCCTGATGGAAAATGTTGTATAGAAAAAAATCACTAGTGTAAGCTAGTTTATGGATCTTGAAAATTTTTATAGGAGATCTAAAGAACCACACAATGTGGATAGTTAATGGGGCTTGTTCACATCAAGGTTTGTGGTAAGCCTATTAAAAACCATGGAAGGAGAGAACCTTTCTTTTATATCAAGATCATGAGTCACATAGTTTGACATGCCACAAGGGTGAGCACATTGCATACGAGTGTGTGAATATTTTTCTACGATGTTCACACTAGGGGGTGATTTAATAAAATCTAGCTATTAAATCTAATTTCAGAGTCACTACAATGATATATAACAGAATACAATATGCTAAACACTCTAAAGATGTAACTGTGTAGGCAAATGAAAGATATAAGTCACTTATCTATTTTTTTCTTATCCCAAAGTATACCCAAACTAGAACAACTGATGAAAAGGCTGGGTAGAATATTGTAAACGTGAATGACCTGGATAGGGGTGCCTGGGTAGGCGCAAGGGCGCCTAGGCGCCAGAGACCTTCTATAGGAACCTGTGACTGTGCAGAGGGTTGGAACCTGATTTTTATAGTGTCTTTAGGGTTTCACTATCCTTCATTATTGGTTGCTTGTATATCTATGGATGATCACCTAATTCACTGACAACCTAAAAAATAGATGATATCCAACAAAACCCCAAAACTACATCAAATCCTAAAATAAAAATATGTAAATGGGGAGTCAGACTAATCCTGACGATCACCTGACAAAGTGAACATACGATCGGGCGTTGCACTACATTTCTGATTCCGTGTAGTTCTATATGTGTGTGTAGAATCATGTCATTAGGTTTCTCTCACACCAATGACATTAGGATAACAAGATATAACTAGATAGAATGAAAATGTGTGGATGGAATTCATAACTTTCCCTTCCTCTATAGTGTATGTAGAGTAATAAGCCCAAAATGTAGTCCCTTTGATAGTATGTAGATAGATATCCCTTGATAAAGCCCACCCCTATAATGGTATCTATGTTGTGTTTATATAGGGATATCTTGTTTGAATTTTGACACTAGTGACACGAAATGCCAAATACGACCTCTGGATATGAGTAATAAAATTGAAAAGGTTGACCACAAATGTAAAAAATGTGAACAATAAACAAAGAGGACAAGAGTACCCAGATTGGATAGGAGCACCCAGATTAGACGCTAGTTTCTAGTCTTGGGCGCTAGTTTCCTGAGACAACAGATGACAAATTATAGAAGACTGAAAGACATGGATCCCTGTGACCTGACCAAAATTGGATGTAGAAGTGACATATGTGAGAGATAAAAACAATAGAAATAATCAAAACAAATGAATGGACTAGGAAGTGTGTTACTAGTTAATACTTTTCTTACTCAATATCCATACATAAAATAACATACTTGGCGGTATAGTAAAATAGTAATATGTGTGTGATTTTATGTCTACATTCCCCCCCCCCCACTTATGTTATTTGAATGAAATTCAAGTAGTGTAAAGGAAGTAAGGAACATACCTGTGAGAAGTCCAGAGAAGCCCTGTTACAGAAGTACAGGTAGAATATGAGAACATATAATGTGGCAAACTATGGATTAGCGTGTCAATCCATGTGGCATAAATAGAGATGGCGAACCATTGTAAGGAATTCTTAGAGAAATTGATGATTTTATTTCGAGTTATTTGGAGATTTCAAATTTCATTTCCAAATGGAGATTCACAAGGGTAGGGAGTAATCAATTCCCATCCCAATTTTGTATGTTTAAAAAACTAAAGGATTCGGGCATCCTTCCACCAGAGGAAGAGTGTTAGGGAGAGAGGTCTAGTTTTACCCTCCAACTATGACTACATCCTCAAAAGGTCCAACCACTGCAAACATATAAAGACCAAATTTTGGTTTGTTTCGATCCATGTTGAATAACCCATATAGGAGCAGTATAGGAAAGGAAATGATGTCTCATTGCCCCCAATCCATGGGTATTTTGATATGTATACTACTATATGGCTTCCATATTAGGTCATCTAGAAGCGATGTAAAAATGATTCCCATGTTAGGTCATCTGGGAAAGTAGTGACGTAATTTCCAAGTTAGGTCATTTGGGAGGAATAATGAAGTGACGTTTGTACCGATTGATTGACTTGATTCAAATATTGAATGCTTATTTTGAAATTGAATGTATGTGATAGATTACTCATGGTGATATTTTTCACTTTTTGCCCCCAGATTAGGTCATTAGGGGGAATAGATAGAAACTAGTAGAAAATGTTGAATGTTGTATGAGAAATTTTTTGATAACAATGTATTAGGAGTGTGTAGTGATCACATAGTAGCATGAGAGGGATCGTAGGGTGATCCCAATTGTATGCCCCCATTTCTTCAAAAGGGGGAGTGGTAGTAAGAATAGAGGTTGATTCAAAAGTAGATGTGAAATGATGTAATAATGAGCAATATGAAGTATAGTCGATGTCACAAAATTGTGTGTATGTCGAGTTAAAAAATGTACTAGATTAGAGTATGGTGTCATGGAATGTGTACAATACGATGGTATGAGAAATTATAAACCCAATGGCACAGGAAAGGAAAATGATGGAGTAGTGAAGCTCAAGATATGAGTATAACTATGTGTCATGTATTAGTTGGAAGAATGAGCGCGAATAGTAACTATAGTAAATGAGAGATTGCAAAAAGTGTTATATATAGTAATGGTGAAAAGTGAATATGAAATTCATTTGGACCTTTATTGATTGATAATTTGAGCTTTGGGCTTGTGAAGATGTCATAGATTAGAGCAGCGAGGTTAACTAGGTTTGAGATGGTGGTGACGGTCGTGGTAACATAGACGATATATGAGTTGGTACGTGCGCATATTTTTTAAAAAAATGATGAAATTTGCTTGTTTTTGTCGATTTTATGTAAAATTTATATTGTTAAGTTTTTAGGTGTTTCTAGCCTGGGCGAGAGCGGCCAAGGCACTAACGCCCTTCAGGACACCATCACCCAGTTCCAGGTGTTAGTGACCTGCTCCTATGCACCAACATCCTGCTCCTAGGTGTTGGCGACCCAGAGCATTTTTTGACCGCAAAGTGTGAAATATGTGGCATTTGATGACGGTTTGGAGTATGAGTTGTTGTTTTGAAGTATATATACAATGTTAATGTCGTAATTTCTTTGGTGTTTTGTGCTATGTAGAGGGATATTAATTTGAGGGAATTCTGTGGAGGTCGACACTTCAGTATGTTGTTGACTTTGGGCCCATCCAATGCTAAGTGGGATATACTAGACTATTCCGGCCTATGGCACATAGTAAGGTTGAGGGAGGTGCCCCATAATATATTGATGATCACTACATTATGTGAAAGGTGGTGTGCAGACACTTGTACGTTTTGGTTACCTACTGAGGAGATGAATGTGACCCTAGAGGATGTCTATCACATATTATGACTACTAGTTGTGGGTGAGAGATTCCAGGTGATGGTCATAGAGGATGCTCAGAGGCAGATGAGAGTAGCTAGGTGATACTTTACAGGGACACAGGGTACAGAAAGAGACCCATATTAGCTTGGATGTCATATTGAGATTAGGTGTTCTACAATTGTGGAAGTTCATTTTAGTAGTTATTGCTTCATCAGTGGTAGTGGAGGGTGGTGGTGTGGGCATCTTGTATAAGATGCACGATATATGTCAATGTATAGAGGAGGATGGGACTAGATTTGCATGGGCACGATGCGTATTAGCGCATTTATACAGAGACCTATACAGGTTTACACGGGAGGACCAAGGGGGTGGAATTGGAGCCACCACATTGTTACATGTATGGGCCTATGAGAACATTATGATATTGAGGCCACTCAGTGGGCCACAATTCAATTGGGTGAGGCATGAGATTTTTGTAGTGAGGTGGGCAAGCACGCATAGTAGGAGACTGGATACTACTACCTATAGATCTATGCTTGATCATATGGGCAGGGGCTATTATATGGAGGCCATATCAAGCCTATGGAGGGTGGCTAGAGGATGGAGCATAGAGACATGATGTATCCAACGTACTATGTGGTTAAAGGACCAGGATCTCATGGAGTGACCAAGCTATTTCATGCATACCGTGTGTCATGGAATATTTGGTATGGATCAAGATGTGCCCCCAGATTTATATGTATGGGTGCAACCACAAGAGTGTTGAGGATGGATGGGAGAAATACCAGGCCCTAATAGGAGCATAGCTAGTGCCTCTTGGTACATATGAGGTGGATATGCAGCCATATTCAAATACAAGTGGATGATGTAGGATGTACAAGGCATATAGTGTATGGTGGGAAGGGTACCAATGGGTTCTATTGTTTCCAGTTGTTTTTTATGGATGTGGTGAGCACCACCAGTTGGAGCTATGGAGGGGCAGGCAAGGACCCCTGATGGTGATGGTATAGTATCATTAATAGCAGAGCATGAGTATTTGTTTGTTATTAATTGGTTATTATCCCGTAGTTGTATTATTATGGTCATCGTGTGTAGTAACTAATGCAGGGTTATATGGTTACAGGTGATGTGTATTGGTCATTGATTATTGATTCATTGATCTGCACATTGACGTAGAATGTACCTCCAAATGTGCTCATGGGAGGTGGGATGTTGGAGTGAGTAGATGTTATTATGGGTGAGCATGCCCATTTATTCGAGCTAGTGGCAATAGCAGTGATTACATGTATTGTATTGTTGAGTGAGCGTGACGAGGCACATGGGCAGACTCAGTGAGCTAGGGAGGTTGTAGGAGGAGGAGCCCTAGTGCATGATGTGTTCATGAAAGTATGTAGAATTGCAGGGATTATTCGCGGAGTAGTTGGTCGAGGTGGTGTTACAACGAAGGTAGGTGGAGAGATATATGGGCCGCAACCAACGACAAAGATTGAGCAGTGAAGCATCTAGTTATAGAGCTCCTGCAGTTGTATATAGTGACAATGATGATGATGTATGACATATATGGATGTAGCAATGTATGGGGACTTACCCCCCAATGATTGTATTTTTGTAACTATGATTTTTGACTATATATATATAGTATGGATGATTGTTATTATCGTGTTGTGTTGATGTTATTATTGATATGTGATGCAATTGATGTTTTGTTCATATGATGATGGATTTGATTTTATTGTGTAAATGATTATGTTGAAAATGGATGATGATGTTGATTAGGAATAGATATATAGTTAATGTGTGAAAATTGGATTGTATGTATGAATAAAGATGTGATAAATGGTAAGATATGTATGTATGGAATGAATAATTTGATTGAAATGATCGTAAAAATGTATGTAATTGTGTGTAAGCATGATGAAGAAGGGGGGAAAGAATATTGATGCCCCTGACTATATGTGTAAGAAGATGAGGTTCATTTATATAATACCCCTCAGCAATTAATAATGAACCATGGAACAAGAGTGTGTCATCATGAAATGGTTTGATAGTGTACGCTAGATAGATAGCTCAATGAAGCATGTAGCGTGAAAAGATGGAGCTTCTTATTGTAATATATCCCTCAATAGTCATGTAAGACCATAAGAACACGAGTGTGTCATTGGGTAATGAGGTGAGAAAAAATAGCTACCAAAGATGAAGAGGCCAACGAGGAGCGGTGGAAGCATGTGAAGTGGTAGCAGCATGAGTGTATGAGCCAAATTGAATGTCAGATGAGATGGTACCAATGATGGGAGATGTAGTGGTAGGAAACATAGATGCTGACGACTTAGGAAGCCAATGTGAAGTAGGACACTATGAGGTGGATGAGATGATGCAGCGGTGGATGAGTGAGGTGGAGGTCATGCATGAATAATGACTTTAGGCAATGGACGAATGACGACCTTAGAAGTGGGAGGAGGAGACAAGTGAACCAAAGTAGTAACACACTTGTGTGGAATTGGAGAAATAGACCACTCACGAGAGCAAGAGCCAAAGGTAATGACACCCTTGTCTTCTAATTGTTGTAATTTTTCATGAAGGGTGCAATAGTCATTTTCACGATGGTCATTGATGTTGTGATAATTGCAATAAGGATGATCATGCTTGTGATGCAAGTGATGAGGAGGATGATGTTGATTAGAAGGTAAGTGAATTAATCATTTATCAAACAAAGAAAGCAAAACATCATGAGGCTTAGCAACATGTGAGAAATGCAATGGCTCCAAGTAGGGAGATGGTGAAGACTTAGGTGGAGAGTGATGCATGGCAGAGATGGAGGAACTTATGCGGTGGTGTGGATGGAACATGCTTGCAAGGTGGAGGAGATGGAGACCTTGGAGGATGCTTAACAGATGGAAGAGGAGAATAACTAGGAGATGATGCAGCAGTAGGAGTAGAAGGATGATCTATAACATGTGTAGCAATTAAATCTTGTTCTAGATCAATGACCTTATAGCATAAAAGTGTAAATGATTCACATGTATCATATTGCAATATTTCTTTTAAAGAAGGAATCAAGCCACGATAAAAGATAAATTGCTTCTCTAGATCAATAGGCTGAAATACTAATTGATGCATGCAAGAATTGAAGCGTAAAATGTAATCTAGAATAGGTTCTTTCTTTCCTTGATGCAAGCTAGGTAAGCGATCATATGTGACTCTAGGACCATTGTTAAGCATAAAACGTCTAAGAAAATCATCTTCCATTTCACAATATGTACTAATAGATCCAAAAGGCAAATGAGTGTACCATTGAAGAGCATCATCAACAAGACTATGAAGAAAGGCTTTTAGAAATAATTGATCATTCGAATAAGAATTCATAGCTAAACGGTAATGCTTAAGATGCAGATATGGATTATCAGTGCCATTGAAGCATGAAAATGTAGGCATGATGAAATCCTTAGGAAATGTTGAATTGTGAATTTTATTTGGAATAGGATTTCCATGAAGAGAGTTATTATCAATAGAAGCATAATAGGATTTTCTTTCAAGAGTGAGAGATTGAACTTGAGATTGCAACTGACCAACAACATGCATGAGTGATAAAATATCATGTGGAGGAATCATAGAAGATGTGAGAGGCACATTGAGAGGTTGAAGCTTGCCATTATGAGTGATCATGGGAATGTGAGAAGAAGAAGTAGAAGATGAAGATGCTATGGGCACGCACTAAATGTAGATGAAAAATAAATAAGAGGAGGTATACTAGGTGGAATAGAAGAGGCAACATGAATATCATCTAGAGAAGAAGAAAATGAAAGAGGCATAGAAGAACATGGGATATCAAATGAAATGCTAGCAATAGTATTAGAAGAAAACATAAGAGGTGAGCCAATAGGAATGGAAGATTCATCATGAAGGCCATCAGAAACAATCTCAAAAGTAGATGAAAGCAGAGTGGAAATTTCACATTTAACAATCTTAAGAGAAGTAGAATCGTTACTAACATGTTCATGCTTAGAAATATCATCAATATCAAACAAAGTTTCACATGCAAGTAATTCATCAAACATGTCATTAACATTTAGAGAAGTAGGATAAGAACTATCATAATATGTAGCTTTGCAATCATCATAAACATTTTCATAAATAAAAGAAGCATGAGATACAATTTTACATTCATCCTGACTAGTATGAGAAATAACATCATGTGCATGTACATTTTCATCATTGGGAATAACATGATTTTTATCTATTGTATCACAATCAAGACTAAGCATATAATCGATAATAACATCATCAATAGCTACAACAGATGTAGAAGAAGGTGGAGTAGTCTTGGTGGTAATAGAATAACAAGGATTACATACAGAAAAAAATTTCTCCTTAGAAACAATGTTGAGAGTAGATTTGGAAAAACTAGTAGGAACTTTGTGTTCATAAGCAAAAAGTAATCTTTGAACATTGTCATCAAATTGAACATTAAGATAAAGATCAACGAATTTCAGCCTCAACAACATCATCAAGGATAGGATTGGCACTCACATGATGCATAGGTTGCCTAAGAGAGGAAGATCTACTTTTAGCCATTAGGGTTTTTTGGATCCTAGGCTAAGGAGTTCTAAGATTCGGGTTCACCAAATGATTTAATAAAATTTGAATATTAAATCTAATTTCAGATTCACTACAATGATATACAATAAAATACAAATGCTAAACACTTTAAAGATATAATTATGTAAGCAAATGGGAGGGGTAGGGCACTTATCTAATTTTTTCTTATCCCAAAAGTATACCCGAACTGGAACAACTAATGAACGGGCTGGGAAGAGTAATGGAAATGCTTGATATGAACCTTAGAGCTTGCAGAATGGCCTGGACATGGGCACTTAAGCAGGGGCGAGGGCACCTGGGCACCAGAGACCTTTTGTAGGTGCACGTGACTGCACAAAGGGTCGGAACTTGATTTTTCTAGTGTCGTTAGGGCTTTTGATACCCTTCACTATTGATCACCTATATGTCATTGGTTGATCGTCGAGTTCGCCTAAAACCTACAAAAATAAGTGATATCCTGTAAAACCCTGAAACACATCAAATCCTAAAAATAAAAAGATGCAAATGGGGAGTCAGATTGACCTCAATGGTCACCCGACATAGTGAACTTACAACTGAGCACTGCACTACATCTCAAACTCCATGTAGTTCTATGTGTGTGTGTGAAATCATGTCCTTAGGTTTCCCTCATGCTAATGACACCAAGATAGTAGGTTGTAGCTAGATAAAATACAAAATGTGTGGAGGTAATTAAGAAACTTCCCCTTCCTATGTAGTGTATGTAGAGTAATAAGCCCAAAAATGTAGTCCCTTTGATATTATGTAGATATGATAGCCCTTGATAAAATTTCCCACCCCTATAATGGTATGTATGTTGTGTTTATATAAGGATCTCTTATTTGAATTTTAACACTAGTTACATGACATGCCAACTAGGACCTCGGGATAGGAGTAAGAAAACCAAAAAAATTGACCACAAATGTAAAAAATGTGAACAAGAACAAAGAGGACAGGAACGCCCAGGGTGGACAGGAGCACTTGGGTGCTAGTGTCCAGATTAGGCGCTAATGTCTTAAGACAACTGATGAAAAATGTGAGAAGACTAACAGACAGGGATCCCTGTGACCTGACTAGAACTGGGTGTAGAAGTGATAGATGTGAGAGATAAAAATGATAGAAACAATTAAAGCAAGTGGACGGACTAGGAAGTGTGTTACCAGTGAATACTTTTCTTACTCAAGATCCATACATAAAACAACATACTTGGCGGTATAGTAAAATAGTAATATGTGTCACGAATATATTATTATTGATATTTATAAGGGGGTAGTAGTTGTAACAACCTCCTCTAATATAGGAGATGTCTCTCCTATATAATAGTTTGTATTATTCTTGAACAACACTCGAGAATTATTGTTTACTCTTGCTTTGAGTCTGATCCAAAAGTGCAAACCCAAGAAAAGCTACTGGTTGTGGCATCTTAAAATACTGTAGAGGAAATATGGTGGTTGCATATGTTGGACCTATGGGATTGCAAATAAATCGTTATGTTGAGGCTTATGCGGTTCTTTGGGGTATAACTTTGGCCAAATGAATTAAAGTCAGCAAAAATATTATAGAAGGAGATTCCTTAAATAATGTCAATTGTCTTAAATGCATATCTAAAGTCAGCTAAACAATACGAAAAATTATGGAAGAATGCTCCAAGTTGATAAAAGAATTTGATGAAGTCATTTTGAAGCATATTTGTAGGGAAGGTAATGTTTGTGCATATATGTTCACCAATGTTGGGGTGGATCGAGAAGGACTTGCTAACTGGATCACTATTGATGAAATATTGAATGACATCAATGCTAAAATCAATGAAGAAAACAATGATCATTAATATGATAATTAAGTTGAATTGCTTGCACTTGGAAGTGCAGAAAATAGAGCATTCTCAGTTATTCCGGTTCATTATGTTTTGGCATTAAGAAAACAAATAGTATGGGTGGTGAGAGGCTGCGGATCAAACCTTCTTCTTACCATGATCTCAAACATAATACAACAATTTAGTATTTGTTATGAAAATGTGGTCTCACAAGTTACATTGAATGCATTAGAGACAATGACCCAATTCTATCTATGGAGTTCACCAAAGTTTGGGGTCATGGAAAGGTTATCATGAGAGGAGTCACAATCAAGGTCACGAAGGATACGGTAGATGGGGTTACTAGAATGCCAATGGATGGAATGAATATTTTTAAAGATATGAGGAGGAAGAAAGAGGAAATATAGAAAAATTTCAAGTTGGATGAGAGAATCCATGAAATGGAAGATGGGGTGTCACATACCTATTTTCCTTTTCCATGGGTAGAGGTATGTATGCAAATAATGAAATATATCACACTAGATGGAAAAATGTGCATAATCCACAACCATTATTTCTCTCTGCTCAATCATTTTAGACATGGTAATAGGTTGAGTATTCATTTTTACTTGTATATGTCTTTGAATGCTTCGATTAAAGATTTTTAAATTGAAAAAGACAAAAAATTTCTCCACTAGTCCCTCATTTTCCTGCTTTTTAAGTTAGACAAGCCAAATCCTATGTTTTAAGTGAGATTTTCCCAGGATAGGGGAAAAAGGGTTATAATTAATGATGATGAAAATGGGGAATGAGATTCAGAGGAGCATTTGAGCCTTGCAAAAAAATAGATTAGGGTTAGAAATAGGAAGATGATTTAGACTTCTTAGGATAATGATATGTGTAATATCAGTCTTAGGGCAACATCCATTCTTGAACAATTTTATGCGGTTAGGGGACCTCGAAGGACATTGTTGGTAGTACAATTCAAGATGAAGATGGGGATCTCAACAGGCGTATCAAAATTATGGAGAAGGTGGAAGATATCATAAGTAAAGGGTTTGTTTCTGAAATGAAGAAGATAATGAGGAATTTTCTTCTCTTAAGATGGAAATTGGGAAGCTTAGGGCCTCTAATGTTGTCTTGGATCAAAGGCTGGAAATTCTGAAGTGTTAGGAAATTAGTGTTTACAATAGGTAATTATTACTTACATGTGGTTAATAATTACTATGTTGTAATTGTGTTATATTAGTTAGGTTGTTATATTGTATATATATTGTTATAACAATATATATTTACAACATAGTTTATTGTTAGGCATATTGTTAGGAGTGGTTATAGGGAGTTCCTATATTTTAGGAACTGTAATCTCCTATAAAGGTGTTATCCGTGAATATGATTATTATGAGTATTATTCCTATACTGAGAACTATTATTCATATCTACTGTGCAAATATCTTATTCTCTATATCTAATATAAGAGTGATTCAATCCAAGATGAGAGTCTTTGAATTCGTGATTCGATCATCCAACATCAAATAGTGTGGTTCTGATACGTGACTGAGGGTAACTCCATTTCAAACTCATGGTTTCCTATCAATAAAATTGGAGATTACAAATCTGTATAATGGTATATCATGATGCACCTATCAGCTACTTGGATTCCACATTCCAGTTGTCTGTGCCATATCCAGTTTGATCTACCTGCTCGTGCATTGACATTTTTTTACAATCTCGGGTTTGTTTCTTTGCATTTAAGCAATATACGACATCTGGATTTGGAGTGCATTGCACTTGTTTTGCTTGAGCCTAGCTCATAGACTCACTGACATCCAATCTCCCCCCTAATATTGCTGCCAAAAGCACATGATTTCCACAAAATAAGAGGTCAGTTTTATTTTCTAAAACTGGTCCATTTTTTCCATTGTTGAATCCTATACAACTTTGTTGGCTAGATTTTCTGCATAGCTGAAAACCTAGGCAGTCCTGAGATAAATCTCCCTCATTTACCGGTGAGGCTCCCGTGTCAGATTTGTCAATTAAAATATGCTAGTATCTATATGAGGGTTTTACTTTAACTATTCAGCTCATGAACCATAGCTGTATAGCTCTGCAACAAGTAAGCAACTGTTTAAGAAAGGAAATATTTATAGAAGAAGGAAATAATAAAACACAGGGAAGAAATGGGGAAGATGTGCAACCCAATCAATAGATAACAGAGTTGATTGCATGCACATAGAAGAAACCAATAGATATCAACACACAAAATTATAAGCAAAGGAAACTCTAGATCTAGATCTAAAATAACACAAAGTTTATTAGAAGATCTAAGATAGAAAGCTAGAAACAAAATGCACCGTGACACAAAGTTCTCCGGAAATCTGCTCCTTTATATTCCTTTGCTTCAAGTGGCTATCAAGGGTTTCAACACAAAGTCTGGAACACAAGAATGTTGCTTACAAATTCTGACCATTAACCCGAAGGTTCTTCTTTTACTTATAGAATGTAGAAGGGAAAGTACAAATGGGAAACTCAACTGAACTGAAACATAAACAAAAGGTAAAGATAACATCTGGCATTCATCCTCCTCTAATTCCTCTTTAAGTGACATAACTGTCACTTAACTAATAAAAGTGTTCCACATAACTTAAAGTAATGGTTTCAAAACCAATAACTTTAAAGTTTTACAATTTCATCCAGGAATGTGAAAAATAGAAGAAGAAAAAGTAGAAGGAGAAAGACACGCCAACTGTAACATCTATATCTTCTTTTTTGTTTTGATACTGAATATACTTGTCGAACATGTAATTCAACATCTTCCCATCTATCTTAACCACAACTTCCTTTTCTGTCATGAACTGCAACAATCCTTCATTCAACACCCTGATACATGCTTCTACCTCCTCCAAGCTAGGCCTGAACTTCTCAATATCCGACTGTAGTGCCACCAGTCTACTGATAGAATTCATCGTGAAAGGCTTAATGACTCCATCAATTCTCCCTTGCACCATCAGAAAAGACCCTTCCAAGGAATTAGGCACTCTGCTAGGAATGATTCGTGTGTATGAAGTAACATTTCCGACCACTTCCTCATGAGTGAAAGCAATGATATTGTCTAGTAAAGATGATGCCATACTCTCAAGTGCCTTGATCCTCTTCAACATAATTATGCAGATCTCCAAACAGAAAGATACTGCTTCCCCTTCTCAACTGATCCATCAGGTACAATTTGTTCCGCAATCAACACTTCTCTTAGCAACTTATTGATTTCGGCCAAAGTACTTAGGTTACTCTCAGAAACTGTGTTCATATCTACCGTGCTTGTCATCAGTTGCTTCAGCTGATCTGCTACATATTTCATAACCTTTAGGCGGGATGATACCTCTCTGAGTTGTACAGAAGCTTGATGAATAATAGACTTTTCCATTCGTCGATAGCTTTAACCTGGTTGTTTACATCTTCCATTTCCTGCATCAGATGATCACTCACTTGCTTCTGTGCTGAAATGGGCTGAGTGGAAGATTTAGCAACCTTGGTAATGATCTCGCACAACTAAGATACCTGCTTCTGATATTCAACTTTCTTCACCTCTTCTTTGCTAAGCCTAAGGAATAGAGTATCTATCAATGTTTATGTATCCTGCTTCAATCCTTATGTGGTGGCTTGACCTATGGGTACTCTGGTTACTATTATGTCTTCTGTCGTGAGCTCATCTTCTTTCTTCCCCTATATCGGAATTGACATCTCAGCAAACTTCTACCCTGACTCCTCGATGATCAACCTTGAAGTTACCTTAGCAACTTTAGGTTTTCTATCTTTCCCGCTTAGATTCAGGAGCAGCTGCAAGTCATGTTCCTCCAAGTTGATTTCTTCTCTAGCCTCTGGAAACAACTGCGAATTCAATCATTCTGAGAAATTACTTCTCAGAGAATGAGAAGTTGTTGAGTGTACCATTATCTCGCACTCTGATTCCTCCCCATCTGAAACTGCTACAGTGTTGTGGCTGCCATCCTCTGAGTCATCCAAAGACAGAAGTCTTTCAAATTCATCCATCTGCAACTTCAACGTTTCTTCAGGAACAGGTGTTGAACGGAGTGGCTAAGGAGAGAAGATGAATGTTGCCGGATTCAACAGAGGAATGGTAGTATCCTACTGAGGTGCAACAGTCGGTGAAGTACTTAATGCTGGAGAAGTCGGAACTAACACCATAGCAGTAGAAGTGATCTTCTCCTTCGAGTGAGACCTTTTGTGCACTTTAATCTTTTTAGGCATTCTGCTACTTTCTCCTTTGTGCTTCCTCTTAAGGGAATCTCCTGTGCCAAAGTTTCCCGTGATTTGATTCATCAATGCTTCATCAAGGCAATATCCCTTCGTCAACAACCAATTTGAAGTGTTCACCAGAACAACGGTAGACCTTTCCTTAATCGTATGGCATCCCCCTACGTTCTCCTGAAGTACAGCTCTATCTCCTCCCATTTGATGGTATGTGTCAAATAACACAAGCCCATCATCTTTAAGATCCACAGGTATTCGTGCTAATCCAAAGTCCAACACTTGTCGTGCTGATAGCTTGCTGAAATCTTTATTTCTAACCTCGTACTCACTTTTACACTTCATCCAAAAATCTTCTAATGAAGGCACATGTGCATACTCCTGGGAGATCGTCTTCCTGGCTACTCCAAATGGATCGAATTTCAGCCGTGCCGGGAAGAACTCTTTCTCGTACTTAGAGAACATTTTTGCTTCCATTCCTCGGGCTTTATGAATGCTTTGACAGTTATAATGGCCTATAATGATCGAGAAGAATCCTGTAGACTTGTGTCGTTTCGACTGAAGGTCACGTATCTCCACAAGTTGTCTGCTCAGCTCCATGGTGACCAATCTATCATTCAGATATTTAGGCAACTTAACTGGTTCTCCAGAAAAGCCGGTGACCTTGAGGTATGTGAAATCTGTAAACTGTTTGAAGAGACTACCAATTATGGACACAACTTCCCACGCTTCCATGCTCACCTTGTTGGCCTTTAGATCCCTGTCCAACATATAAATGAATTCGTAGAAGAATCCATTGTTGACCACTTTGAAATATTTCTTGCATGCAGGTACAATAAGCTGTGGGTAGCACTTGAAAATAGGGTCCTTGGAAAGAACACTGCATCTATCCAGCTTGGAGAAGATGCCTTGTGAAGCTGCTGCGTATACCAAATAGGAAGTCATTTTGAAGCTGAAAGTATGCCTCACGTTCTGGAGTTGCTCACCAATGTTACCGCTAATGATTTCCAACCAATTGATTATTGAATCTGCTTTGTTGATTTCAATGGTCCTGATGAAAGCATACATCCATGTGCGGAAGGTGTGAGCATTTGCTTCGCCATTTATCCTACATAACAATTTGGCAATATCATCCACCTCTTGTAATAGATTGGACCGCGAAAGAGTTCTTGGGAACTTGGAAGGAGATCTGGGCTTCTTCATGTATCTGTTGTTCATTATGTTCACGCAGTGAACTATATGCTTCTCCCACCTACTGTCGGCATCTTGTATGCTAATAAAAGTCACCACCTTTCATGCTAGAATCTTCAAACAATAATTGATGAACTGTGCGTCCAACTGGATTATTGTTTTCTCCATAGTATCTCGGACTGATCTGGATGATGGATGGTAAGACCTAGCACATTCCATAACAAACTCTGGTAATTGGGCTGTGTACAGAAACGCTGCAGCTCGAATAATTCCACTGCTTTTGACTGCACGCATGAGGGGAGTCTTTCCTACTCTGGATCTTTCAATCAATTCAAAAAGAGGTTCTAGACCTAAATCTGTGTCTCTAATGTTTGTAAATTTAAAATTGATGCATGACTCTGTTGTGCTCTCTTTTTCATCCCTCTTTGCCATGGTTGTATCTATCTTTGTCTGAACAATTATTTTTCTCTTTATTCGGCTAGAATTCTTCACAACCGGTGCAGATCTGGATAATTCTTCAGATTCAAAGGATATGTTCAATGTATTGGACATTGATTTAAGCTCCCTTTCTCTTATAAAAGCACTTGTAATGAATTCCTGTAATTAATTCAGACAAAGATGGCAACCGGAACATGAACAATGAATTTTAATCATAAAAATATGCATATATCAAGTCTGCTACCCCAAAATTTTATGTTTTATTTGCATGTAAAACAAGCATGAATTTTACCAACTTCACTTGAGCACCTGTATCACTTATGCAGATAACTATTCAGACACAAATCAACCTCCTTCAAACCTAGGTGCCAAATTTGGAAGCTTCCAGCAGTAATTAAACCTTCTTTTGAGCAAAAATCCTCTACAAATGGGGCGCACTTTTTGTCTGGGCTGCACTTCTCTGCTTTTGAATTAATTAATTCATCCTTATGGCAACCCCTACTTATATAATCCTCATACTTCTATAATTAATTAATGCCCCTCCTATTCCTGGCAATTAATTAATTATTTAATAAGCTTTACTCTTGAAATGGGGCACCTATTTTGTGCATGCTCATGGCTACCATTAAATAAATTAAATTTATTTAATTTTAGCCTTCTACTTCCAGTTAACTTAAGCCTCACAGTATGCTTTGACCTTAGCCACTGAAAATAGGAATTAATTAAATCAATTAATACTTAAAAAGTATTATTCCTTTCCCAAATGGGGCGCACTTTTTGACATGAAGGGGCTGCATTAAATAAATAAAATTTATTTAATTTTAGAACTTCTAATTCTGACTTCCTTTGTCCACTTTCCCTTTGTTGACTTTTCCAAAATCCTGGGCGCCAAAATTGGAGAAGAAATATATTAATTAATTGCATTAAAATTTGCCCTTCTTTCCCTAAAGGGGTCGCACTTTTTGTCATGAGGAATTTCTATTTTTAAAAGTCAGTTGACAATGGGATTATTTACCCTGCAAGGCAGCTCCGAAAATCCCATGATTCACTTAAGTTGTTTGACTTTCATAATGAGATTATTTACCCTGCAAGGCAGGTAATAAAATCCCATCAATGCCTTAAGTGATTTTTCTTTTATTCCACAATGGGAATTTTTACCCTGCAAGGCAGGTAAGAAATTCCCGCCTGCCTGCTGCCTTTGATTTTTCCATTGTGACTTAAGTGGCGTTGCTTTCATGGGAAAAGTACCCTGTTAGGCAGGTACAAAAATCCCACCTACCTGTTGCTTCCAAAAATCCCATGCTTCACTTCAAACCCTTTTTTCCAAAAATGCAGACAGCCCAGAAGAAGTTGTTTGGTGCATGACTTCGTCTTTTCTGAGAGAACCAGACCTTCGATGGCGAATTTCTTTTGGCACAACATGCATAAGTGATCCCCAGATACTCCAGGCCAAGAATTAGACCAAACCGACAAAGGAATTGATCCAGAGAAATTTCACAGAAAACAAAACAGGAAAACAAAAAAAACACAAAATGTTGCCAGAACTCACAAATAAAGCCCAGAATCCATTTCTGGTTAAAATCCTACTAGTATATGGGAATATTGACATGTACGATCACAACAGGGTTAAACCAAAGCACAAATTGCCTCAAACAGTGCTCAAAATAATTAAATACAAATTTCCCAAAGGTAAACCCCAGTGAAAGAATAAAACAAATTTGGGCATCTGGGTATTTGTCGAAAATGGCTTATATGGCTCCTTGGGAATATCTTGACACATTACAGGAACTTTCTGGCAATAAAAACACAAAATGACCCATTATTTTAAAAGTGTGATTTTTTTAAAAATAGGGTAGTCCCAGATTTCAGGGTGAAGTCTGGGGACACCAAACTTCCTGCATAGAAGAATCAATGAGTCAAGTAATCCTGCAAGAAACGAGGAGCATTGGATTTGTGATTTTTGTGGAGGTGTCAATGATTGTATTTGCATCACAAGTGGATGCCTAGCCAGCATTACAAACTATAACCATTATTTCCCCAACAAAATAACATGCTTACCATCACATAATCAATAATGTCATCCACTTCTGGGAAAATAGATCCTCAGTGTGATAGTGATATGTCTATTCCTCTAATATTATCCTGTCAAGCTGTGATCTACTTCATGCATGCCCACGTATCTGGTTTGGCTTATTAGGATTCATGTAAAACAAAATAAGAAATGAAGGTAATGTAGAATGGTGTGGCAATGTGGTAGCTCATAGGAAAGAAATGACAAATTCTGGTTCGTATTAATTGTCTAGAATATTTTGTTATATGATTCGGTTAATTTTTTATTGTTGGTCAAGATTGTTATGTCATGATATCAATATTGCTTATAGACTATATCAAAGGAGTCATTCATGATTATCAATAAGTCTAGTCAATATCATAGAAGTCATGTAGTGTTATTGTAAAATTTATATCATCAAAATTGTAAAAGTCCCTACAATATTTATTTTTTTGCCTCACAGACGCATTTTTGATGGAATCTGACATCCTTTGATATGCACTTGAGCTCCATGATCAAATCCAGTCGACCTAACAACATGAGACTGGAGGATGGAGGCAACAGAGGAAGGAGGGCGATCAACACCTCTCGTCAGTCACCAACGACAGGGCCGCATTTTGGTATGGTGGCATCTCTTTTTTAGTTGTGTGGTGTGTGAAAAATAAATTGGTGTGTGGTTTCATTCTTTATTATGATTGAAACGAGAAGAATGTGAATTTTGGAATTTGATAACAGTTGTATAGGATGACAGCTGAACTGGAGTGATCCTCTGACTATTGAGATTCTTTGATTATTGTACTTCTAACATCAATCAACTGATGAAAGAGCATTCACTGGAAGTGAAAGCGGGAACTGTTGAGTTCGCATATGTAGGTGAATCGGTGGAAGTGTGATCATCTGGTTAGGGATTCACTATGGTGAAGTGAATTGGTCATGTGCAACAAGATCCAAAAAACAAGATCCAAGCCAGCAGTATGTAGACCTAAAAGTATGTGGAGGCATATGATTACGTTTCCAGTTTTCAAATGTGCTTTCTTCCCATGTAAACACTAAGGGCGGGGGGGGGGGGAGATGTTAGGAAATTAGTGTTTATTGTAGGTAATTATTACTTACATGTGGTTAATAATTACTATGTTGTAATTGTGTTATATTAGTTAGGTTGTTATATCGTATATATATTGTTATAAAAATATATATTTACAACATAGTTTATTATTAGGCATATTGTTATGAGTGGTTCTAGGGAGTTCCTATATTTTAGGAATTGTAATCTCCTATAAAGGTGTAATACGTGAATATGATTGTTATGAGTATTATTCCTATACTGAGAACTATTATTCAGATCTACTGTGCAAATATTTTGCTCTCTATATGAAGAACAAACATGCTATGACAACTGAGTTAGAGGAAAATAAAGAAAAGGGTTGGATTAATAAGAAGAATGATGAAAGTGGGGATAAAAATAAGACTAAGATAAAGATGCCTCTGGATAAGGAAGCTAAAAATAATTCTATAGCACGAAAGAATAAACAAAGAAAGGCCATACAAGACAATAAAGACTTGAGTGATATTTAGTAAAGTCAATGCTTGTCCTTTTAGCCAACTTATCACTAAATTTTTAGGTATTTTTCAGTTATTGTTGGTTAATGGCTCAAGCTATAAAAAATATTTATCATATTTGGATCAAGATTTTTTATCCTTGTTTCTAGGTTTTTGTTGCTTGTTGGGGTATATTGTAATATATTTCTTAGGACTGTACAAGGTTTTTGGATCCTTTCAAAATCCAAATTTTTACCTAATAATAAAAAAACCTAAACTATGAAAGCTAAAACCAAAAAATTGAAATCCTTGAACATGTAAAACCTCGAAAACATGAAAAAAACTCCAAAACTTGAAAATTGAAATTCATAAATGTGAAAACCCTGAAAATATTGGAACTTAAATCCTAACACCTGAAACCAAGATACACTAAACCAAAAATATCGAACCTTAAAACACAAAAAATGATTGATATAAATCACCCTGAAACCTTAAACCAAAAACAAAAAAATGATACATTGTTATCACAATTTTGAGTTTATTGAGAAAATGGAGATAACCAATCAAAAAATTTCTTATTTTGAGTCTTTTTGATCCAAAATGTTGTCTTTGAAAGTGTTTGAAAAAACCTTTGTATCGAATTTTGAGAATCCCTTAGCATTTAACATTCAACATGCAACATGTTCCTTGTTTCCCGATTCCGAAGTCTGATTGACACTATGTCGTCGGGTTTCGGGATCTGATCACATGAAACATGGTAAACTCGAAACACATGTGATATGTCCCCTATTTCCCGATCCCAAAGTATGACTTGAAGCATGTTGTCAGGTTTAGGGACTGGATTGCATCAAAACATCTCTCCACCGAAACACATACAATATTTTTGATGCTTTCCAAACCCAAAACCAGACATGATAAAAACCTCTTTGTATCAACTTTTCAGGAGATGATTGCATGGTGACATGTGTGGTCAATCTCTCGATTCAGAAGGCAACACATTTAATGTCTAGCTGGAGGTAGGTAGGCACACATGTTGGCTTAGGTGTATTTAATGCTAGGTTTTTATATATAGGGGAATTTTCCACATCATTTGTACCTTGCATTCCTTCCACCATTTGGATTTTGTACCTGCTTGCGCACCTCCAAAACCTGACTCATGTTTTTCTTGACATTTTCGTCAATTTTTAAAAGGATTAAAGGGTCTTTTTATCTTGAGGTGAGTGAATCTTCCTCTAGGTTATCTTTTGGTTATTTTTAGGTGGTACCCGAGTTTGCATTTGGATGAAATAGGTCTTTTCCCATTTCCCCTTTATGTTTTCATTTTATTCCTCCCCAGTTAGTTATTTTTGAATATCAATTAGAAGGGTGAATCTTTTTCACTTTTATGGGCTTAAAATTTTGAAGGATTGGAAACAAGGATCAAGGTTTTATGCCTATAATGTATAATCAGGTTTTGCACATGCCTAAGCAAGTAGGTTCCCCGATCAAGTAATTCAGACTTTTGTAGCTACTCGACAGGCTCAAGTTTCCGCAGTGTGTCAAACTTTCACAGTTTCTGAGCAAGACCAAACTTCCACAGTATATCAAGTTTTCCAAGTTGTAAAACAACATCCAAATCCTGATCAGTGTGTCGGTTTTCTCAAGTGTTCGACAGGACCATCTTCCTAACTCAGTTTTTCAGACTTTCGTACTTGTTGAGCAGGGTGTGAAACCTGATTCTCTTCTAGGGCTTCCAGGCAACTTTGTGGCAAGTTCCTCATGTCTGATTCAAGCAAAGGAAAGGGTAAGTAGGAAAGAACTAAAGAAATTAAGTACAAGTATTAGGGTGTTGTGGCCCTTTCTAGCATTGATTAAAATTTTGATAATAGAGATACAAAGTTAGGACATTTAGACATAGACGAATTTTGGGGTAGAGTTCAGAGTTGCTCACAAACTTCATGGATGCAATCTCTTTGTGCAAGTGGATTACTATTGGTAGCAGGTTTTCCCATTTTTGCTCAGTGTCCTAAATTTATTCTTGCATGCGCCAGTAATTATGACTCAAACACAAGATCATTATGAAATCAAGTGGGAGAAGTAATAATTAAATTAGTTATTGATTGTTTTGATGAACTCCTCAAACTTCCCAATTTTGAGGAATATGTCATTGGGGACTCTCCGTTCCCTAGCCGTGCCGCCATGGTTGCTACACGTTCGCGCAGGTCTGCGAGCTCCTTTCAACTATACATGGATTGGCCAGAATACGGGTTTGTAGGAGGCACGATCAGCGAACCAAAACAAGAAGCTCTTCTCCTTGGCGACGGTTATGGGAACCTGTCCCTAGCGTGCAAATATTATGGCGGTGCCTGTAAAAATGGCGTGGAAAATACATCATCAATCTCTTGGATTGACATGGCTTTTGATGCTAACCAAGACCCCCCTTCAAAGAAAATCTGGGATAGAGTTTCTCTAACCTGTCAAAAAACAGGGGGTCTCTCCATTGGGACTGGTAAAGTTGGCTCAGTCTCTCCCATAAATCTCAACAATGGTAATGGATCATTTAAAAATGATGGATCTTCTCTCAAGAGCAGGGATAGATCCAACACAGAAACCTCTAGTGGAGATAAGTCCACTTCTTATGCTTCAGTGGTCTCCAAACAAAAGGAGAATACCAGAAATGAGCTCTTGAAACCCTCCCAGGAGGTCCCGACGCTAAAAATCGAGGAGGATCTACTTATAAAGATTCTTAAGGAGGAGGAAAATCTCTCCCAGCTGGGTCTCATATGCAGATTCCATAAATTTTGGCCTAAGCTATCTCAGCTCCATGAATGGATAGCCCAGAGATGGAGAGAAAAAATACAAGGTAAGATTGAGCTTTATCCCTGTGCTAAAGCTTACTTCATTGCGGTCTTTGAAACCCTTGCTGATAGGGATTTAATTTTTTGCCAGCATTGGGTTTGGGGGGAACATGGGCTTATGTCCAAACCATGGTTTCCGTCCTTCGACCTGTTAAAGGAGTCTTTTGATACCTACCCGATTTGGGTTCGTTTACCAGGACTTTTGTTATAACTTTGGAACAGATCTTGTCTCATTGCTATAGGAGATACTCTTGGCTCATGTGTGGCAATTGATGGTAAGACCTCCATTCAAACACATACTACGTTTTCTCGAATCCTGGTTGATATTGATACCTCCAAACTCTTACCAGCATAAATCAATCTTCAGATTGGTGAAAGGCTCTGGGTACAAAGGATTGACTATGAGAGACTTGCCTTCAGATGTCGGCGTTGCTTCCAAACTGGTCATGCTACAAATGATTGTGAACATTCCAAACGAAAGACCAAAACTACCTAGTGGAAGGATTCTCTTCCTGAACATCTCACAATTGACTCAGATCCGGCTGAGCGTTCTAGTGCCCCCTTGTAAGTTGACTCACCCGTTGTGGTTGATTCACAGACCAACATAGAGAAACTACCTACAGACTATGCTTCGTAGATTGTTCATTCAGTGTTTAAGGAAGTTTCGGCCTCCCTTCCTATGGGTCACATCCCCATCAAATCCATTGCAGATGCTTCGTTTGCATTGGATGCTGGAAATCTGGAATGGATAATGGTGGATTGGAAAAAGAAGGGAAATGTCAAATCTAAATCCCCCACCACTCTGGACAAGGTTTGATTCTTGTTGTTTTTGGGGCTATTATTGTTACATCTGGGCAAATGGCCTACTGCACAGTTGCTGGGCAGCTGTGTTATTGTTAAGTTGTTGTTTTTTTGTAGTTTTTGAAGCAGTTGTTTTGTTTTTGCTGGTTCTTGATAGTTTTTTCTGTTGTTAGAATTTTTGGGGTAAAATTTTGCTTTTGAGCACTGTTGTAAAAGGGTATAGTCCCTTTCAAAAAACTATTTGCCAATAATAATAAAAACAAAACATAAATCCCCAATTGGCACAACAGGACTAGGATAGTGACTTAGAAAATTGTATAAAACATGTGAATAAGAAGTTCCTGACTAAACCTAAGCCTAATATATATAGGTTTCCAAAAGCAGTTCCAAGGAGTGACTTCAGTTTAGAAATCAGTGATATTATTACGCTCCTCAGTAGGATATTTGGGCTCCTAGAAGCTAAGCAATTTCGCAGATGGATGTAGCAGTTCATCGCCATCATAAAAAAGAATGAGCAATATCTTGACGGGGCGGCTTCATTAGTGATACCATTGATACTCAACTGAAAGCAGTCCTCTCCATAGGAAAGTTTTACATGATGTCTTATGTTACTTCTACTGCCCCTGAAATGAGGAATTATCATGGGTTGGATACAAAGGGTAATAAGTCAACTGATCACATATATAAGTGTTATCCCCAATTATCTTTGAAAGGAAGCCTGAAACATTTCAGAAGAGTTAATGATGCCTTCTTCTACGAGGTTATCTGTAGATTGGATCCTAATCTTACAAAGTGAAGAGTCTCGGATGTTACATGGAATGAAGTATCGAAATGGGGTTGAATATGTTTGCAATTCAGAAAGTTTATGTACTTATGGGTTTCCATATTTCAGGAAACACCAATGCATCTTCCTAGATATTTGAGTGATAAATGTATTCTCATGGAATTGGTTTGACAACTCTTAGATTTCCACAAGTTTCAACAAACCAAACATAAGGTTGTTGCTTCATTTTCTATATCAATCGAGATATATACACGCTCCTCTGTGATCAAAGCCAAAAGTGTGGTTTGCGAGTTATAGGATAAGCTTAAGAAGACTATGAATCTAAGACTGAGATTTGATTTTCGAGGCATTCTTAAGGCTCGCGGAACGTTGCAACTTCATGTTGTAGACCTCAAGGACATTTGGATTGATCTCAAGGATGAGGTTGCAGTCAGAAGAAAGGGCAATAACATTTTGAATTTGGATGAGATAAGCATGTTGAATCTCACTGAGGTCCCCAAAGATGTAGTTGATAACGAGAGTATTGTAGAAACAATGTATGAAAAAATGGACGGTGACAATGCCAGATTTCTGGCAATCGACTGGTTAGTCAAGCAAACAACATCTATACAAGAGAGAGCTGCTCAAACCCTTGTCCGCACAAAGATGTGGTTATATTCATTGGGTATGTAGCTCAGGGAATCCAACTTCCCAAAGCTACCTGTCACATCATCATTAGAGGTGGACCCCTCACATGGACAAAAGGATAAAGGTGCAAGCCCACCTAAAAGGGTAAAATTTAAGTTTGTTCATGGTGGGAGTAAATCTTAACCCGTGTCATTTGTTGCACCTTCTTCATCAGTTTTGGTTCTCGATTGTCCTTATCCATCAATCACAAAGGAAGTTATAGTGAGTATTATAGCAGATCAACATGTGATCTCTTCCACTCTTGACACCTCCTTCGTACCTGTAGTCACTCAACAATCATAGGTACTCCCTCCCATTTCCTCTCCACGTCACCTCCTTTCCTCTCCTCCTTATTTTCTTTCATCTCCTCGTCATTTCCCCCTCTCACCTCCATTCCCATCATCACCACTTGTGTCTTCCATGACAAGTGTGTTCTCATCTTATTCCCTCTTTCAAGTGGAGTAGGATTGACTTTGGAATCACTAGTTTCTTCAAGGATCCCTATCTCCATTCCCCTTTCTCCTCCAATGTCTTCTGCCATTGTTACCGCCATTCTCTCCACTCCTCCATCCCTGGTGGCTACTTTTCCCACCCCTTCAACTTCCTCAGAAATGATCTCAGTCCCTCTCTTAGAGGCACCTTATGCTTTAGCTCCCTCATGGTTAGCTAGTGATACTTCGAAGAAGAGGAAAGTATTGATTCCTCTTGAGGATTTTTATTTCCATTCATTGAAGCCAACACCTGCCCAATCAACTAAGAACCAAAAGACCATTTCATGGATCTCAGTTGATGCATCTGGTCAGAAATTTATCAAGATTTTTGTACTCGCCGCAGATAAAACCAAAGAAGACATTACAATTGCAGACTATCAAATTACAAGGGTTAATCTTAGGAAGGTTACAACTGAAGGTGGTCAATAAGATGATCAGAGTGATGTAGATGTTCTTTGCAAGAATATCAAGGAGAATAAGGTCTTAAGAGATGAATTGAAGGAGAAAGTCAAATAATTGATGGAGGTGTTACTCAAACTTTCCAAGCCTTCTTAGATTCAGACAACATCTCCTACACCTACTCCCATTCGTTTTGATTTCTCATCAATACCTAGGATGGAAAAATTAAACAAGAATGGTATGGCTATTGATGAATGTATTCAACATCTTCTTGTTCAAGGGAAAAATATTATTAATGATACAATGAGTTCCTTTAATGCTCTGGGACAAGAAAGGAAAGATGTTGATAAGCTAAATGATGAACTCCTTGAATAAATTGGGAATTTAGATCTAACTTTTGAATCTCTCAGTGAGATTAAAAAGGTTAGTTTAGAGATCTTAATTAAGGAAGGAATAGTTCCAAATGTAGACGAGCACTTCAAGTTTTGCAAGGAAATTGAATTTCGGGTCAAAATCCTTAATGAGTCTTGCAACAAACTAAGGCAATCAAAAGATGAAGCGATGGACGCTATCAATGATATCGATGAAGAATTACCAAAGATATTCACAAAAATTCTAGATGATGACCTAAATATTCTACCTGCAAATGATCTATATAGGGCATTTTAGGAGTTAGTTGAGAAGGTATCTGCAGTAGGGGATAAATTTTGTTTGACAAGCTGTTTCTCTAAGAAAATGTTCTGAATAACTTGGCCAAGTGTATAAAGAAGTACCAGAAGCTTCTGGGGATTGTTAGCAACACTCATGAAACTTGTAAGGTTCTAAATCATTACTCTTGTGGACCAAATGAGGAGGAATCTCAAGAGATGATCAGAAAGTTTCAGGAATTTCATACTAGACAAGCCAAACTGACAGAAGAAGAAGACAAGTCACTATAATGGGCTTATCATGTCATTTTTATTTTTCATTCGACATGTCTTTTTCAATATTGTTTCAACGTCCTATGAACTTGCAAAAATTGACTAGGTCTTTGAGAGGGAATTAGTCAAATGAACTCATTACTCATATTTACTATTTTTATTATGTTATTTCAATTGTTTCCTATTTTCACTCCTTCCCTTATCTATATATATGAGAAGTCATGACATTCGAAAGGGCTTGAAGTTTTTTATATAACATAGAGATTAGAGGTGAAAAAGAAAAAGACTTTGTGTTTCCTGTTGATCATTGAAGAATAAAAGATAATCATTGCAAACTTTGTGTTGTGGGAATATATTTGATATTTGAGGTATTTTTCTGATGTTCGATGCTTTAAATTTTTCTTTTCTTTAAGTATCTGGTTTATCACATCTCCTGCACAATATTACAATTTAAATCACGTGTGATTATTTTTTGATTTGCGTTTGCTCAAGAAAAAGCACATTCCTCTCTGATCATATTCTTTCACTTTCTAATTCATTAATAGCTTTCCTCTACTTATTTTCTCCACATTCTTATTGTTTTCCAAGAAGAATATATCTATTGGGATGAGATCCCAACCCTGATGGTTAGAATAGTGTTAATATTGTATATATCTCCTAGTGTGTTTTAGATTAGTAATAAATAAGGTGCCTCCCATTTATCTGAGGAGAGACTTGGTCTCATGTACTGTGGTTGAACCTCATATTTTATCTTTAAAAAAATATCCAGCCAACATACATGAAACATGAAGACCTTAAAAACCAAAAAATCCAAAACTTAAACCTCGAAATGTTTTAACCTAATACTTCAAAAAATCTAAAACCTAAAATCCCCCAATAAGGAAAATGATTTAATGTAAATTTAATTATTAAATTTGATTACAGATTAACTACTGTAATAAATTATGTGCAAATGCTAATACACAGTAAGACACAAACAATGAAGCGTGTACAATATGAAACCCTAAACAAGAAGGAAAAATAGAAGGACTTAGCTAATTTATGAGCGAACGGGAAGTGATTTGTGCAGATGAAATACTGAAACAGACTGAGGAGAGTGTTACAGAGGCTCGTTGGAGGTTCTGAGATATGGAACTATGCCCGATAGGAGTGCCCATAGGAGGATAGGAGCGCCCAAATGCTAGTGTCCGGATCTAGGCGCTGGTGTCTGTGTAGGTGCTCTGGATCCGAGTCTTTCAGTATCGGATAATCTTCATTGTTGGTCGTTGTTTTCTGCTCTAGATTCATTGTCTGATCTATGACTGTACTTATAACCTGCAAGAAAGAAGTTCACCTGTACATACCCACAACCACATCAAACCTAAAAAGGAAAATGCAGAATGAGGAGTCAGACTGACCCCGATGGTCACCTGAAGCGCGAACTTATGACCGAGCACTACACTACATCTCAAACTCCACGCAGTTCTTGTGTTTTTGTAGAAATGATTCTCTAGGATGCCCTTGTGCAAGTTACACAAATGATATCGGGCTAGATCTAGAATGTAAAAAATGTATAGAATATGTGGGATGGAATAGAATAGACTTCCCCTTCTATGTTGTGTATGTAGAAGTGATGCAACCCTTGTCCCTTGTATGAGTGCTAGATGGATGCCTTTGATGCTCTTGTTCCTTTGAATGAGAGATTAGGTGGTAGTATGTAATGCTTAGTTCTTTCTCCTTTATTTTGAAAACATAACTATGTATTTAAATGATTCCCTTATTTGAATTTTATAATTGACAACTGGAAGGCTGACCCAAAATAGTAAAAAGTAATTAAGAAGCAAAAGGGGTCCAAAAGAGTAAGAAAAAGGTAAAAAGTGATAGGAGTTCCCAAGAGGACATGAGCACTTGGCACTAGTTTCCTGACTGGACACCAGTGTTCGAGGCCATACAAAGATAAAACAGTTAAACGCCGACAAGAGTGCAAGATGTATAAGGCGAATAAAAGTTCAGAAAACAAAGTAAAAGGCTAAAGGGAGTTGTCAATTACTAGTTTTATTGCTTAGGAATTATGAAAATGCTAACATGTTTTTAGGACCTAGAAATGTACCCAAGTGCATAGATATTGTGACTACAGAAAACCCAAAAACATGAAAATTTATATTGATCTAAAATGCCTCTTATACCAAAATCTTGAAACCCTAAAACCATAAGTTGTGAAGTTGAAAACCTTGAAACCATCAAAAAATAGAAAATATTTAAACTTAAACCTAAATACTCGAAAACCCTAAAACCATGAACCATAACAATCATGAAAACATAAAATGTTGACTGATATAAAGTGCATTCGAAACTTGAAACTTAAAAACATAAAGTAAACACTAAAAAATTGAAGACCTCGAAACCAGAAACCTAAACCCCCTAATCTAAAATCCTTAAAAATACAAAAATATCTTGAATGTATATATTTGAAAAATGCTAAGAGACGTCGTTACATCATATGATCCACTTTGGAAACACCACTTCTATAGTTGAATGGGTTAGGTATTCCATATTAAACGGTTCATAAGGCACTTGTTGAAGGTTTTACAAATGGGGTAGCGAGCTAAACATGTTTGACTTTGGGGGGAAATTCATAGTTAAGTGTGTTTAAGGAGTAGTATTGGGATGGGTTACCTCCTTAGAAGTCTTGATCTTTCACCATTGTGAGCATCACTTAGATGTAATGAGAGTTAAGTGGGCCATTCATACTTGTGAGAGATGGGTTCTTGTGAACCAATCCTCATTAAATATAGATCAATATAGATTAAATTGAAACTACGCATTTGAATCCTAAAAAATGATTACAAATTTTCCATTGACTTATGACATATAGACTTAATCTAGTTGCAACACTATATTGGGTTTGAAAAATATTTTTAGAAAAGGGGGCTCCAAACTCCATTATATAGCCAAAATATTACACCTTTTCAATTGAATTATATAAGAAAAGTAAAAAACTTTCAATTTATGATATAATGGAAGTCAAATTTAACATCTCAAACAAAAAAATCTTTATTAAATTTTTAAAAACATGTCATTATTTTATTGGATCCGCATACTAAGGAGTAATACAAAAGAAAAAAATAAAAAATAAAATAAAATAAAAAATAAAAATACAAATGGCGTGATATTATTGGATTCCATGCTCATGGTGTAAACATATTATTTTAACGATCATATCATACATGAACTCCATATAACTTATAATTCTCAAAGGGAAAGCAACTTCATTATAGTAGCCTAGGCTCAAATTTTAGGTGTTTCTTATCAATAAATTTCGATTGGATTTGATGACGACACCATGTCTACTTCATAAAAGTGAGGTCTAATAGTCACAATTAAAATCGATAGGATTATTTGAATTGGTCCGTTGCTAGACATTGACCTAAAAACTACCTATAGCAAAATCTTTATCAATAGGATATGAGACTAAAGGTTAAATCTCCAAAGTGGTGGGTGTTACCCTATTAATCCCCTATTAACATCAGAAAAGATTTTGTGATTATACCTTGTGGATCTTATCTTATCGATGGTTCTCATCTTTTGATGTTTTACACGTATTTTATTACTATTGTTTATAAACAAATTGACATATCCCATATAAATTGAAGATTTTTTTCCACTATTATACTATATATATCTGTAAAGCTCTACCTCGTATGAGTAACTATAATTTAGATAAAACAAATACCTATCAATGATGAATTTTATTCTAATTTATGCATGACTTTAAAAATTAGTTTATCATAATAATCATAAGTTTATTATAAGATAGACATAAATTGAACAATAGTTGACATGTTCTTATATAAAAATATGTGTGTTTTGGATTGAAATTAAAATTTCTATTAATAATGCATATTATACATCACTAATTGTAACAAAAATGAGTGAAAGGAATCATACTCCAAATTATCATATCAACTCCAAGGGTTGAGACAAAGCAACTGATTTAAACTAGAAAAAGGTAAAAAATGCAAGTTAAACAAAATTTCAATCAATTTTTTCTAGACATATCCAAAAATATGTAGTTTAGTAGATACCAAAACACCAGGGCACAAAAACTAAGCAATGAGAACAATTAATACAACAAGTAGGAGTGAAGGACTATCCACCTTGTCACCCTAGCTCTAACAAAAGCTAGTAGATGGATTTGAGATATAAGGTATAAACTCCCATCCATCATTGGTTTTATATTTTCTAGCATCCTCCTATATATTTAGCTTGGACAAATAAATTATGGTCAATGTTAGCCAAGGAAAATTTCCTTACTAATGAGCCCTGCGTCGAACGTCAAATCTAAACCCACAACCATCAGAAGAGATATGGAATGACACGAGATCTAAATCCAAAACTTTATGAAGATGAGCATCAATGACAAGAATCTTGAGGGACCCAATGTAGACACAAAATCATACAATTTGAGTCATTATCTAGTCTCGATTGCATACTACTATTCATATGATTCCTAAGTAAGAAAAGTACTAATTAACCCATGTCTTTGGCCACTTTTCTTTGCTTTATGCTTTTGCTTTTAGTCTTGAACTTGTACTTGCTCAGTCTGTCTTTTCACCTTTTGACATTTGTCATTCTGGACACCAACGCCTAGCTAGGATGCCAGCACCAGGCATCCCCATCCATTCTGGGTGCCCTTGTCCTCTTTGTACTTTGGTCACACTTTTTGGGTCCTTTCTAGCCATTTGAGCATCTTATATTTTTGGTAGTCGGCATTTTCAGGATTAATTATGAAATTCAAGAAAAGGAATCATATAAATATAAATTTATGTGATCATAATAAGGGACCAAGCACTAAGAATATACTATCTCCACCTAAGGTTGCATCCATTAAAGGAATCTATAGCTCCATTTACATCCATATGGCTCCATCACAAGGGACACAAGGCTGGTTCATCTGCATCACACTTCATAGGAGGGGAATTTATTGTTTCTATGCACACATTATTTACATTCTACATCTAGCTACTTGCTTGCTACTTCAAGTGCGACTAACACTAGAGCAACCTAGGGCACAATTCCTCACACACACACATAACTACATTGGGTTTGAGATGTAGTGCAATGCTTAGTGATAAGTCCATCATTTTGGCAACTGAGGACGGTTTGAACCCTTCATTTGCATCTTTATTTTTAGCATTTTGATGTTTTGTTTGGAGTTTTACAGGTGATTCATTCATTCCAGATTTACAACGAAATTAGGTGGAGTTCAACGACATACACGTGACAAAAGGTGAATAAGTGCAAACCTCTTGCGACACCTCAGAGGAGGTTTTCTGAGCATCTACGCAGACCAGGGTGCCCAAACTGTCAGACCAGGGTACCTATGAGCCCCCTATCCTTCTCTAGGTGCTCCAGTCCAGTCAAATCTTCTAGATCTGTATTTTTCTAGGCTTCTGTATGACAGTTATTCCATCTCTGTTCAGTCAGTCTCCACTGCGACACAGTCCAACAACCTCTGAGAATCAACTAAGACTCTTCTAACCCTCTTTGCACATTAGGGTTTCATTATTTATTTCTTAGCTTGCTTGGATATATTTCAGTATTTTAGTATTCATTTATTTACTACAAACTTACATTAGATTAGGCTATTATATTACATTTTAGCATAATCATTTTGGTGAACCCAAACTAGATCTTCACGCTTTTAGGATCCTCAGCCCTCTAGGGTCTTTTGATCATGAATATCTATATCCATGCTTATCTACAGAATCATCCTGATTGTATTAATAGACTCAAATCATATTTGGCTACTACCTATATTCCTCCTCACACATCACCCAAATATGTATACCAAAAGTTTACTTCGGCCTTATCTCTTAATGAGGATCAAATCACTTTCACATCAGACAAACTACCTTATAAAACAATGCTAGAGCATGACCCCCCATTATACATTCAAGTTTTTATCAACAATGTCGGCGTCAAATGCACCTTAGTTAACAATGGGTTTGGCCTTAACATTTGTAACGTCACCTTTCTTCATCACTTAGGTCTTTCGGAAATTTCTTTAGCTCCTTCATCAGTCTCCATTCGTGGCTTTGACAACATTCCCAAGCATGTCTTAGGTACTATTAGCCTTCCTGTCACTGTTGGTCCATGTACAATCACTATTCCATGCCATGTCATGCCCAATAACCTTAATTATAATATTCTTCTTGGGCAGCCATGGATCCATGCCATGCATGCAGTCCCTTCTACCTTACATACACGACTTAAATTCCATTATCAGGGAGTTGTTTATGATGTTTTGGCTGATCCATCCCCTTTCACGTATTACAATTCTATTGAACAATCTAGTGATACCCCTAGTTCTTCCGATGTTACTCAGGAATTTTCTAAATATGGGTTAGGATATGAATACTTACACCGCTATGGATTCTCCAATATAATCTCAGATCAACAAGAACTTGGAATAACAACACTTTGGGATCTTCCCACACAATCTCATAAATTTGGATTAGGTTAGTCTCCCCCACCCATCCCTCCTTCAGAAGTTTATATTTCCTTGCACACCTCTTCACTTTTGCTCATCCATCCAGAATTCATCAGTGATAATGCCTCTACCATTTGGGATACTTTAGATACTTTTGCTACCAATGATGCTCTCTTAGAACACATGGGGGTTTATGACCAATTTCCTTCCATTTACCATAAAAGGTGTTATCCACTGTTACTTCAAACTACCACCTACTTTGGAGAGCCCGATACACCTACTAATGACATCGATTCTCCTAGCACTATTCCTTTAGATCCATAAATCGAAGATCAGTCCACCCTTCTTAATGAAGAAACCATCCAATATAACCTGGGAACATCTGAGAATCCATGCATAGTTTTTTAGCTCCCTCTCTCACGTCTAGTGAACAAAAAGATATCAAGAAAGTATTGCACAACTTTTCTAACATATTTGTATGGGACTACAGTGATATGCCAGGTATAGATCCATCTATTACAATGCATAATATTGTCCTTAACCCCGGTGTAAAACCTGTCCAACAGAAAATACATAAAATGCACCCAAAGGTGGCACTCTTAGTCAAGGAAGAAATCCAAAAGCTACTCGACGCTGGTTTTATTTGGGCTGTTGATTATCCCGAATGGGTATCTAACATTGTACCCATAATGAAACCAAATGGTCACATCCATTGTTGCATCAATTTTCATGATTTAAATAAATCTTGTCCCAAGGATAGTTTCCCCATGCCTCATATTGACATTATTCTCAACTCTACTGTTCGCTATGATATCCTCTCTTTTATGGACAGTTTCCCAGGCTACAATAAAATAAAAATCAACCCCATTGATCAAGAGAATACTTCTTTCACCACACATTGGGGAACGTTTTGTTACACTGTCATGCCATTTGGCCTTAAAAACGCCGGGGCCATTTATCAACTAGAAATGATGCATATATTTCATGATTATATTCACAAGATTATCAAAGATTACATTGATGACATCTTAGCTAAGTCCAGACATTGTTCCACCCATGCACGAGATCTACACACATTTTTTGAACGCTTACGTCAATACCATGTCCACCTAAATCCCCAAAAATGTGTTTTTTGGGTCACAACTGGTAAACTAATTGGATATATCATCTCACAACGTGGCATTGAAATCGACCCCAACAAGATTAAAGCCATTGTCGACATGCCTCTGCCTAAAAAATTACATCAACTACGATCATTACAAGGAAAAATTCAAGCTATCTGGCAATTCATTGCACAACTTGCTGATAAAACTCAACCATTTACATATCTCATGAAGAAAGATAATAAACTTGTATGGGATGAAAAATGCCAACAAGCATTTGAGGACATAAAGGCATATATTTTACAACCACCTGTCTTAGTGCCTTTGCTAGCTAACTGACCTTTTTTATTGTACATTTCTGCCACATTTCATGCCTTAGGGGCTTTACTAGCACAACACGATGATTCTCAGCGTGAAAGAGAAATCTACTACATTAGTTGAACATTGCTCTCTTACGAATGTAACTATAGTTACATCGAAAAACTATGCCTCGGCCTTGTCTTTGTTGCAAATAAATTACGTCATTATCTCCTAACAATGAGGTACATATCATCACCAAGGTGGATCCTTTATGATACCTCTTGTCCCGTACACATCTATCAGGGAATCTAGCACGTTGGGTTATGCTTCTCACCGAATTTGATTTCAAGTTCATACCACAAAAAGTAATTAAAGGCCAAATCATCATCGATCAATTAGCTGCAACACCCCTTCTTGATACATCTCCTATTTCATACTCCTTCCGCAATGATTTCACTACCTATGCTATTGATTCTGACACATGGACAATGTACTTTGATGGGTCTCATTGTCACTCTGGCGCAGGGGCCAGGATAGTCTTCATCACCCCATAGGGTGATCCACTCCCCTTTGCATATCGATTAGGGTTTTCATGTACAAATAACATCATTGAATATGAATCCCTCATTATCGGCCTTCTCACCACTCAGAAACTACTCATTCACAACCTATGCATACATGGTGATTCTCAACTTGTCATCAATCAAGTAAATGATACATATAACACAAAAGAAGAACACTTAATCCCATACAACACACTGGTCAAAGATCTCTTGGCTACATTTGAGTCTTACACTATCACTACCATTCCTCGTAAGGATAATCATCATGCAGATGCCATGGCTAGTGTGGCATCACTCATCCCACAAGATATTACTGATGAGCAGGCCAAATTCATCATTACACACTTGCAACATCCTTCCATTTCCACTTTACCTCTTATCGCTTACGTTGTCACGTGCAATCAAGAAAATCCTGAATGGTTTACTCCCATTTACAATTTCTTATATAAACAAACCATTCCCAATACTCTGCAACCTCATGAAGCTCATCATTTGTGACATGAGGCTACTCATTATGTCATCGTTGGCACATAATTATTTAAACTTACACTTGATGGTCGACTCTTGCGTTGCTTAGGGCTTTTTGATATCCCTATCGCCATTTTGTAAATCCATGACAGCATGTATGATGGTCATTTCTCTGGCAAAGCCATGTCTCAAAAGATTTTATGTCAAGGATATTTTGGCCTACCATGGAACAAGATTGCCTCAAATATGATACTTGCTGCGAGAAGTGTCAAAAGCATGACAACCTCCATCATGCACCTGCCTATGACCTCCAACCAATTTCTCCCACTTGGCAATTCTCTATTTGGGGATTCGACTCATTGGCATGATAAATCTGAAATCCATTGATGGACATAAGTTCATTATCATTACTAAAGAATATTTTACTAAATGGGTTGAATCAACCCCATACGAACAACAACTGGTACAGACATCTATGGTTTCCTCACCACTCATATCATTACATGCTTTGGTGTGCCATCTTCCATTATCACCAATAATGGATCGCCCTTTAAGAATAAGGATGTTAAAAAGTTTTGTGCAAAGTTCAAAATCAAACAATCATTCTCTACTCCTTATTACCCACAAGGCAATGGCCAAGCCGAAGCTACCAAAAAAACTATTGTCAAAATATTGCGCAAGACAGTCACTGTCAATGGTGATGATTGGCATAATAAACTATTTTATGCTCTTTGGGCTTATCGTACTAGTGTGCATACACATACTAATGTAACTCACTTTTCCTTAGTTTACGGTATTGAGTCCATTATCCCACTCGAACTTAAAATACCTCATTACGTGTTTTGCTCAAGGGTATACTTAAAGATGATACATATCTTGAAAATTGTTTACATGAGTTAGAAATGTTAGACTTTCGTTGCGTCCAAGCACTCGAGCATATTTGCACATACCAGTCTCGCATCGTGTATGCATATAACCGAAAACTAGTCCTTGTGAATTTAACATAGGTGACCTTGTCTTAAAAGAGAATCAAAAGAATACAGAATATGAAGCTCCTATTAAAGGAAAATTTAAGCTTAATTGTCTTGGTCCTTACATTATCACTGATAAACTTGGTGGTGGAGTTTATCACCTTATCACCCTTTTAGGGAAGCCACTAAAAAACCCACTTAATGTCATGCATATAAAAAATACTACACTTAAAGCAACAATCACTACCTGATGACACACTCTTGTGCTTTGGTTCACACTTGACTGTTGAGGGCATACTATACACATGAACCTCACACACAACATAATAGACACTACATATTGTGCATTTTCACACATCTTATATACATACATCCTACATCCTACATCTTATGTCTCACTTGCATCTACACATCTTATATCATCTACGCATTCGACTTTACCTTCTACACATCCTACATTACACACTACACATTACACATCTCATGGCAATCTCTTATCACCGCATCTACTGCACATACTATACATTTTACTCATTTATGTTGCACTCACTACCCGATGATGCACTCTAGTCTCACGGTCCATACTAGATTCTTGAGTTTATATGAATTAAAATGGACCCCATCACACTCACATATTCAACCATTCAATCTTTCTATCACACGACATTCATACATTAGTGATATACGTTATAGGCTATATCATCACTTCTTCTAGCATCCTTTAGTGATATACGCTTTAGGATAAATCATCACTTCTTCCATTATCTTGTTGTGATATACACATTATGCTACATCATCACACATGCTTATACCTCATCTCTATGTCACATATCATCACTACACATTCATCACATCACACTACACACAACACATAGTTTGACCATTTCCCAACGATGTAATCTCATTTACAATTCATTCTTGACTATTGAGGGGGCATAATAAATGAACCTCACTGCATAAAATTCATTCACTCGTGGGGCATGTGGCTCCTATCATTCACTCTGTATTCCATTCCATCCATCCACAACATATTGCATATCTTGGTTATATTTACTCTTGCTTGCATTTACTTGTACATGTTCACTTTATTACACATGCTAGATAAATATTTTATATGTCATTATCTTTATCATGCACACATGCACATTCACTTGCTTTCTAGTTGTGTTCAAAGATTATACAAGGCCATTATAGTCAACATGGATGTTTGGTGTAGTACCTATGAGCAATCCCACAACGGTTCCTGGGGGCATCCACTTTCATACACTATAGGTGCTATTGTTTTATTTTTGTTCATAACACCCTCCTTTATCAATTTATACATGATTTGACATACATTTTATCCTTCTAACATGCTAACGGGTGTTTCATGCGCAACATTCATTATGTAGGGCTACTTGTTTCCATGGTTATCTTTTACATTGTTTGTCCTTGCTTGTGATTATTTTCTATTGTATGTGGGCTTTGCCTTTTGTCTTGTGTGCATTGTTCATGCCTTGATTTTATTGGACATTTGACCCTTTGTGCTTGTGTGCACACATTATTATACATTTTGTCTTTTGTGCATTCTGTCTTTGCTTGTACTAAAACTTTTTTCCTAGCCACTTTTTTAAATGTGCCTTGGTCTCTATTCTCCTTCCCCCTGCAGGGCACAGTTTCAATGGTAGGTCCTCTTTTGACATACTCCTACAATAATGTGAGTGAATCAGTCCCATGTTTGCAACCTTGGGTCATTAGTATAGTGATGCCTTTCCTGGAGTGCCTATAACCAGGGGGCAATTACACAACGATTGGGTTTAACACAATCTACAAAACTCATACACATCGACTTTTATAGGGCATGTTATTCTTAACACATGTGTTAGTACACATCATTTGCAGTGGTGTTTTATTTTGGGGAGTAGTTAAAGGTTAGAGGATAACACTGGACCATCCTCTCTACACTACTTCTAACATGGTGTCGGATCGCCCAAACAACTAGATAGTACATAGATCTCTACAGTTTTGGTAAGCGGTTAAAGGTTGGAGAATAAATCAAACTTTCCTCCTTATACTTCTTCATCTAGTGGTGTGAGATCACCCAAAAACATGCACTTCATCGACATGAGCCTTTCTACACCCTTTTTCTCATCGCAGATTAGGTTCACATGTTCCTTTTGCACATTTTCAACATTTTTACATACTTACACCCTTTTTTTATACACTTTTACATATAACATGCATATTTTTCTAGTTGATCGTCTTCTCTTTTGCAAGTCCGTCCGTATTGGAAGAAAGCAGTAAACATCAACAACATCAATGAAATACTAACAATAGGTACACCACACACATCGACATTTACAAAAAAATATTCACCCTAGGTTCATTTTCATCACCTTTTTACATTTTGGCATCTTTATTGGGAAGCGATTAAAGGTTGGAGAATAAATCAAACTTTCCTCCCTATACTTCTTCATCTAGTGGTGTGAGATCACCCAAAACATGCACTTCATCGACATGAGCCTTTCTACACCCTTTTTCTCATCGCGGATTAGGTTCACATGTTCCTTTTGCACATTTTCAACATTTTTACATACTTACACCCTTTTTTTATACACTTTTACATATACATGCATATTTTTCTAGTTGATCGTCTTCTTTTTTGCAAGTCCGTCCGTATGGGAAGAAGCAGTAAACATCAACAACATCAATGAAATACTAACAATAGGTACATCACACACATCGACATCTATACACAAGTTTCCACCCTAGGTTCATTTTCATCACCTTTTTACATTTTGGCATCTTTAGTCTCCATGCTCCATATTTTATCACTCCATGCTTTGTCTAGTCCCTTGGCACGCTTTCTACATCAATCTACATAGATATTAGGTACTGTACGTACCCAAAATTGTAGGGTATTACACCGTCAGAACAATGTTACACGTGCCCCAATGATGATATAGGTCTCCTCGCAAGGTTTTTGGGATCCAGAAAAGCTCTTCAAGTATGTGTTAACATCCCACATGTCCCGATTAGCCCCTGCATGGTTTGTTTTTACCTTCTACCCTCTTTTCATTTGCATTTTGGTCTTCAGTTACGAAACCGCCACCCTGCTCAAGGGGGTGGTCCTTCACGCATTTTTCCAAAATGTTTCTTTTATCGCGAATCACGTAAATTTCAACGTTTACCAACTTTTTTCACCGGCTTTGCTTGTTTTTATGATTCTAGTTCCCTAGAATAGTGTTTTTGCATTGTTTATGGTTAAAGAGTTCAAATTGGTTTTCACCTTTGGGTAAATGGGGATTCTATAAATAGCTGGTTGATCTTCAAGCAAATGGCCCCTCAAAAATTGCCTCTCATCTTCTCATTTCATAGTTTTAGTCTTTCAGTTCTTAGGAATTCATAGTTTTCAGTTGTTACATGCATAGTTAGTGTTGTTTTGCTATTTAGAAGCCACATAATCTTCTTGTGCTAGTGCTGTTACTGTTTCAAACAATTAATTGAGATAGGATAGTTTTATTTTCAGTCTGAAGCCATTAGAGTTGCAAGTTTTGTTCGTAAAAAAGAATAGCTTCAGGTTCTGAACGTTTTGTGTCGTATGACTCGCAATAAATCCCACTAGGAATTACATAAGCCAAGCTCTGTTCTCTTGTGCTATCCCTCTCCTACTCACATTGTATTCAGTCTACATCCAAAAGCTGCCATTGTTCCAATACCTACTTCTGTTGATGCTAGCATTACACGATTTTTTGGATTCACGTGAGCACGAAGGAATGAGGAGACCACACTGAGGGGACAAAGCCACACACAATCAGATTCGCCACTGTTCTACAAAATCCAGGTTCAAGCTTTCAAAGTTCTAGTTAAAATATATCAAATAGAATAGTGAAATCATTTCATTTCAGTTAACCTCACTTTCAATATTGTTGGGGAAGCTGTGGGGATTGATAGTTTCTGAGAAACTATGATTCATTCCTCACTTATGAGGTAGGATCGAGAGTCTTTCAAATAGATTAGATCAGTTATTTCGTTATTTAGAATAGATTTACAACTGCACAGGCAAGTAGCTATACTCGGTTGCCTTGTTTGTTTTAAATTTTGTTATTAGTTTAGTTGTCAATTGCTAGATATTTTAAATAATTGCTCTTTCAATTTCATTCAAATAGTTCGTCAAAAACACAAAAATAAAGAAGTTATATATGTTGTAGATATACTTTACATAGTTAGTTTCACTTTGCTTCAGTTAGATTTACATTGTTTATTTTGTATGAAAATCACGGGACCTAGGGAGCCCGAAGAATACGTATTCGAGCCAATAGTGGCTCAGTCCAATCTTGTTGCAGTAATAACTGATATAGACCAAAATCTCAGAATTTAGGTCTTCTGAACAACAATAGACCTACAAGAAATCAGCGCATAGCTGAGAGGACTAAACATAGAAGACGAGAAAGCACATACGTTTTGGTCAAACCAGCCAAACTACAGATTACCCTAGATAAATATCTACATGACTGTAGAAGGCTTTGAAAGAGAGCAAACATTCGGTTGTGATCCTTTGGTTCCATAGCCAGACGCAGGAGACATTCTCACCGACATAGACACTAGCTTAAGAATTCAAGTTGCCAGAACGCCTGTAAGATACTCTGAGAAGATTACACAGTTGTTAGTTCTAAATATAGAGGCCGAAAAGGCATACGACTACTGGATACTAGGGATTAGGGATTGATTCCACACATGACCATAGGAGGTCCACAACAACCACGAATCTACGGTTGTGATCCATAGGTCCTACAACCCAACGGGCCCACGGGACAATCAGACGTTGATGCTGGTTTACGCACATTAGTATTTAGATCCACTCCACTTCCACCAATCATTATCGCAAAATTATCCTCACTAGACATAATAGCAAATCAAGCTAAGGATTTCTAGACTAGACTAGAGAATCATCCATAGAATCCACCATATCCATCATCCATCTTATGACCCTGTCTGGAGACATACATGAAACAATCCCAGGTCATTTTCCACGCATCCCACAACCTATAGATCGGATCACGCCAGAGCTCGATATTGATTGGAGCCTTCGAGCAGTCATCCTCATCGATCGATCTATCACACCGATTCAGGTTAGGAGGGCCTTCTTTACCTTAGATTCACATATTCCATTAGTGCGTGTCGAAGATATAAGATTACCTAACCAGTTTGCCTATACCCCACGTATTTTCCATCCCCACCGACTGTCTCAGCATGACCTTGGGAGGTCGGGTGTGAGGAAGAGTTACTTATAGATTCCCATGCTTGCTTGTCACTTTTCCATCGTACAGATATGCATATCTATCTACTTTATGTTACTGATCATTCTTCTCACCAACATAAAGTGGAGGAAAATCTAGTCACAGAATCATGCAGTTTGAGTCATTATCTAGTCTTGATTGCATATGACTATTCATATGCTTCATAAATAAGAAAAGTACTAATTAACCCATGTATTTGGCCAACTTTCTTTACTTTGTGCTTCAGCTTTAAAGTGGTTCAAAAATACACTGGTTTTGAGATGTAATGGAACACTAAGTGATAAGTCCATCATTTTGGCAGCTAAGGACAATCCAACCCCTTCATTTGTATCTTTCGTTTTTAGGGTTTTTATGTTTTGTTTGGGGTTTTATAGGTGATTCATTCATTCCATATTTACTATGACATTTAGCGGAGTTCAACGACATATACACGACACAAGGTGAATAAGTGCAAACCTCTTACGACACCTCAGATGAGGGTTTTTAAGCATATGCGCAGACCAGGGTGCCCATACTACAGATTAGGGAACCCATGGGTGCCCCTATCCTTCTCCAGGCACCCCAGTTTAATAAAATCTTTCAGATCTACATTTTTAAGCCTTCTGTGTGACAGTTATTCATCTATGTTCAGCCGGTCTCCACTGTGACACAGTCCAACAACCTCTTCGAATCAGCTAAGGCTCTTTTAAATCTCTTTGCACATTAGGGTTTCATTATTTATTTCTTAGATTGCTTAGGTATATTTTAGTATTTTAGTATTTATTTATTTACTGCAAACTTGTATTAGATTAGGCTATTATTTTACATTTTAGAGTAATCACCCAAATAACTGCAAAGGGAACACTTCCTTACTAGCCTAAAAGATTCTGAAGGTGTTCAACCTCCAACCAAACCTTCTCAACTTGTAATTGGATCTAGAGTATTACATTAGAGATCACCTAATATTTATTAATAATGGAAAAACAAATGTCTAGAGATAAATGATTGAAAATAAAAAAGTTCATTTCTTTCCATAAATGAAAAATAACCTTACAATGAAGTATATGCCAAGTTTGGTTACGCTGTATAGGTAACATGGGTGGATCCCCAAAGGAAATTATTTCCCAAGAAAATAAATCTAGAAAAAAATGGTTTAAAAAGTGTACGAATGCACTTCCATGTTGATCGAGCATGCTTGAAATAACAAAAGATATGCTTGAGGGACTATAAGATCTTTGAAAATAAACATGAGGGATTAGCTACACCTAAATGAATAAGGAAATTACCAACATGCAAACCTTAGTGTAAAATATGCCATATAAAATGTGCTTGTTTGGCATCAATTTTTTTTCTTCAAAATTTGGGAAACCTTCATCCTCAAGTATGTGTGGAGGAATTGAATTTCCTAGGGGCATTCAAAGTTTCCACTTTATTGTGTTATGAAGAGAGATAATGATAACCATGTTAGTGTTTATAGTTTCACTATACCATTTCTAATCCATTCACCATATGGTAAGTGTTTGAGAATAACTTCTATATAAAGGTGCACATCTGTGATAGCTATTTGAATCTCAGTAATAGATTATTTGTTGGACATGTGTTATATACTTTTCACGATTTACACCCTACACAATTTACACTCGTCTAGTCTATACATGCAGAATGGGTGGTTTTAGGTGGATTTTAGCCCATGGTTTTGGTACCTATTATATTGTAACACCACATGGAAAATTTCCTATTGACGTGTCTGCATATAATTATACATGAATTAGGGTAAATATTGTTTTGAAGAAAATTATTGTATTGGAAACAATTGAGTTTGTTTAATAGGGAAGAAGACTATATTGCTAGGTTTTTCTTAGAAGGGTTTTCCTATGTGAAATATTTTGTATTAAGTATATGCCATTTTCCCTATTTTATTTTTAGCTTAAATATTTTGTTATTATTGCTTCTCTTCTATAAGTTTACTAGTTCATTTCTCTTCATTTTATATCAAAGCTAGATTTTAACTTTGTTTGAAGAGTTAGGGTCTATTTTCCTTGTGATAATTTTTTTTTGAGTGTGATTTGTGTGGGTAAGAATTTCTGTGAAGGAAAATGATAGGAATAAAAATGATAGAGATTAACTGATTAAATGGCCAAAACTTTGGGTTATAGAAGCTCAAAATGGAAGATTTCCTTATAAACAATGATCATTGGGTTGTTGTATCGAGAGTGCAACCTACATGCATGAAGGAAAAACAATATGAAAAATCAATAAGAAGGAAAAGATTTCAATTAAAATTTTGGTTGTCATATTCAAATTTTCTACATATATCGATGAAACTGCTTTTATAGAACCATGATGTAATTTTGGGATGTTGTATTAGACAAAGTCTCTTGTGAATACACTTTTCCTCCAAAAGAAGTAGTATCAACTAAGCATGTGGAGGAATATTGTGACTATGTGGAGGAACATTTAAACACATTCAATACCCTAGTAAAGATATTACTCTTTGATGAAATCAAAATGGGAGAAGAAGAAAGGTATATTACTTTGATTTGTTCTTTTTATGATTCTTGGGATAATCTAGTTATGTTAATTACTAGTATTACATCGGATCTAAAAGTTGACGATGTAATCATAGATTTATTATCAAAAAAGATGAGGTATAAATCCTTTGAGGATTATAAAATGTAGGATCCCCTATTTGTTGGATTTCTTTCCCAAGAGAGAAAACAAAAAGAGGTTAGGGGACGGGTAATCAAAGTCCATAGGTAAATTTATTAATTCAGAAAAATCTATAAGGAAATGTTAAAGCTATGGTAAAACTAGGCATTTTAAGGATTACATATCTAATAAGGTTGAAAAGAGTACATGCCATGTTATATAGTCATTATCATAAATAAGAATACCTCTAGTGAAGACTCAAGCAATATATTTTTGGAAGCTTCAAGGTCATATGCATGTTATAATGAAAGGTTGTTTGAATTTGGTGCCTCTTTTCATAGGACTCCCCTTGGAGAATAGTTTTATGAATAAAAAAATCATGGATATGATGCCTTCTTAGGATGAAATTAGACAGATGATATCATAGGTAAAAGAAGTTTCAAGTTGATGTTTAACAGTGGAACGGTTAAAACCCTCTCTGGTATTTGGTACATTTCAAGTTTTGCTAAAAACCTAATCTCTATAAAAAAATGATCAATGTAGGTGTGTAAGTAGTATTTAATAAGGATAGTCACAAGATGGTTCCTGGAGTTATGGTGTTGGCAAGAGGATTCTACCTATGAACAATGTTCAAGCTTGAGACAATCCCTATAAGTGATTATTGCAATAACTATGGTATTCCTAAGGTTAATAATCTATCAATTGAGACTATTATGTTACTTGTAGAAAAGACACTAAGTTTACTATTAGTGATGCAAGAGCAAACTTAATTTTGCATCTTATACATAATGATGTGTTTGGAACTATGAAGGTTCCATCACTAAGGATATATTTTTTTGTGTTGCTTTTATAGATGATTTCTCAAGGAAAACGTTAGTATACAAAGATTTGAGATTCATTTCGCAGGTCAGATAATGAATGAAATTTTTGGATACACTGCGTAAGGAAGATTAATACCGATGTTTCGATTCCGTCACGGGAACCATCATCAGGATGAAGCTATTGCTTGAGAGAAGATATGGAAATTGAACTATTATAAATAATCCAATTACCAAGAGACATGTTGTTCTGAAGAGTTGAGAATGAAAAAATAACAAGAAAAATGGAAATAGGATAAATATGATGTTTTTAAATAACTTTAAGGAGTTTAAGGTTATTATATAAAACAAGATAGAGAAGAAGATGCTAATTTTGAGTATTTTTGAAAGTAGTGTGGAATATAAAGGAAAAAGACAACTCCATACACATAGCAATAAATGGACTTTGTAGAAAAAATGAATATGAATTTGATGGATAAGGCTAGAAGTATGCTCACATTAGCCCTTATAGATAAAACTCCAAAGAAATCATGGAATGGTAAGAAACCTTATTTACAACATCTAAGGGTCTTTAAATTGCAATTATTATATGTATATTATGAAAGATAAAGGGGTTAAACTATACTATAAATTAGATAAAAGCATATTTATTGGATATAGTGACGGTGTAAAAGGATTTAAGCTTTGGAACCCATAAATAAATAATACTTACAAACATAATGTAATCTTCAAATAAGTTAAGGGGGTTCTAAAATAAGATGGAAAACCAAAGGAAGAACCTAAAAAGGTGATTTTTTAACTACAAGATGGATAATTTATATATGAATATGAAGTAATTGAAGAAGAAAAATCGAAGGAGTTACAAGAATAATATTCAAATGAAGCAAAAAAAGGAGGATGCAAAACATGAAGAGCCACACTCTCCAATCTTGAGAAGATTAGATTGAATGAGAAGAATACTTGAAAGGTATATTCCACATAATTTGTATTTTGTAATTATTTTATCAGGTTTATAAGTTATTTAAGAAGACCCAAGACTATGAAGAAGACACTTGACTCAAATGAAATAAATTTTAGAAGAGGACAATAAAGGAATAAATGAAGCCCTTGGATAAACATTAGACATGGGACTTGATGAAATTTGCTCTTGATAGAAAACCTATTGGTTGTAAATGGTTGCTCTAGAATAATTATAATGTAAAAAAAAAAGGAAAAATATAAATCTTGTTTGGTAGGAAAAGGATTCTATAAGGTAGATGGAATTGATTTTGGTGAGTTTTTTAATCATGTTGCTAAGACAACTTTAATTAGATTTATTTTGGCTATTGTTATTAATTTCGTCTTGAAATATAACATATGGATGTAAAGATAACATTTCTCCCATATTTCTTCATGGGGAACTTAAGGAAGAAATTTGCATGGTGCAACCAAATTTTATAAGGTGAAATGATAAGGGGAATTGGTTACAAATTGAATAAGCCTCTTTACGAATTGAATTGATCACCAATGATTCAAAATAGATAGTTTTACAAGTATGTGTTGTGACTTGGTCTCCTACGAAGAAAAATTGATCCCTATATGTATTTAAAATGAGAAGGTGATATATTTTTATCATAGTGTTGTATGCAAATAACATATTGTTAATTGGTAGTAATAAGAAAATAATTAGTCATGTTAAGTCTCAATTATTATCTCAATTTGGTATGAATGATCTAGGTGTTGTAACATTCATTTTGTGCTTGGAAATTAAAAGAGAGTGTTTAAATATGAAACTTTGGTTAAATCAAGGAAAGTGTGTTGAGACTGTACTGCAGAGATTTAGGATGGACAAAAAACTGTTAGTACTCCCTTTTCTGTTGCTCAAAATTTACCTAACAAATAGTGGCTTGAGACATAATTGGGAATTGAGGACATATCTTGGGATATGTATGCAAGTGTTGTCGTAAACCTAATGTATATTATGGTTTATACCAAACCTAACATTTTCCATGCAATACGAGTAGCGAGTGAATGTATTTACAATCTAGGGAAGGAAAATTGGGTTGCGATGAAAATAATTTCAAGAAAATTTTGTAGTACTTCAGATTATGTAATTTGACATTAAGGAAGATCCGATGATAATAAAGTTATGAATTTGTAAGGCTTTATGGATTATGAAAATGATGGATATCTCAATTATCAAATATCTACAAGTGTCTATGTGTTTAAATTTTTTGGGGGAATAATTTTTCAGATGAGAAAAGGTTAGGTAATTGTTACAATATCTATTATAAAGACAAAATACATGGTAACCACTCATGCTTGTAAGGAAGTAGTATGGTTACTATAGAAAACTAAATTTGGTCTTTGTCACTTTGGCATACTTTTATATAATTGGAAAAATTACATATACATAAGTCTTGAGCACACTTTCCTATATCATTATGCCTTTACATTGTATTTACTACCTCTATCTATCATTTATACATATTCAGGATCAATCTATTTTATATAGGAATAACTTAGAATCATAGAAAAATATTCTCCATTTCTAGATCTAATTTTTGCTATATAAGGATAGTATTGGTAAACCTAGATAGTGTCATTCTATTGCAGAGGTTTCCTTTTACCTATCTATGTGTCCAAGTATTGTCAATGACTAGATTTCAAATTAGGAAACCTCCACTAAGTTGACTTATACATGTTTCACGGGTTGACTATGATGGGAATTAACAAAGAGTAACCTATATATTAAAATCATTTTTTGAGGTCATTACTCACCTTGGATGCCACTTAGACACCTCACTCTCCCACTAAATTGAGGATCATTATCAAATATGTAGCAAATATAAAATCTCTCAAGGAACATACCTAGAACAATCTATCAATCCATATAAAAATTCAAAGAGGTATACATTACATGAACCCTAAGGTTAAATTATGTAGACACCTAAATTTGGTAATGATAATATTGGTTTTGCACATAAATCATGACTCGTCTACATATTCATATCCTAGGTGATCCATTTTTATATCTCTTCCATGAATTTATTAAAAATTCACATTACTCACTCAATTACAAAACTAGTTGCATTAATCCATAGTAGCATATTACTCTCAGGCATCATTCCTTGAAATTTGTAGAATCCCAAAGATTGCCTATATAGGACCTTCCATCTAGTGATCGAATCCTCTAATGGTTTGGTCTATAGCTGATGGTTTCGTCCCTAACCACACAAAAATCACTTATCTAATTTGATATATTTTCATGGGTTGATTCATATCCTATAGGTACTCCTTATTGCAAAATTCAATCTTCCAATGCCTATAAAATTAAGTCTAGCTTACCTATTTACCAAACCTAACACTCTTAGGAGCACTCATTGCAAAATATAATCCAAAAACACTCCAATCTCTCATAAACCATTTCAAATAAACATCACAATTTAGGAGAAGCCCTCGCACAAGTCTAAAAAATCCCACTAGGTTTAAGATTCAAGCCTACCAATCTAGAGGCCTTTAATGTCAAGTCAAGATTAAGTGCACTAAGCCATTATTTCTCATCATCAAGTAATAAAATTATGAAAGTAGTTGTTTCATCCATATAGATATCACATGTTAGGTGGAAAACTACATGTGGTTCGAGGCCTTTTTGGATTAGGCAGGGACACTTAAATCCAAACAATGACCTTTTTGCAATTTCTCCCACCCATGGTTAGGGTTTGAGGGTGTTTTGCATCATAAAAAGGGTTTCAGAAATGTGTGGAACATAGGGTTTTAGTGTGAATATCATCACAAAATTTCACATCCATATATAAATTTGTAGAGTACTAACACACTCCCATTCTAAATCATACAATAGAGGACCATATCATACCTCATTTTAGCATAGGTCATATTGTTCCATAATTGACCATATTTGAACTCCAATTTTTATTAATGAAGCACTTCCAAGTCATTTTTGATCTACATAATCACCCTTCACATACAAATCACACATCTATATATACTATTATGTAAGTAAACCCCTCTCCTCATGTTTGGGGCAATTTCTTACAAATTACTTTGAAGTTATATTATAATTTACACTTTAATTTTTATGCATTTATCAGAATATACAACCTATTGCTAACCCTTTAACCCTTAGATAAATAACCCATTCACACCCTTATCACCATTTATCTATTTTTAGGGTTGAATCATTTGGTGAACCTAATCATTGATTGAATCCTTTACGTTTCTTAAACCCTAATTGACCTAGAGTTTCTCTTTCTGCCTTGCCACTTGATACTTTTCCTTGATGTTGGCTTGTTTCTCTTTTTTGAGTTCATGGATTTTTCCAATAACACTACACTTTCCTTACTTTACTTTCTTTAACATTATATTGTATGTAAAGATGTTATGTATGAGGCCTTCTAATGTATATGGATCCATGTTGATGAATCTCTCTCATATGCGACCTCCATTTTAAGTTTTACATGTTTTATTGAGGAAAATATATCCTTTGGTCCATAGGATCTTCCTCCCGAACATGTCATATATAATGGTCCCCCCTATATGTTGAGGTGGAAATATAAAATATATTGGTAAAGCATGTGATTATTGATAATGGATTGGACCTCAATATTTATAACATATACTTCCTTAATAGGTTAGCCATATCATATGAGGACCTTACTCCTTCTAATATGAGTATTCATGGTCTCAATACTATGCCACACCGAGTGCTTGGAAAAGTTACATTACCAATTACCACTGGAAAACAAACCCTTACTATTGATTTCCATGTAATGCCTAATGATATTAATTACAACATCATTCTGGGGTGTCGTTGGATACACACTATGAACATTGTTCCATCCATTCTACATACTTATCTCAAACACTTGAAAAAGAGTTGTATGTACCCACTGCAATGATACTTCACCTTTCAAATATTGTGTCTTCATGCACATTGATAATGCATACATCCCTAACATGCAACCTCAATCTACTTCAAATATGAAGGTGCATGATACCTTTTATCTTTCTCCTTACCATAAATGTGGGGTTGGTTATAATTATTTTCTAAAAATGGATTTCAATACACAGGGACTTAGGTTACATGGGAATGGTTATAAGTATTTTCTAAAAATTGATTTCACTATACATGGACTTAGGTTACATGGGAAAGGTATTTCTGAGCCTATTTCATCCCATATCATCACCCCTTGATAGGGTCTTGGTATAAATTTCATATTTTATGTAAGCTCCCTATTTATCTAACTTCTGTTCCTGCTTCACAAACACCTTTACAAGATGTTTGTGAGGTCCATCATACCTCTACACTATAACTTATTTATCTTAACCTTATTGATGTTAATTATCCACCTTATATCCCTATAATGAAATATTTTATTTATTAATAATCCCTTTAACAATACTTGGGGGCATTTGAGGATCTCTCTCCCTTCTTTCATAAGAATAGGTTTCCTCACACCACCTAAGATCTAATGTATTTAGGTGAAGGTGATAATTTTGAGGTTTCTGTTGATGATTCCAATACCATTCCCACTTGACCATATATCAAAGACCATTTCACCCTATTAAAAAAAAGAGTGCTACTTTTAATTTGGGCACCAGTGATGATCCCCAATTAGTACTATTAGTGGCATCAATCACCAAAACTAAAGGGACAAGAATTCATCATGTATTACATTATTTGTTGGACTTATTTGCATGGAATTATAGTGATATATTTGGAATTGATACATCTATTTGCATATATAACATTGTTCTTCTTTCTCGTGCTAATTCAGTGTAATAAAAAATTCAAAAATACACCCTTACATTGCTCTTATGCTCAACAAGGAAATTTATAAACTCTTGGATGTAGGATTCATTTGTGTCATCGATTATCCTTAATGGGTATCCAACATAGTCCTTGTTTCCAAGGCTAATGGTAAAATTCATTGTTTTACATATAAATAATGAATTGCAATAAAGATAGTTTCTCGTTACCTCACATTGATGTAATTGTTGAATCTACTTTGGGATATGAAATCACTACTACACAATGTACACATAACGCCATATTTTGATTCATTTTTTTGTCAGAAATCAACCTTTGTGGGAATTATTCAACATGTTTCTTACAAGAAATTACATCAAATATTGTGGCGTAAAAGTGACACAAACATGACACGATTAGACATTTTTACTACATTGAATTAGTGCCAGTTTTGAACCACTTTAGTGCCATTTTTGTATCAAAATTGTGTCTACTTTTTGACATCATAAAATGACACAAGACTTACATCATTAACACCAAGAGGTGACGCAAATGTGATGTAAATTTATTGGATTTTTTAATAAAAGAAATATAATTCACCATAATTGGAAATGCTATAATTATAAACAATTATATTACATATTTTTTTGCTTATTTACAAATATATAATTTTATATACAAAATAATAATAATAAAATGACAATGTTTCAATTCAAAATGTGATTTACAATAATATATATCAATGTAATTTTGAGGGAGTACTGAGGGGTACCTTCCGAATTACAAAACAAATAGATGTAAAACTACATTGTAAATATCCCAGTGATCGGTCTTGTCCTCCTCCCCTAAATCCTCACAATATTCGTGTTCTTCCCGAAATTTTTCCTCATAATCCTCTTCATCGTGTTGCTCATCATCTTCTTCATCATCCTTTTCCTTCTCTACATCCTCTTCATCCTTCCAATTTTTTACCATGACAAAATGTAATGATAAAATGTTAAAAGTGTTTAATTTTAATTTATAGTTTACATGTACAACAAATTGAACACGAGACATATCTTACCGCTATAAAGTGATTATCTTGGCCCTACTAATTAAAGGATTTTATGTTCCATCCCAAGTATTTTCATGCCACACACACTTTATTTGTAGTGCGCTTCTTATAGCACTCTTCTTGCGAGTACAAGTATATGATAAAATTACATATATTAATATTTTTATCACAAAATATTAAAATAAAACAAAATATCTCTATAAATAGCCTATATACAACTTACGAATTTATTAGCAACCTCTTCTAAGTTATTTGGCCCAAACGATGAGTCACCAACTACCCTTTTCATACTCTGGCTTCATACCCCTTGAGCACATTACTTTTGATACTTGTATCAATTGTAATATTTATTAAAATTTTAATTAATCACCATATTATACAATTAGCATTGCATTACTATCGTAGACCATATTCATCTTTTATAATACGTGAATGACAACCAACCAACATAAAATATAAATTAAAGAAAATGTGTTTATGAACCACAATGCAAAGCTTTAAATAGTCCTATTTAGAGTGTAAATGTCAAGCTATGTCATTACTTTTGCTAACCAACATGCAACTCTATTAATGTCCTTTGCTAGCCACTTGTCACACAAACCAATCCAAGAATCTTTCTCTATTTTGAGAGGTAGAAGAAATCTCCTTTCGTCATCTGTGTTTCCTTGGTAGTGAACCTACTAATTTTAAATATAAATAATTATTTTAAAACTATATATTATTTTATTAAAATTTGTATTCATGCAATGTAATTACCCTCAAATTCCTCTGCATTCTCCTAAACCCTTATGATGCAGATATTCCAATTAGTTTGGGTTGTAGTGGCTGATCCTGAACTTGACAAAAGTTACATCAACTAACCTTCTCCGTATCTCAAGTGAGATTTACAACCAATCTAGATCACAATATGAATGAATCAACTTTTGTGTTTGGTCAACTATTCTTTTTTTAAAATACCCGTAACCCTAAAACTTGAAATCATTGAAAATAACATATAAAATAATTTTAAATAACTTAGACTAATATAATGATAATTGAAATGAATAAAATTATTTTAGCTCAAATAAAATGTATTAAAGTACTTACTTGCTCCAAATATCCATTACGATCATCATGTCATCATTTACATATAGGTTCATTTTAAGGCCCCCTTATGCCTGATGTTTATGATTACTATGAACAAGATGAGAGGGTCTATCAATATTTGTTGTTGGAGGTGGTGAGAGTGTGTTGTCATCCTCCCTTTATCTACTTGGGAGTAGGTCTGTAGACACCTAAAATTAGCACTGCTAATCCCAGTATCTGCATCTGCTAGCACCCCTTTCAATATCACATCACTATCATATTATACTTTGATCCTTTATCCTAAGTCTTATTTTTTTCCCACTATATTTAATCCTCGTAAATATCATTCTACAGTTATAGAATCCTATTTTATTCCTTTTAAAACCATCTAAACCACTTACATACCCAAATCAAATGAAAACAAAACAAAATAAAAAAATTAAACTATTTCACAACCTCCCTAACCCACATAACCTATTTCCAACACATATCCTTTGTCAAAACAATAAAAAAATATCAATTTGGGAGGTGTTTTTGAACCTTTTTCTCACAAAACTTGGATTGCCTTTGATCCTACCAATCACCGATGATTCCCCCCAGTTGATCAAAATCCTATATAAACGTGTTTTGGGCCTCCATTTTAGGTTTAATTATAGCTTGTAACTTAGCTTGGAGCTTGTAGATATATGTTTCTTGAGGAATTTACATTACATACTCTTTTTACCATATCCCTTATACAGAGCCAAATCTTCCTAGCAACATTTGATATATCAATAATCTCTTCTTTAACCTTTTACACACCTAGGAATGAATTCAATAATATTTTTACATCTAAAATCTCCATTTCTTGAGTAATATCATCCTATCATCTTTATTCATCAACTAGTACAAGGTAAGTGCCTTTCATGTTGTGTTATCATCCCATTTATTCATCATTTACAAGTCTCAATCAAGCTTATCTTTTATCTTATTAGCTTGCACATTTCCATAGTAATCATCATGTGATTTTCCTAATCACTGTCGATTGGCCTCAATTACCAATTATCCCTATTTGTTAGATCATTTGACCACTAAGATTTCCCTTGTGATATCTAGATCTTAACATTTATCACCAAACTTCCTTTCCAGGTGCCTGTCGATCCATATCAAGCTCCTTTAAGCTATCTGTAGTACTTTATCAATTATCTAAATCAAATATATTATCCAACAATTTTCTTATCTTGGATTTTGAGCATGCAACCATCTCCATCCTTTTTCCTTTTAGCCATTTTGTGATTCCTAGACTTTTTTTAGATCATGTATCACCATCATATAGTCATGGACCACATCAGTCCCTTTTCCTTTGCATTGTTGGTTATATCATTTTTTTATCATTTTATCTTATCATTATTAGATTGATTTCTTGAATATGGATTTCCATCCTTGCAAGGAAGTCTGTTGAATTCCAGGGACAAGACTTTGCTAGGAAATCCACCACATAGATCTATCTAATCCTATCTTTTTCTAAGTGTTTGTGCATTGCATGTGACCTATCTCGTTGGAAGAAAGAATTTGTGTTCCCATTCCGATCTTAGTATGTAAATTCAACCATCAACATTAGTATTCATTATCAAGGGTATCAGTTAACCTCGTCATAGTTTGAGGTTATTTTTTTGGTGTTATTTCACTTCATAAAGTTAGACTTGGAACTAAAAACTCTATAGTATATTTTGGAATGCCCGTTGGGACCCTATTCCCTTTTTATTTCATTTTATTTAACTTTTCATTAATTTTAGGCCTTTTTCTCTATAATCACCACCAATTGAGTTAAATCGCCAACGATCAAGTTAAATCACCATCAATCAATGTAAATCACCAAACATTCCTATTGATCACCGATGATCTCTATGACTAATTCTAATTAATTAGTCATTCAACCTATAACATAATTTTTTCTTGTCTATATTTTGTTTTCATCTAACCCTTGCAGATTTCTATTTTGGGAGTTTGGTTCATGTGCTATTTTTTTTTAAAAGGAAGTGTTTTAGATGTGTGGTTATTTCCATCCTTTCACTTTAAAAATAATTGCATTCTTGTTTGTTGTCATCCTAAAAATCAATCATTCTTTTGGGATTAAAAATAACCTATCATTTTTCTTAGTCACATAGTTTAATTAAGAGGTTAACGAATTGTATTCACTTAATCTCCCCCACACACAACTAGATCACATCAAACATAAACTTGCATTGAAACATTCCTACCTAGGTGGACCTACTTTGAATTTCATCACCCAATAGGAAATCCTCCACTGGTTGTGTTCTAACCATGTTATAAACCTAGATAGATTTGGGCCTCACATACATTTGGGTATATTTATCAATCTAGCCTTTAACAAACCTAAAACCAACCTTAGAATAGACATATCATTAGGTTCCATCTGAGCCTCTTCCTCCACATCTAAATTCTAACTACGATAATTAAAACTCTTCTTCGTGAATTACTTATTTCATTTATATCTCTCTTAGGGATTTTTTATATCATCTTCAATTAACTATCATTTAATATGGACCAATCCTCTACATCAACATATTCTTTTATCATATATGCATCATTTTTACAACATTCTTTAGTTTCTTCATCAACTAGCTCTCCAAATTTCCATAAAAATTAATCTCAAAACATCCACTATACAAGATATAATCCTTATCATTCTCATTAGCCTATCACACCTTATTCAACTTCACTTAGCTCAGGCACCTTCCAAGAGCCTTATAGATCAACATTTGTTCCCTATTAAACCTCTACCTTTCATCCAATCTTACAACCCTAAAAAAATTCCATCTAACACCCTTATGAGAATCCTTTACATCCATACTCCGTCCAAACTATCACCCCTCACCCCATGGAAAATGTATCCCACCCATTGATCCTTAGCACATCCCCTCCTTCATCACAATCTCAGAAAAATACGAACATTCCCCATCTTTTACCCAATCAACCTATCTCAACTTCAATACCTATTTCAATACCTCAAACATCCCAAGCTCATACACACATCCCTACTCAATCCCAATCAACCCCCTTATCCAAAAACAAGATGTTAAAAATCTCTACACTTCTCCTCACATCTCTTTATCAAAACCTAATTTGCAATCAATACCTTATTAGGCTAGCCCTTATTAACCTCCACATCAAACCCATCTACAACATAACCATCGTATTCTCTAGTATCATCAATCAAATCACTTGCATGCTCATCTAATCTCGCATGCTAATTCTCTTAGGTCTAATCCTACATACGGTCCCATGCAATAGCTATTTAACATATTAAAAAATTTGGATTCCGCTACCATGGGACCCAAACTCATCCTCACTTACCATCAGGTTTGTAATAAACCCATACATCCATTATTACCATATAATCCTTATCATATGCATTGGGAATTACTTGATTTCACCATGTTTCATGGTCAGGAGGATCCTTAGTAGCACACACTATCCTTTTAACATTCATGTCAACTCATCATCCATGATCAATATCTCATGCTTAGAACCTTTCCTATATCACTGACAGGACCTACCTTGGATTAATACAACTCCATTCTTAAAAACTCTTTACTCTCTTTCATGTAACTATCCCTATTATTTCTCGAGAACTTCACTATCAACGTTACTCATAAAATAACCATCTCCGACCTCTCTACCATAAAACAATATGAAAATGAATCCATTATCAATTTTTTCACTAGATGATGAAGCATTATCAATTAATTTACTTTCTCATTTCCTCAATTAGAATTGATTGAGCTATTTTCTTTATTGTGTGTCCATCACATCTCATCTACCCTCAAAATCCATGAGTTTCAGAATTTTGACAAAGCCTTTACCATGTCAAGAAACTTAGAAATCCAATCCCTTAAAGAAGGCCATCTCGATCCTAAATCTACACATCTCTCATATGATTCCCCTAGAAATTCCTTTGAATTATATGATACCACAACATGTGTCTTTGTTTATTTTATTTCTTATCAAATGTCCTTGATAGATTCAATTAATATAGATATTGTGCATCCTTTGAGTCACATCATCAATACTATCACAAAGGATATTCCCCACAAGGAGACCCCTTCATCACCAAAACTTTTCCTAAAAGACTCAAAATACTTGTATCTCTTTTGTGGTAGTCCTCACACATCAATATCATCTCCATATATTATCCAACCATCCAATGCCTCCTCAAAACCCTTAGATTCCACTTCAAAAACCATTACAAAGGAGACACCTATAATCAAATATCTCAACATCCAACCACTATCTTTTAAACCAATCAAATACTTTGGTAGCTCATATGGGTGTAACGTGCCTCAAATCATGCCTAGAAACAACATCTCACTCATGTGAATTAGATCCAATCTTGCCCTGAGATCCTCACTTGTCATTCAGTCTAGAACCTTAACCTAAATTAAAAAACTATTAAATAATATCCCATTAAATCCATTTCCTCACCTTAGTCATCTATCATAATACCGTCTCCTCTATCGAAAGAAAACATTACAAAATAAAAACATACATCATCCAACATATCAACCTTACCATCCATTATGGGACACCATCCTTTATTACAATCTAAATCTTCTATAGTTCCACCTTTACCATCCATTCTTGGACCAAATCCTTTATCACTATCCAAATCTATCCCATGTACAGTTCCACCTTTACCATCTATTTTAGGACCTCATATTTTATCTCAATATCATGTCACATATGTGTCCCATATCTCATCCATAATTTTTCCCTCCTCATCTATTTAGGGACCTAATACTTCATCCATTTTTATAAATCCCACATCCTACCACATCCTTATATTTCATACTCTTTCTCATCAACCTCGAAATATCCCTATGATTATTTCTACACCATATTGTATCCATGAATCTACCCATATCCAAAAATAAGGCATGTCATACCAAGTTCGCTCTCGTAAATAAAAATAACAATCAAAATCAAAATCCATTAATCCTAAATCCACCAAAAGGGACTTACATCGACATCCTCGAGAGGACTCATGTAGGATTCTCTTATCACATTACCACCCAATAAAAACACCCAATCCACACATCTAGAAGCCCTTCTGGTATGATCAAGATAAAACATATACCTACCATAGAATCCCAAGTCATAACATAGAGAGTTGTAAAGCACTTAAGGACATAATCCAGCGACTCTTCCTCAGTCAATGATATTCTCTTAGAAGAAGACCATCCTAAGCCGTCATCAATATCATCTACACCTCCACCCTCATTTGTGTCCTCACCAACATATGTATAGACAAGGGGGTCATCCTCAATCTTGTATTAACAAATATCTGTTAAACATTTCTTCAACACCTTTCATTGAACTTCCCTCAATCTCGTCAACTTCTACACCAAGTCACTAACAATGTCCTCACTCGACATCTATGGGGAAAGGGGGTAATCCTTTGATCAGATCTTGGAATATATTTCTCATAAGTCTTTCTCATCGCCTTCCATTGAAGGTCCATTCATCTCAAATCCGTATGGATTCACCCACGTACGCGAACTAGAAATCATCATACACAAAGAAAAGGAAAAACTAAATCTTCATCATCTACCCCTCCTCATCAAGCATCCTCTCATATCCCATCCAAATTTTCAACGGTTCCTTTTGTCAAAGAATCCACATCCTCTTTTATTTACCATATACTCAATCAATCAACATCAAAAAGTTCATTATCCTAAGTTGAAATACATTGTTCCTTTTGGTGCTTGTTATCTCTAGCCACATCATCATGCTAGGGGGTCTCATCTCTACTGATACTTTGAAAGTATTACCTTATACACCTCCCCCTAGTGACTCTTTTCCAACCCTATCCTCTCAATCCATTCAAAATCTCACTACTCTGGAAAGGAGTACAATCTGGAAATTTTTCCCATGACTGGATCGGTCCATATATCATGGGTAGGGAGCCTATCATTCTAACCTCCCTTGATGGTACACCTGAAAAGGAACCTTTGAATGCCTTGCACTTGCGGAATTTCTATTGTTAACACATCAACTATCATGATAATATTCACATCAAAAGATCTTATCACATCATCAGCTAGTCATTTTATCATCATAATGATTTGAAAGTATGTGGTTGTTTCTGTCACTATCCTCAATAACCTTAAAGATGAACACCACAGATCTGTTCATCGCATCTTTCTCTTATGGATAAGTTCTTCCTTAGCAGGAACCCCACAATTAGTAAATTCATCCACCTTGTATATCAACTAAAGACATGTCATGGGGCACACATGTGTAGTTTGTTTACACTTTTCTTCTCCTCTCAAAATGGTTCTATTAGGGTCAACCCTCAGTTTAAAAGAAAGTTAAAAATATTTATGGATGCATCTAATAAAAAAAAATAGAATGGTCCCTCGAAGGACACCTACCTGTTAAAAATCATAGACTAATCCCTTGAAGGACAGCTATCTAAAATCAAAAATTCAAATTTGTAGACTGCTCCCTTCTGAAGGGTGGCTACCCATGTTAAAAATCATAGACTGATCCCACATCAATCATGCCTATAAAATCAAAAGTTAAAATATCAAAAATTGTATCCCTTAAAGGATGGAAGCCATGTAAAAAGGCCTCCCGCATTGATCATCTTTCAAAATCCATCAAAGAAAAATTTCCCGCATCGATCAGTTTGCGTCAAAAATAAAGTAAAATCCAGGGCATCTCTCTATGAAACCATTGAAAGGAGAACCTTTTATCCTACACAACCTACATATGTTAAAACCTTCTCATGTTCTAGGAAGGTACAACATTTCACTTCCATCTATATCCAAGATCCTACATATGACTACCCATTGTTAGTCATGTGTTAACATCTGTTATAAGGCCAAGAGTGTAAGTGCCTTCACCATATCTATTCCCATCACATATGCATCAAATCCAATACAAAAGTAATCACGCCATGTTTCATTCTTGACCATGGTTTAGACATACACAAAAATCACTTTAAAATCAATATCAAATAACACATCATATCAAAAACATAACTTTAATAACTTGTCAACCGATTGCCGACATCCATCAACATCTATCATCATATCAAAATATCAATGATCCACACAATCTTGAGACACATATTATATTTTCCACGTGTGAAAGACATCACATCAAAAAGCAACAAGCCCACCTTTGTGGAAACATCACTTTTGGTCCTTTGACCTCGTTTAACCATCATCTTGTCATCATTAAATTCATGTCTATAGGACATGAACCTTTTGGTTCCCCTATCACTTGAACTTCCCAGTCTTGTAAGCCCATCTTGGTGGAAACATCAATGATCCTTTGACCTCATAAAATAATCATTCCCCCCTCAACACCATATGTCATAGGACACATCCCTTTGTCTCCCCTATCACTTGGCTCCCTTGTCATCATTAAGACCATTTTTTTCATGCAAATAATACATGAACCCTTTGGTTCCCTTATCACTTAGCTCTACGGCGATACCAGTCATGTCTATGTACCTCATACTGGGGCATCTTCATCTCTCATCTTCTCATCCTTGCATATTTCATCCATCTATCTCTTTCAAACTCGTGATCGATTCCCTTTTACGTCATCAATCCCTAGTTTGAGGGGGAAAACCTCATCATATAATTTTACGTCTCTCACATCTTATTTTTGTCTCATGGCTAGTCTAAAACCACTAAATAAAAAGGGGAAAATGTACACACCTAAAATTAGCACTACTAATCCCCATGTCTGCATCTGTAGTATCCCTTCATTATCACATCACTATCATCTCATCTATTAAATCCTTATCATAAGTCTTCTTTCTCCCCCATCATATTTACTTCTCGTAAATATCATTCTATAGCTGTAAAATCTTATTTTATCCTCTCCTAAACCACCCAAACCACTTACAAACCAAAATCAAATAAAACAAAACAAAATCAACAAATTCTTAACCATTTAACAACCTCCCTAACCCGCATAACCTCTTTCCAACGCACACTCTTCGTCAAAACAAACAAAAATCTTGATGTGGGAAGTAGTTTCAACCTTTTCCCCATAAAACCCGGATCGCTAGCGATTCTCCTTGGTTGTTAGCGATCCTATATAAACAAGTTTCAGGCCTCCATTCAAGGTTAGCTTGAAATTTCTTAAGTCCAGTCTAGGTTGCTCGCTCTTTGAGACCTCACATTGCATTTTCTTTGTATCATAGCCATGTCAAAGAGTCAGAGATCATCATAGCAACTATCAAAACATCAATAATCTCTTCTTCATCCTTTCAAACATCCAGGAATCGACTCAATGATATTCTTGCATCTATAATCCTCCTTTCTCGGGTAAAATAATCCTCTTGTCATAATTTATTAACATATACAAGGTACGTATCTTCATACAGTTAATCATAATGTCTGTGCAACATATCTAGTCCTAAATACACCTTTTTAACATCCCTTTCGAGCTCTATCTTTTCCCATTATTGACATGTACATTTTCACAGTGATCACTTACGATTCCCAAAATCGTTGTCGATTCCCCAAGCTTGGTGACATAATCGCTAATGATTCACTAGAATCGATGACAATTCTTGTCTAAAAGGTATTTTGACCCCTAATCTTTCTTTTTAGACATCCAAATCACATAATTTATTCCCACAAAGCCCTTAAAGTGTCTATTCAGTCATATCAAACTCCTTTGAGCCATCTTTAGCACTCTATCAATTATCTAAATCAAATATATCATCTTGCTCACCTTTGTGAGTACACATCTATATACATCCTTGCTCCTTTGAGCCATTTTGGGATCCCTAGACTCCCTTTGAATCAGGTATCACCATCAGACCATCATATAGATGTGGACCGCATCAGTCCCTTTACCTTTGCATTATTGGCTATATATTTTGTTTTATCTTATTATCTTATCATTATCATATTGATTTCTTGAATGTGGATTGACATCCTTGCTAGGAAGTGCATTGACTTCTAGGGACTAGCCTTTGCTAGTCAATCTACCATATATCTATCTAATCCTCTCTTTTTTGTAGTGTTTGTGCATTGCAGGTGACCTATCCCATTGGAAGGAAGAAGTGGTGCACCCGTTTGAATCCTTATACATCGAATCAATCATCATTATTAACATCCATCATTATGGGTATCGGTAAATCCCGCCATCTTTTGAGGTCAGTTTTGTTTTGTTATTTCACTTCATTAAGTTGAAGTTGGAAGGAAAAAACTCTCTCGCACAAGGTCATTCATACTTTTTGGGGCAATCTCTTTCTATTTTAATTTTTAATTTTTTATTGCTAACAAGCTGAGAGGGAGTTGCCTATGATGAGGATCTATAAAAATGTCAATTCATTATAAAGAATTAATTAAGATCACTTTTAATAGTAAATGAAGACTTTATACCTCTACACTGATGACTCCCTCATCCTTGTGTTGGCTGATATGGGATGTAGATATGTCATAATCAAGTCGTATTATAATTTTTCAATCAAGAGAATTTGTTTATTTTAGTAAATAAACTATAAATTTATACCTCAGTGCAGGGGCCACCCTAAGAGTAGATGAAGGACGCGTGCTCGTTCCAAAATCATTATCCTCTCGCTAGTCTATATGAGAAGTAAACATGAGATACACAAGTGGTATTAGAATTGTTTAGTGAAATTAAAGAATTTTATAATTTTAAATCAATTATAAATATATACCTTCGTGTACAGCCCCTAGAGGTTGAGGGATTCCCAGTCATACAAATGTGGAGGTCTTCATTAGATGGCTCCTGTAGGTATCTATAAGTGGTATACCTTCCATTATGAAGATATATAATTATATTTTTAAATATGAGAATATATTATTAAATTACAAAATACACTATACACTTATACCTCTGTGGTGGGCACGTAGAGGTCGGTGAACATCGAGGGAACACATGGGTGTAGTCCTATTTGTTAACACCACTTATTCAGGCGTACTGGCATATCATTTAGACTGATGTCCAAGTGCTCAGCTGAAGTGTGCGTAACCGACCAGGTTCCTCTTTGTAGATCATGCAAGATGTATAGATATCATAAAACATAGAATAGAAAACAATATAATGACAAAGATAATACCATTAATGATATTTGATCATTCATTCCATAACATATACAATTAATATCAGAATCTGAATGCTAATTACACCTTGTTCATCTCTCCTAACCTTGGCAATCCATACTAAGTTATCCATTACAAAAACTTAACATAACATTATAGTCTTGTACTCAATAACAATGCTCACACTCACAGTATGTGCACCATATACTAATCACACCTACGATGGATGCAACACATACATATATAATGCTGGGAACTTGTCCTTCACCATTACATGCTTTAACTCTAACAATAAATAATACTAAACATAAATTGCATGTTGCTTTAACTCGCACTTTGGCATCCAATCTGTTGCCATCCTTAGGCGATTCAATACCTGTGCTAAAAATAGGTTACTTTAATCCATGTATGCGTCCTATATTTAGATTTGTTTATGCACAATCCATGTCCATATTGCATGTGCTTTATTCCCTGGTGGTGCTTTATCCATTTATATCTCTTTTTTCCTTATCACGCCATCTCTACTTTTCCCATTTTTAGCCCATTCAGAATTCTAGCTAACTTTCAGTTGTCGGTTTGTAGAGTTTTTGATTGCATTATCTTTCCATGTTGCATGCTTTAAATATTTGAATTCATTTGCTTACTTAGGTTGAATGTTACTTTAATCTATTTGTACATGAGCATTGAGTTCATTTTATCTTGCATACTTGTATGTAGTTGTGTTGTGTTAATTAGATTTGATTAAGTTGCGTGTTGTACTTTTTGTTGTAATCTACCATCTATCATCTATCATCTATCATCTATTATTCTATCATCTATCATCTACCATCTATCATCTATCATCTATCATCTATCATCTATCATCTATCATCTATCATCCATCATCCATAATCTATCATCTATCATCCATCATTTATCATCACATCTATGCATCATATATCAATAAAAGCTAAGCTACATCATCATGATCATGAAAAACAATCATGTATGATAAGCTAACACCATATAATATCACCACAAGGGGAAAGAGGGACCACCTTTTGTCCCCCCCTCAAACATAAACCATAATAAAAACGTGGACCATCATAAGCATCACATACAAAACAACATGATATCATCTACTGCTATCTTATACACAAAATATGATAAGTAGAACATGAAGTATCTCATCAAAACATGTGATATCATCTAAAACAATCACATAAATCAAAGAACATGTGATATAATCATAAACATCACAAGTAAAGTCCATAATTATCTTCATCATCATATATATGTTTGTCAAAATATCAACGTCCATATACAATGTGTCTCTGTACATAATCATCTGGATACATAGTATGCCATCATAGGTAGCAATAAAAACTGTGCCTTCATAGCGAGGCATAGCCAAAAATAATACATACATTGATAAAAAATGTGCCTTCATATCGAGGCGTACATAAAAAATTGTATACATCTCTAAATGCATCATGAAATAAAGAGTCATGTATGACTTGATCCATTGTGGGGGCTACTTGGCCTCAGGGATAGTGGAGGTCCCATCACCTGTGGCCCATGCTGCGCTATCGGCTGCTCTACCGATTTGACTGATGCCGCTGCTCTGTGAGACCATGAAGCAGACTTGCTCATGGAATGTTGACTAAAATCAAGAGCTCTTTGTCCCTCTGAGATGACATCATAATACAAAGACATGTAATATGTAACCTATCCTGTAGCTGCAACTAGTTCCATATGTACCTAAGGTCTAACAACTACTCTAGCTATTTGACGTAATGATACTACCTCTGCTAAAACTCTAGCCACCTCATCTTGTGCTATAGTCGACTCTTCTCAGCGCTGATCTCGCTTCATTGTCACTGCCTGTACCTGTTCCCCGGTGACACATAACTGATCTCTCTCTGTCTGGAGTTGATCTCGCTTTGCCATAACCTATTGCAACTGTGCTACCAACTGGTCTCTCTCACCCTGGAGCTAGGCCCTGTCTTAACTGCTTGATCCCTCTCAATAATAACCATGTCTCTCTCTAAGGTGACCTAGAGCTGAAGAGATATGACCTGCTATAGTTGTTTCTACAATGCAGTTACCACTCCTACACCCTGTGGAATTTGATTTCATCCCCCACTTTTAGGACTTTATGGTGGAGTCCCCCATCCATCTCCTCCACCTCCCTTTAGGCTGTGTGGTGGACTAACAATGGGAGCCTGATGTGGAGATTTATGTACATGTGCCAGTGGAAGTACATGTTACAAAGGAACATCTAAGCCGACCTGTATGCTCACCTGGGGCATATGAACCTGTGCATGTAATTGCGGTTGTATAGGAACCTGTCTATGTACTCTCGGTACATGTCCCTGGACTTGGCCTTATCCCTACCCATCCCCACCATCTCCATCAGATCCATCATCATCATCACTCCCATCCTCGCTCTCTCTACCCTGTCGTCCCATCTACTATCCTTTCCCTCTACAAGGAGGCTGATCTAGTGGTTCCCGCACTCCTACATCCCATGCAACCTATAGGATAGTGAGCCACCTGAGGAGAACTATAGCATACCATGCAACATAGACCACTATCGTTCCTAGATCTACGATATGTCGTAAAGGATCCCATACCAACGGAACCATTTGATCGAAACTATCTCTAGCCTGCTGCATCTTGATCAAAGGGCCAATGTCAAAAGTCTCCCTGGCATGGCACCCGTATCACATCTCAGGCTCGAGAACATCCAGTACTGCCCCAAACTACCACTGTACTTGGTCAATCCTGTAGTACTCCTTAATATATCCGTGATTGCCAATCATAAAATTCTCAACCATAGCAACACTGAGCTCAACTACATCCTCTATCCACTGATAATGTGTATAAGGCTTCCAAACGATCATCCACAACTAAATGTCATCCAAAGCATGACAATAAAAATAAGTATCCCCCATGTGTCCATGTACATCATCGCCAACGGGAGCCCAACCAAAGACTAAAGGCTCATCCATTTCTTGAGCTTGTAATGTTCCTACAGGTTGACTGATAGCTATATTGTCCTAGGCCCATATTTGTAGAAGTGTCGTTGGACCCACCGTCTTCTGACAATGCTAGGTAATTAAATGTAAATTCTAGTATAGATGTGCAAGTATACACTATCCTAGTAGTAGCACTTTCCTCTAATCAGGCCTCGAATCACGCTAATCAAGCCTAAAGGAAATGATGTGCCCATCTTGTCAGTAAGCAGAATGCCATTGACAAGCGCCATGTGATAAACTGACATGCAATGTAACCTCAGATATGCGAAACATTGATGCATATGTACTATCATGCCTCATCAAGGTATCTTGTCTACGCCGAAGAGCTCAATCAGGTTATCGGTAATCTGTGTTGCATCACTCTCATACTCTATCAAGCTCCCCTAGATCGGAACTCACATAATCCTCCAAACATTCTGAAACATAATAGTCACCTCGCCGGTCGAGAGCTTGAAACACTGGATCTCATTGTGCCACCTCTCAACTAAAGCTGTAAGGAGGCTGTGATCCATGGTGATACGTGGAATTTTTTCCATGTAGGTAAGCCATGTAATGTATAGGGTGATGTCTAGATACTTCCTCTCACGTCGCGAGAGGGTCGCATCAAAGTTGGCCAATCGGCCATGTTGTTCCCGCACCTGCAAAACAAGTAGTTGCCTCCACAAGATCAAACAACACACTTATTAGAATTTCTTCTATCTAACATCATCTAACACTTGGCATATTCATCCATATATTCTTCTAACATTTCCTAAGTTATTCAACATTCTTGTGAAACACTTTCCCTTTTTCTTCTAAGTGTTCCCAAACACATCTTCGATGCATGCACGCCCTTGGCAGCTCATGCGTGCCCTTGTTGACACATGCGTGCTCAATAACACATGCACCCACTTTCTAGTGCCTGTGCACTCATCCTAGCGCATGCATGCACAACCATTTTGACCCCCTTCTTCCTGATGCATACGGGCCCCCAACGGTGCATGCACGTCCTTTTGTGCACTTGCACCCACGCACATTTTCCCTAAACCCCCGGGGCACTTATGCACCCCTTTCAACATTTACACCAGTGTGCATACACATTGTCAACATGTGTGCCCATGCGCATATATCTTCCTAGCGCTTGCACGCATTTAACAACGCATGCACGCTCCTAAGGTATGTGCATGTGTTATCGCCCCCCCTTTCTACCATAATAAATGTGGTTAAATGCGATAAAGTTAAAAGATGGATAGGGTACTCACGTAGGGTCCATCTCCAGGCATCCGCATGTACTCTCAGACTGTGTTTACGCACCTCATACGCCTCTGAATTCATTCCATCTCTCTCCAGGGCCAGAGTAAAAATCAATAGTAAAATGACAAAGGTTTGGTTGCATCATGATGATTTACCCCCCCTTGGGAGGGGTATATGTGGTCATTTTAACCCGCCAAAATGCATTCTCACCTGCCATGATGGCCAAACTGCGTGATTTAACTGCCGTGATTGTTTTATCTTCTTCTATTGCCTGTTGCGATATTTATTTTTAATAAATTATCGTTTCTCCCCTGTTTTCACCTCGTCGAGGCATATTTTTGCTACCTGGTGACTGTTTCTTCCTCCTGGGGAATTTTTCTTACTTTTAGGAATTTTTCCCTCATCTCATTTCTTCTAAAAAACTCAAAAATCATTAAACATTTAAAAATCAATTTTTTCAAAAAATGGGAATAATCAAGCAAAAATCCAAAAAATTGTAAAAATTTGTAAAAATTGGTAAATTGCTGGTACGTAGCTAAAATCTGTCTCAAATGCATTATATTCAAATTATATCTTACTTACGTTTTCACTTGTTTCTATAACAACGACTCGTGGATCATTTAGATCTGCCCCATTAACAAATATGGTCTACCTACTTCATCTGTACTATCTTGCCACAACGAGTTACCTGGTACTGTTTCGTAGTGCATGAATGCTTTTTCACCGGACCCTGCATCCACCATATTTCCCCTCACATGTATCCATACTTACGGCACTAGTTTTAACCCTTTTCATTATAAACAAACATTTGGGAACTACAGGTCGATAACAAAACATTTTAATAACTATCTTAGACGTTGTTAGTTTAAGTATGTGTGTTTGTACTTTTTTCCCTGTTAGGTTGGCTTGTTTACTTCCTCGTATTGCAATACATTTTGTATGTTGCATGGAGTTGGTATTTTAGCAATGGAAATTTGTTTTTACTATGGATTTTTCATGTGATTTTACACTTCTATCATATGCTTACATTTTTAATAACGATCGATGATGAAGATCAGTAACAATACGATGAAAATAAAGTTGTTTAAAAGGCACTGGATGGATGTTAGCTCAATCCCCCTTCCTCTTACTAATTTCTCTTCTATATCCCCTTTCTCTCTCCATCGCACTCAGCTTCGCCATTCTTCCTCTACATTCTATGCACACTGCTTTCAATATAAATATAAAATATTTGGCGTCTCGTCATTCTAGTGGGCAGCTCCCTTATCAACTCGGTTATTCAGTATGATGTGGAAGATAAGCAACGCCAATAAAAGCTAGAGAATTAGATTTCATGGGTTCTTAGTACTTAGTGTCAACAAGACTAATATGGCTTCCCTTCTTCTGTTAACATTATTCTACCTTTTTTTTACTTGGGTCAGTTTCCCCCTTTGTCTTTTATCTATCTCCTTCATCTTTTCAATAGTCAATCGACCTCTTTCATCACCCCATCAACACTCGAGGGGACATCCTTCATTCTACTAATTTTTATTCTACCCCTATCAAAAAATTTACTTGTTTATGTTCGTCTACTATATTTGAAGTGGCGTAGCTTACGCCATCCCAAAGATGGGAAAATGTAGACACCTATAATTTGATCAAAACAATGCTATCACTAATACCGTACTAACTGTTATAGTCCCCGTAAAATGACGACACTTCATCAATTAGGCTTGTTTTCCCATCAACTTATCTTAATTGAATAATATACATTGATTAAGCCTCCTATATTGCAGTTAACTAATAAACCTTCTTATTGGTTAACTCCTGCTTCTAACACATTCAAAATCGAAACCTCCTCCGGATGCTCCCAGAAAGCTTCCTATGTTTACTTGGGATTCCTAATTAATCTTAAAAGGTTAATTAGCTTCTAATGCTAGTAAAATATTGGGTTAACTTGCTAAAAGTGATTTTTGGACTTACCTTTTGTCCAACATGTACTAAAATCAATCCATTCTTGGAATAATAAACCTATAAATATAACCCTCCTCCTCATCATTTCTAAGAACACTTCTCCTCTGGCATAAACTATAGGAAATTAGGATTTGAGCATTTCTTCATTTGTTGAGCTAATATCTTCACCATTGCCTTTTCAATTCAAAGCTTGAGTAATATGGAGAGAACCACATGACATTATAGCCATTAATGCTGAGACTCCATTCTCAAACCATGAGATCATATTAACAATCAAAACTGATTGCTAAGGATTTTCTTAGGTTCATTTCAAGTTAGCATTCAAAGAGTAGAGATTGATTTACGCATTTTAGTTTGATTATTGTCAAAGTTATATGCATGTTTAAGAAATTAGCCTACCTAAGCTCTTATCTTGATGGTTTTTGTTAGGTTAGTTAAGCTTTTGAAACTTCTTAGGTGTTCTAGTTTCATTTCTTAAGCTTTCCAATTTATACATGAACACACTCGACCTATAGACATATGAATTCTAAGGAAGTGGCTGAAGGAAAAGGTTCCTAGAAAGCTTACAGTATCCATGGTGTGTTAGGAAACATAGACTAGATATAAAGGATGTTGCCACAAAGGTGGGCATAAGCAACCGAAATCCAAATGATAGGAGAACCAATGTGTTCTTGACCTATAAATGTATGACTTAACAATGGTAAGGGAACGATTTCCTAAAAAAGGATGTGAAATTTGAGGTGGATTTGATAAAGGAAGGCTCTATGTAGATTGATTGAATTTGGATTTTAAGAGTGTTTTGGGGCCCAAAAGAAAGAAACACACTTTAAAACGTGTAATTTTGGCAAGGAATGATGATTTGATAAGGTTTGGAGGCCAATAATGCTATTTTGAAATTTAGATAAAGGGGAAGTATCGCTGGCGATTACCCTAGTTTGCTGGCGGTTTGACAAACATTTTCAGCTATTAGACTCATTGTTGGCGATTCGTGTACAAGATTTTTATTTGATATAAAAGGTGTTTTGGGCTCTCATTTGTCATCATCACGATTGAAGAGTTTAAGCAACCAAACAAACCCTAATTTTTGAATTTTCTGATATTTTTAGTGAGATGGAGGTGGCTGGGGGCGTGCAGAGGTGACAAAGGCCCATATGTGTTGAAGTAGGTGGTGGTTTTTGGAGTTTCGTGTTATTTTGGTTTATTTTTTTTATTTTTTTGATAATTTGAAATCACTAGCGATTTAGGGGTCATGGGTGAATTTTATAGGGTTGCAAATGATTAAGTGGAATTGTTGGTGATTCATGAAATCTGATAAAAAGTTGTGATTGTTAAGGTTTATTTGATTGATTTTTGATGAATTTTTTCTGATAGTGTGTCGTTTGATTTGTATGGGTGCATGCTAGAGAGATATTGATGACACATGATAGGATCCCAAATATTTTGGACAGTGTTCATGATCAGTTATCAGATGAGGATTGGACTCACTTAGAGGAGGTTGGATTGGGAGGAATGCGTCATTACATACATATTCATAGGGACATGGGATTATTGTTGGCTCTGTTTGAGAGGTGGGACCATGTCACAGGAACATTCTAGTTGCCTACTTGAGAGATGAGGATTCCTTTGGAGGATGTACACAGGATCCTACGCTTACCAATACAGGGTGAGCCGGTGTATGTGATTAATGAGGTAGACAAAGGTGTTGCAATGCAACGATTGTATGGTGATGATGCACATGACGTGGTTTACTCATCTGGAGGTTTTGGGTATGGTGCAATTTATAGTGATGATATGGAGGGTCATTCCTTGGTCATGATGATGATGATGGGTATCAGCTACTACACCCTACCAGATTCAGCTGGAGGAAAATTTTCATATATGTTGACTAGAGTGGTAGCTAATACGATGGATTTACATATGGAGTTTGCTTGGGCCCCTGCTTTGTTAGCACATTTTTATAGGGAGATATGGTCTTGGAGGAATAAATGTAGATTCAGGGTTGATGTATCATTTTTATTTGAGTGTTGGACCTACGAGAAATTGGAGTGGTTTGGCCGAGGGAAGTGCATTGGGCAGGATGGGTGGATTTGCAGCGTCCCGTCGGGTTTATGATATGGAGTTTGGATTATGTAGCCACGAGTCATGTCAGAGGTAAGGATCATTATAGACATCTTTTAGTCATCCTACAAGGTGGAGACGTGGTTTTGAGGCCTTATACAGGTTTTCTAGGATGACCAAATGTAGAGGGAGAGTTAAGGGCCATGCAACATGATAGGTGGGTGTGGGGCCGAAGGGAGGACCAATGGGAGCTTATCAGATTTGGTTTTGTTAGGCGATAGTTCAGACTTGTTCAGAATGTGCCGTAGGCAACAATAGCCTATAGGAGAGATGATAGATATTTTGATGTGGAAGTGCCAGTTGTACAGGATCTAATTGAGATGGCAGATGAGGAGGGGGTAGGGGTGAGAATGGATTCACAGGGGTAGTGGTGGGGCATGATAATGCCGGTGTGGTAGAGGATTATGTGGCTTGGTGGGGGGGACAACTAGATGGATGGATCACGTAGAGGATGCACCAGAGGGTGACATTGAGGGAAGGGATGAGGATAATAGAGTGGATTTATTAGAGGTCACTATAGGGAGTTTAGAGGACGTAGACATAAAATCTATGCACTTGATTACATTTCTAGATCTTAAAGCATATTAATGTATACATGATTCATAAGCATGAAAATAGTGGTTGAAAAATTATTTTGGGCCCTTTACTTTATCTCTTGCACTTTTATTGGCCTTACATATCTTACAACTCTGCCGAAACTTTACTGATTTATCTTTTATGGCCTTAGACACTAGTACCTAGTTACGACAAAAGTGCCCAGGAACTCTTGACCTTATTTATCTTCTTCTTACTCTTTTAGGTCTCTTTTTTGGTGTGTGTCATTGTCCATATCACATGGAGAGACATCTCACTTATGTGAGGTCATAAGTATTTGGTTTCGTAGGTGTTATGACAAATTCCATCATATGCATCAATGTGCATTAGTGCGTCATACATGAGTTACTTTCCATTTAAGGAATGTAACTCCTCTTCTCCACTTGAGGAGGTATGATTACACATCCCTATTTATACCCCTTTCTTCAGATCTATGGTGGAATGAGATGAGTTAGACATTTTTTTGCATGCACATTTGATGGTTGAATGCTTGTTCCCCCATGGAACTTCCTCACACTGTCAGAGTACAACTCGGTTGATGTTTGCATTATCCCGCATGATCATCGTTCTTGCATTTTCTTTTTCTCTATCATGGTATCAAAACACACTGTTGGGATTTATGCTACTCCCATTTTTCTATTGCTTATTACTCTCGGTTCATGATTTTACTGGTTTTGTGTACAAGTTTCATAATGGTCATTCCATTTGTGCAATATATGCATTGATCAATTTTATCACGGGTTTATCTCTTTTGAGTTGTTTGGATCATGTTTTCCAGGGTTTGCATGTAGTTATGGAGTTTTTTCATAGGTTTAAAGTGTAGGTTTTGGAGTTTTTTTGTGGTGGAAGCTATTTTTTTCCTAACTCTATCCCAACTCGCTGAGTTGGGAACCGATCTGACTCCCCCAGTTCACCCTCATCTATCCTACTCATTGTGTTATGTAACTCAACACTCTACATTGTACTCCATCTCACCTTACTTGTTGGACTCTCTAGCTTGTGTTACAATCATGCCCTTGGTCATTACCTCTACATGAGATTCATGACCTTGACTTGTGACCTTATGCGTCTGATATTTGTGTGCATTTCTGCTCGAATCAAACCTACACACTCAGCCCTAGCTCGTGAATCCGTGTTGGTTTTTTCCATTAACCTCACTATTGTAGCACCCTAATCACCTTGTACATTGGCTCGTCTCTAGTTTATGCTCGCCATCTTTCCCCCCATACCACTGTCTCTAGTTCATCACCCTATGTGCTCACCCTTCGGCCCTAGCTTGCTATGCTTTGGATCCTGCCGGTTGTGTGTTTGAGCTTCCACCTTTGAACCCTGCACTTATGCCTCGTTCATGCCAGTGAGCTCCTACCTCAGGCCTTATACCTCACTGTGAATCTCGTTGGGTTCCCTTTGCTATTTTTTGGACCTGACCTAGTGAACCTACCCGCTCGGTTTGGCTCATCTCAACGCATGGAACCAAACATCTAAAAACCCAGTTTGGCATCTGACACCTCATCACCATTCAATGGCCTTACACGATGTGTGTCACCTCGTCATAAGCTCAACTTTCCACATGCACCCCTAGTCAACTCAAAGTGGACTCCTCTGGCCCAACTCAGTGCATCACCCAACTTGCCTCTAGCGCGCCCCAACTTGGAGTCACCTTGCAATTCACCGATTAGCTCGGCCCTGATGGAACTCACTCCCCAGCTTAGCTGGCCAACCAGCTTGCCGAGCTGAGATGGCTTGTCCTTGAGCCAGGACACCCCATTTTACCCTTTTTGAATTTTTTTAAATATTTTTTTCCCTTTTTAAAATTAGTTAAGCTTAATTAAGGGAAAATCAATAAAAAATCATTATTAAGGGGGGTAATTCCTTTTATGCCCTCATTAAATGGTTATTGGGATTTTTCGGACCACTTTCTGGCTCATCATCATTGTAGTGCTCTTCTTCGCTTGTGGCTAGTGAGTGCATCCACCATAATCTTGTGGAAAGAGAGCCCATATTTTACAATGTGAGACACCTTCTATCACACTGAACACTGTTTTGTCCCCTTGTTTTTGCTTACGCTATTTTTTCCTTGCTTATGTGTTGTTTCTTTGTTCTTGACTAAGACTCATTATGACCTCCACTCTTGTGTGATTCGTCACTTACTACAAGGTGAGTGGTCAATCGTCCCACGTCACATGAGCACACCCTACTGTAATCAGCACATTGCTTATAAAGTGCCGCAAACATGGAGGTTATCATTGTTCTTAGATGTTGTATTGCATTCATATGCATTCTTAGCCGAGTTTGACATCTTGTAACCTTTTTTGTATTCTTGCACCCTCTTGTTCATGTTTTCGACACTTCTTTCAAACACACTATGGAGGATACTCTTTGTAGAGTTGAGATTTGTAAGTTAGCTTCTCAGACTCCACCACCTCTTATTGGTAGAGAGAACTATACATCATGGTGTGTTTCAATGGAACATTACTTCACTCACGAGGGCCTCCATCTATTTATGTATGGGCCAATTCCTACACCCACTGATCCTTATCATCTTGAAGAGTACCTCGACACGTGAGACCATGTTGTTGGTCACCTGATGTTTCAAGTCTCCATACCTCTTTGCCTTCATGTGACAGAATCAAATCCTCCTCAAACCATCTGGAGCATCTTTCAGTCCTTATTTGGAGTCCCTTCAGATACTTCCACTACTAATTTGATGCAGGAACATCACTCCACTATGTAAATAAGTCTCAAGTAATCATATTTGTTTGATGGGTGTGTTAGTAGGTTCTAAGAGTTGCTTGAATTCATTCAGATGTGGTGGTTTGAGTCTAAATTTTTCAAAAATTGAATATTTGGCTTTCCCTCCAAAAGTACAAAATGAGTCTTGGAGGTCATTTTTGGTTTGTAATGGTTGTTATAATGAAATCTTGAAGCTTATAAGCTTGTAAGGGGATGAAATGAGGAATAATAAGGTGTCTTAGGTCCTTATAGCATATAGGAAGCATGACATGAGTCAAGAAGCCTAAGAATTAGTCTTTGATTTAAGAAAATTAGTGCTATAGCTAAGGTCATTCATGTGATTAATGGGTCAAGAGGGTGTATTCAGTTAGGTACAAGTGGGAAGGATATAAATTTCTCAAATGTAATTGTTTCCTCATTCCCATTTGAATGGAAATGAAGGAAAGCTTCAAGGAAGGTGAACAACGTTGTAATGTGTATGTATTTGCATTGTGTGATTGTGAAATAATTTATATTTATGAATGTTAATAGGATTCTTATGCATGTTAGATGGAAACATATGGTTGAATTGTAAGGAGCAATGTTTTGGGGTTTGTAAGAAGTGATTTTGAGTGTAAAGACTACTACTTGCTAGACTAAATTGTAACACTATGATACAAATGTGAATTATAGAGGTTTTTCAACCCGTGTGAAGGAAGTTGATATACTTTGATTTATTCCAGAGTTGACTATGCATGCTATGGAAGGTGTAAACTCATGCCCTAAAGAAAGACCTTTGTAACGTTCATTATCAAGCATAACTGTGACATAGGAGGACTGTGTTCTATGACACAAGCTGACTAAGATCATATTTGCAAGAGTATATGAATAGTTCCTCATTGTGTTACAAGTAAAGAGCATTAAGAGTTACCCTTAGGTCCAAAGGACAAGAAACAATATTTGTAACTTGTATGTTGGAATGTCTTTGTGATAATGACAGTGAAGAAGATTGGTTTCTTGATTTAGTGAAAATTGTGCAAGATCAATGAAAACTAAGGAACCATGAAAGAAATATAAATTCTTGAATGATATCTTTTGATTATCCTCTAAGTGTATAATGCAATTTAGATTGTTATAAGAATAACCATTGGCGAGTCTAAGTTTTGTGTTATTAGGCAAAGGAGATTGTAGGTCTGTGTTTTATGTATACAAGTGACAGAGGAGGTTAAAAACTTGCAATAAAGAATTTTAACATGAGCTTGAAAAATCTACTGGTAAGAGATTTAGATGTATATCCTTTCATTAGACCTACACAACTAATTTCATGTCTTGAGTCCACATTTTGGAGGAGTTATGAAATTTTTTCACCTTCTTGGGCTCATTAGAAGGGTTATAACAGTCATAGCTAGGGTTTGGATTTTAAACCCCTAAAACTCATTCTTTATACTTCAAAATTTCAACATATGAAGGAAAAGATCCAAAGTAAGGTATTTTGAAGAAATTTAATATTTTTAAGGGTGGAATTCACACTTGTGCATGACAGTTAGAGAAAGAAAATGTAAAACACAATCAGACCTAGTAAGAAGGATATAATTACAAAGGAGGTAAGTGATAAAACTGGAATTAGACTCTGCAAGTTCTATTACATCTAAAATCCTTTAAAGGGTGCTTGAAAAGTGTTTCATCTTGTTTTGAAGTGCCCTAGAAAATATCTCGAGCTTGACAACTAATTTTAAAAAACTAGTAAGGGTTAATAGAGAAAAAGACAAAATGTGGAATTGAGAGAGTTATACAAGGAGATAGAACCCCAATTTTTGGGCACACATTTGAGTTGATATGAAGATGTTATTAGAGTTAACAATGTCTTAGAAACACTTCTAGAATTTCATACCCACCAATGAAGCAAGCATGCTTTGTCTTGAGAAGAAGAAATGACAATTTGGTAGCAATGAGCATAATGTTGCAAGCTTGATGATTTGAAACTCTTTTTAGTGGTTCATTAAATTTTTTTTGAGTTGTATGTATAGGGTGTAGGGTGCTAGGAGGAGGGATAATCCTAGAAAGAGATAAAGTATATTACTTACATGGTGAACCAATGAAGAGAATGTTGGATATGATGTTGGAAAGGTGAGTAAAAGATAAAATACATGAATTAGGGTATCTTAATTGATGGAATGGTGTCATTTTCAGATGAAAAAAGGTATGAAGAATCATATAGAACCTTTCAAGAGGTAATTAGCTCAACTCTTGTATTACCAGCCTGGTTGATAACTTATGAACCTTGTATGGTCTTTCACATGCAAAGAAAGGTGAATTAATTGTTGTAAGTCTTGTGATAGCTGATTTGATAGTTATTTTTGAACCTTGTATACATCATGCTTCTACTGATACAATTGTCTTCTCTTCCTCTTGATGTGATGATATTTTTACTGACACAGACTCACTTGTTTCTATCCCTGATGACAAGGATTGTTCTTCTAATTCTGACGATGAGTACTACTGAGGTCTCCTCTCCTCCTCTCGGCCACTTTCAAGAGAATATTGACACTCCTCCCTTCCCATTAGATATCAAGAAGCGTCATTCCCATCCTCATATCATCATTACATATTACTCCTTTCCACTTCTAGTGTGTGAGGCCCTTTCCACTCCTCTTTCATGCATTGATGATTCATACCTATTAGACACCTTTCTTTTGTTTGTTAAGCCACCCTCTTGGGATGAGTATCTACCAGACCTTAGTCGTCTCTTCATAGTTCTTACTTGTGATGTAGTAAAGGGAGTTTCTCATCCTTCTATAGGTTTTTCAGAGGAGTCCTTCATCTCCTTTGTTGAGAGTGCCCCTTCTGGGACTCTTATCACTTCCACTGTTTTGGAGATCATCGTTGATCTACCCTTGCTCATGGATCCTCTTTTTGTTATGGGGGTTATTGTTTTACCTTCACTTCACTTGGGCATCCTTTATGTGGATGTTCCTCTTTCGCACTTTGGTAGTTCTATGCTCATGGAATTACCTTTGGTTCCTTTGCACTTATTTTCTAGACCTATGTCACACTTTCATGGACCAAATTCAGAGTTCATCATACTACTACCTTCGGTTTCTTTCACGGAGTGGGCGGAATTCCAGTGCTCCATTTTTATCCTTCCTTAGGGTAGGAGCACTGTTCTATGTGGGTGGATCTTCTTCAGTCTAAAGGATGAGGACCATGTCATCGAAACTCTTCTTGGATACTTCCTAGAGTTTAAGATTTCAAATCCGGCTATGACTTCACATCTTCTGCAGTCCCTCTTACTCCTTTCTCTCCTCTCTTTTTCTTCTTCCAGAGAGATTACATTTGTGCATGGGTACCTCATAAGGCCCTCAGTTTTTGGGGCCCATTTGAGGCATTTTTATTAGATTATTAGAGGATTTTTCCATCTCTTGTTGTCGATTTTTTTCCCACTAAGGTTTTCCTTCGGTACTTGAGACCCTTGTTGTTCATGGGTGCCTCATTAGGCTTAATTACTGGGACCTATTTCTCATTTATAACTTACCGCATCGTCCTAAGTTATGATGAAGGGGGAATGATGTTAGTGTGTGTCATTTTCCACATCATGTGGTGAGTCATCTCACTTGGGTGAGGTCATAGGTCTTAGGTGTCGTAGAGGTTATGACAGATTCCGTCATATGCATCAATGTGTGTCAATGCATCATACAAGATTTGCTTTTCATTTTAGGAATGTAACCTCTCTTCTCCACTTGAGGAGGTATGATTTCCACGCATTAGGGGTTACAAAACACCCCTATTTGTACCTCTCTCTTCAAATATATGGTGGAATGATATGAGTTAGACCTTTATTTGCATGCACATTTCATGGTTGAATGCTTGTTCCCCCATGGAACTTCCTCACACTGTCAGAGTGCAAATCGGTTAATGCTCACATTATCCCAGATGATCCTCATTCTTGTGTTTTCTCTTTCTCCATCATATTTTACTTCTTGGTCACCTTTTAAAACTTTGGGTCAACATTTCAGCTGTTAATTATGAAATTCAAACAAGGGAATCATATATATACTTAGTTATTTCTCTCAAATAAGGGGCAAAACATCATAAACATGATCTATCATCATATAAGATTTCAGCAAAGGAAAAAGAGCATTACAAGGACACATTTAACACTTTCATACAAGGGAAAAGGGCTACATCAATATGTATATACATAATAGGAGACGAGTTTGTTCTATTCTATCACACATATTTGATGAACTAAAAATATGAATTTTAGATCTGTATTCTAAGTTAATCTAAGTAGTTACAGAAATGAAATAAATGATGTAAACTAAAATACTAATGCTAGATAATTTTAATTGATATTAAAATGAAATGAAATAATGAAAATGATAAGGATAAGGTACTAACCTAAAAATGACTTACCTCGCTATGTTCTAGACTTGAACATGATGATGTGTGAATAAGACAGAATGTGAAGGTGCTACCCTAGAAAATGCAGCAGCTAAAGATCTGGATGGAATAGGGCACCTGGGAGAGGACTGGGGCACCTGCGGACACCTTGGTCTAAAAGTTGGGCATTCTGGTCTATAGAAAAGATCAGGATTTGAATCTGAAAGTGTCGTTAGGTTTTCACAATGTCTTTATCTTTGTCACATAGTTGTCATAATACGTTCACTTATGTCACCATGAATCTGATATGAAGATCTACCTACAAAACCCCATACAAAGCATCGAATCCCTAAAAAAGAAAGAGGCATATGAAGGGGTGAGACTGACCTTAGCTACCACAATGGTGGACTTAAAACTAAGCGCTATACTACATTATAGATCCAATGTAGTTCTATGTGTTTGTGTGTGCAATTATGTGCTTAGGGTGCCCTAACACCAATGACGCAGAAGTAGGGGGCAATAACTAGATGTAAAAAATGTAAATGGTGGATATAATAAAATGAATAGAACCCTTTCCCCCTATACTTGTGTGATGTATATGTAAATGATACCCAAATAAAGTACTTTACCTTAGTAGATAGCTAGCTCTTGATAGTAGATAGTCCACCCATAAGATAGTGAGTATGTTATTTTTATATAGGGATATCTTATTCAAATTTCAACACTAATGACCCGCCATGTCGACTAGTACCTAGGGGAATAAGGGGGAAAATGACACATTATTGGGTTTTAAAATGGTACTTTAACAAAACCATAGTCAGGGGACAAAAAGTCCCTCCTCTTTATGGGAGAGGTTCCCTTATTGAAAGCAAGCAAGAAGGGAAAATGGAGGAAGATAGAGAAAAGGGGAAAATCCTTTTGTATTGATTTACTTTCGATTATAATTACACTTCAAAAGTATTAAAGTCCAACCTTTGCAATGATCCAAGCTTGTACATTTATAGATGAATCTAAAAGAGGAGAAGAAGAGAAGGAAGGAAATATGATTTGGATGCTCAACCACCAGCCATCAATGCTCCTGTAAATCCACCTACAATCTGTCAAATCTGGTTCTGCATGTCTTTGGCGTGCTGAAGAAGGAAGGATGGAAAATCAGATTAGATCTGATTTGGTTGAAGTAGTCGGATCCCGTATTAATGGCTTGAAATATGTTTTCTAGATTTTCACCCAAATCAAGATTTCAAGTCAACTCTCCATGTCTATTTGGCGTGTTGGAGAAGAAAGGATGGAAATCGGATCAAATCTGATCTATTTGAAGCAATTAGATCACGTATTAATGGCGTGAAAGACATTTTCTAGATTTCTAACCATCAAATCCTACTGAAAACAATATTTTATGCCTTTATGATGTAGAGGAGACCAAGACGTTTCCAACAGTATAAAATTTGTCAAATTTTGAGCACTGAAGTGAAAGTTATGCTCATTTGAATATTTGAATCGAATTCATACAAAAATGGCGAAAATGTAAAAATGGATCTGCAGGCCCGAAATTGAAATTGTGCCTTTAACGCAAAAGATACAAAGTGCAAATGTTCCCCACAGCCCCGTAAGCCCACGAATTCACATTTTTGCATTTGGGTCTGACACGTGGCTTTATCTGAGTGGTAATGGAGTCGTGACTCACTTTATAATTTTACTTCTTTTAGAAACGAGGCTCAAAATCTCAAAGTTCTTCGCCGACCCGCCTTCCTGCTTTGACTTCTAACGCGGGTTTAACATTTGAATTTTTCCCTTTATTTGATGAAGGCTTTATGTCTGAGATGGGACATGTGGAGAGTTGGCGCACGTCTGAGACCTGCTTTTGGATTCACCTCTTGAAAGAGCACCGAAGAGACACGTGGCTTATTCTGTGGCTTTTCTTTGTTTCTTTATGTTTTGGCCAAGTCCCTTTTGTTTGGTGGGGCCATATGTCTGACCCTAGACACGTGGAGGCTCGGCGCACATTTGGGACCTACCTTCAGATTTTTCCTTTGAAGTTACACCGAGCTTACACGTGGAGGCTTCTGCTAACTCTTCTATACTTAGTCGTTTCAATGGTCAGCTCTGTCCATTTGACTTATATCGGACCCTATACACATGGAGGGATTGTGCTAGTTCAAGGTCTTTCTTTGGGCCGCACCTTTGAAGTCACACTGATGAGGCACATGGAGAGTTGGCACATTTTTGGGGAACCACCTTTAGCTTTAACCCTTGAAGGTGCGCCGATGAGACACGTGGCATCGTTTGTTGGCCTTATACTTTTCAACGGCTGATTTGACTTTTTGAGGCTCTAATCACGTGGAGGGATGGCCCTCATTTGGGGTCTATCTTATGAAGTTGCGCTGATGAGGTATGTGGAGGATTCCACCAGCCCTCTTATACTTAGTTGATTAAACGGCTGACTCTGTCCCTTTTTTCGGACCTAGAACGCGTGGAGGGCTGGTGCAAGTTTGGGGTCTCCACTTTTGTGCACCATATCAAAAGTGCGTTGAAGAGACACGTGGCACCTTCTGCGGTCCTCCTCTACTTTAGATGATTCAGGCCTTTTTTTAACACTACCTTATCCATAACAAAACCAAAATTCCAAAAGTGCTCCGATGACTCGCCTTCCCACATCCAATCAAAAATGTCCACATACTCGTGGATACCGAAAAGGAAATTGATAGGGAAGATAAGCCCGTCATTCACGACTGTGGAAAAATGCAGAGATGTAAAACTCCACCATTTACGCCTGAATAAAAAATTACTCCTCATGGAAAGAATAACTGTAAACAATACCAGGCTTGATGTGATCCATGACCATAGAAAAAGGATTTGACAATTTCATTCGAATAAAGGAAACAATTTTCAAGCATCCAGATGGGGAGACAAATTTTTTATCAAACCATGCGGACTACAAAATTTTAACAAGGAGAGATTGTAAATGAGCACCAATTTCTTCAAAGCATGAATTTTTCTATCTCTCCGGACTTCTCACTCTGCTCAAACATCTCTCAAAGGCACCAACTCAAATTTTTCGAAAGCTTGACTTGAAAAAATGAGGGGGATTTTGAGGGTGACAACACACAATGACTTCGAATAAGTAAATTAGACCCAAGTGTTATGGGGAATAGGGCACCTAAAATTATGGAACGGGGCACCCATGGGCCCCTTGGTACTACCCTAGGTGCCCTAGTCAGAGACTAGATATGACAAATGAATAAATAACGACACCTGATACTCCCTAAGAGATGACCAGAACCGCATGAACAACTAATGACTGTGTAAGATAAATGACGAAGAGGACTAAATAACTAACACTAGGATTAGGGGATAGGTCATTAGTGAATACTTTTTTTTACGTGAGATCCATATATAAAATAACATACTTGGCAGTATACCTCTAATAGTAAGTGCGTGATTCGATGACGTAAGCATTTTCCAACCACTTGTATATCTGGTGAGTGGAAAGCTTGGTAAGATAAAGCAGATAGAAGATGCGTACTATGAGAGAAGTCATACAAGCCCATTCTGTACTCCACCCACGCGCAAATGCGTAGTAGAACTCAGATGCCGAATGTTGAATCTCATATAGCGTACTCTTATTCATGGATCTAAATATCCAATCCATGCAACACTTTCCAAGGTCAACCGTGTACTATCTTCATCACACAACATTGAAAACAACTGAAATAATAGTGATCCTAAAAATGTGAGACCAATAATGTAGCCTAAAATTTATATGGTGATGATAACCCATACTCACTAGGCAGTGATCACTTCCCAACCTGAGCTGAGCGCTCACCCGAAGCATGCAACTAGAGAACCATGTCCCTCTTTAGAGTTTCTTATGAGTTAATTTATGGAGCATGATGGTGCATATAGGTATCCAGATCTCATTACCACATAGTAAACAACACACAGCTGCTATAAACCAGACTCTAGTTCCTAGAATATATATAAGATTCTAGACTCAAATAATGACTATCAAACAAGATTTACCCATATAGGAGCGATATAGGAACCAGATTCAGTCATGTTTAACACCATCATCTAGCACAGGTATGAACACAATGTGATAGCTTAAATACTCTAAAACATCATGGAAGCTTCTTACATTACATGTATGTATGGCTCCCACGTTAGGTCATGTAGAAGCAAGTGACAAAACCATCATACGATGGCTTCTATGTTAGGTCATCTGAAAGTGAGCACAAAACCATGCAGAATCAACTACATAGGTATAGGTTATGTGGGAAAAGTGATCCCTGTCACCACCCAAGTAAGGTCATTCTCAAAAGCTGATTGTGTCACATTTGTATTAATTAATATGGTATGCACCTTTACAATTGTTAGAGGATGCACAACATTGCAAGTGCTCTTAAGAATAGACTTCACTATAGTTAACCCTGATAGAGAAATCCTATTATTAGCTTAAACTATGCATGGCGCTCAGGTTACCACTTGTTCATCAGGGGAAATAACATAGACAGTTGGTGAAATATCACAGTAACTTTATTTGTAATCATTTGTGTGCTCATCACGTTAGGTCATCCTAGAGGGATAGCCCTTATCCACAAAATCTTGAATTCAAAGAATTGTATATTGGTTTCATGCCAGATTAGGTCTATTAGGGGGAATTGATGCGCCCTTAAATACGTCACTTGCTCCAACACATGCATCATTTATGTTCCTTCACCTTAGATGTAATATTTTAGTCTTGATCAACATGTATTGTAATGTAGTGGTGAATTATATGCATGACCCCAATAATATGAATCCCTTTCGGTGAAAGTAGGTGAGGTGACGATAAGTAACTATAAGCTAAGCTGAAAGTGAAACCCAAGATGTTTAGTCACTTCATTTTTTTTGTACTTGAATTGTGAGAGTGTGCACAAAGTGAGATGTGATGTATCCTAGTTATTTTGTAGAGGGTGGCAACGAGCTGTAACATTGTGTATGACCACAGAGTTAGGTAAGGACATTATTTTTAAAAATAATGTTGCAATACGGGGTGTAAATCAGATTAAAAACGGTTAAAATTTGAGTAAAACGGTGTAGTATATATTAGTAGTGGTCTTAAGCATGAAATAATGACTATGGACAACAGTAGGTGATGAGAAAGTAACTGGTGACCCCTAGTGATAGTGAAAAAGCTGTCTATAGTCTATGAATTGGTTTGGTCCGTGACTCCTAGAGTACCCACGAATCTTAATTTTGAAGATGCTGCTAGTCTAGAGCATGCACGTGCTATTTGGTGTATGAGATGGTGGAAAACGTCGTTCCTAATCATGAAAAGAAAATGTCTTTGATCTATGTAATGTGCATTATTTTTCACTACATCTAGAATGTAGTCAGTTATTTTGGTGCATGCAGAGGGATATGCACTCGAGGGAGCTCCTGTGGTGGGTGTCATATAAGTACGTTGCTTGGATTGGGGTTGTTGGATGATGATTGAGATGTGATGGACCATGCTGGCCTACGACACATAGCACAGATGAGGGATGTGCCCCATAATATGTCCATGTTGACTACACTATGTGAGAGATGGTGTGTTGATACATGTACATTTTGGTCGCCTACGGGAGAGATGACTGTTATGCTAGAGGACGTATATCGCATACTGTGATTATCAGTGGTTGGGGAGAGAGTACGGGTTATACCAGTAGAGGATATGGAGTGACAAATGTGAGCAATGAGAAGATATTTTGTGGGGCCTTGAGTACCTTCTAAGGCTCATATCAATTTGTATGCTATATTACGGTCTAGGGTTCCACGCTTGCGGAAGTTCATAGAGGTTATGATTGCTTCATGTATAGCCATAGAGGGAGGAGGCGTAAGCATCTTGTATAAGATGCATAACATAGGTCAACAGATAGAGGAGGAGGGTACTAGATATGCATGGGCATAGTGTGTGTTGGCTCACCTATACATAGACCTATACCGATTTATGCATAAGGAGCATGGTGTAGGGATAGGAGCCACCACATTATTACATGTATGGGCATATGAGCACATAGCCGTATTGAGATCACTTGGAGGTCCACGAGGAGAGTGGGCTAGGTCAGAGACCTATGTGTGGAGGTGGATCGATATTCGCGGTAGGAAGATGGACACAGATACCTACATGGCACTAATAGATAGGATGGGGCCCAAGGCCATATCGTGACTATGAAGGATGACCCGAGGATGTGGTAGAATTATGGTGTCTTTGAAGGATGATGTAGCTTGAGGATCAATTTCCAGGTGTGGCAGAGATTTTTTAGGTAAAGAGAGTATCACATCATTTTGGCATGGCTTAGGATGTGCCCCCAAAGCCAGCTATATGGTTGCAAGCTATCATAACACCTAGGAGGGTTTGAGCTAGACCAAGACCTACAACAGAGTAATTAGTATTGTCGGGGAAAAATGAGGTAGACGCGGCGATAGAGCTTGTAGACTGAAATGATGCTGGTGGCACCAAGGAATATCGCACATGGTGGGAAGCTCATTAGTGGGTATTTTTATTCCCATTGTTTGCAGGTCCATTGGGGTTACCACTTTTAGGAGGAGGAGAGTGGGACGCACATGCCCCCGACCCTGTAGCATCAACTATATCGAAGCGTGAGTATTTGTGTAGTTGTGTACGTTGTTCTATGCTTATATTGTTATATACATGGTTGTCTAATGCATTGTGCAATTTATGTTTATAGGCGATGCATATTGGTCCTTGATTTTTGATACATCTATCTGCACATTAACGTAAAATGTGCCAACCAATGTGCTTGGTGGAGGCATACTTGATCGCGTGGATGATATTGCGGGCAAGTATGCACATTTATTTGAGCTGGTGGCCATAATAGTGATGACATATACTATGTTTCTAGGCGAGAGTGATGAGGCACACAAGGATACTCGATGATCCTGAGAGGTGGTAGGTGGTGGTCCCTTGGTGCAAGATGTGTTTGCACGATATGTAGATGTGCAACGCCAGTCTTCTAAGAAGGCTATGACGATTATATTTCTACGGAGGAAAGTCAAGAGATATCGAGGCCACAAATAATGGCATTGCATTGGTGGAGAGACATCTAGTTCTAGGGCTCTCACAGTACCCGAGAGTGATAATGATGATGAGGTGTGATTTGTACTATGGCATATGATGTACGGGAGTTGCCCCCCCAGTGACGAAATGTTTTTGTTATGATGATTGTATTTGAGATAGATGTATGGACGTATGTTTTTGATAAATGATGATTTGGCGTTGTTATACAAAAATTTCGTAATGTGTTTGATGATGTATGATTCGATGTTTGTTTGTTTATTGTTCGTGTTTGATTATGGTAGATTCACATTATAATGTGGGTAATAGAAAATAAAATTTATATGATGAATGATGGTAATAGATAATAAACGTAATGTGATTGATGAAATTTTTTATTTGTAATGCGTAGTTAATGTAGTTCTGATAGTAGAGTAGAATTTAAAAATGGATGATGCATAATCGCCAAAGAAAGTAACATGTTACGTTAAATGATGAGAGGATGTGATCGTAAAATGTTAATATGAAGAAACTAAAAGGGGGGAGATTAGTGATGCCCCCCATCATGTATGAATGGGCTCATTTAGTTAAGACCCCTCAACAGTTAAGAATGAGCCGCGTAAGCAAGAGTGTGTCATCAGGAAATGATTGAATGCGCTATATGAGATGATAAAGCACATGATGAGAGGATCTTAGAACAAATAACTCAACAATCATGTAAGAACCACAAGGACACAAGTGCATCATCAATGGGTAAGGTGATAACAATCACCTACCAAAGGCCAAGGCAACACGAAGTGGTGGAAGCTTGTGGGATGGATGCAACATGAGTGTATGAACTGAACTAAATGTCATATGAAGCTGTTGTGGGATGTACGAGAGTGGAATGTTGTAGAAGAAAATGTAAATGTGTAGCGTGATGCGGCAGGTAACATGAATGTGATGGATGAGATGGATGAAGTGAATGCAATGGATGTAATGATGCAACAATGTATGGACATGATGGAGAATGCGTATGAGTAACAAATTGCAATGGACATAGCAAAGTGTGAGAACCACATGTAGGAGATGAGTCATCAGTAGTAGAAACTATCTAATGAGGTAGAGGAGAAATGGAATGATCACATGAGCGAGAGCTAAAGGATATGATGCCCTTATCCTCTAGTTGTTGTAATCTATCATGAAGGGAAAGACAATCATTGTCCCTATGTCCATTTATGTGATGATAATTATAATAAGGTTGGTCACACTGGTGCTGTAATTAGTGTTGTGGATGATACTAGTTGGAGGGTAGGAGAATTAATCTCTCAGTAAGTAAAACACAAATCACATCATGTGGTCGAGTGTGATGAGAGAAATGTAAAGGATCACATGACCTATGTGGAGTGGTAGGAGAAGTAGATTGTTGCATAGCTAGAGAAGGAGTATGTTTTTTTGGTGGAGTGGGTTGAGCTTGTTTGCGTTGCCTGTGAGGCAAAGGTGGATATTTCATTGGATGCTAGACCATAGGAACTAACGGAGAATTAGATGAGGCAATAGCCATAGAGATATGTGGAGGCTCTATGATGTGTGATGAGATAAGATCTTGTTATAGATCAATAACTTTATAACATAGGAGAATGAATGAATCACATGTATCAAATTGTAATATTTACTTGAGTGGAGGGATTAGGCCATGACAGAAAATGAATTGCTTTTATAAATCAATAGGTTGGAATATTAGTTGGTGTATACAAGGATTGAATCGTAAGATATAATACTTGATAGGTTCAGAGGAGCCTTGATGTAAAGAGGTATGTGATCATAAGTGACTCTAGGGCCATTGTTGATAATGAAACGATGGAGGAAATTGTCCTCCACATCATAGAAAGTACTAATGGACCCAAAGGGAAGATGAGATTACCAATGTAACGCCTCATTAACAAGACTGTATCGAAAGGCCTTAAGTAACAATCAATCATTAGAATGAGAGGCCATAAGCATGTGATAATGTAGAAGATGAGCATGAGGGTCACCAATATTGTCAAAACATGTGAAAGTAGGTATCATAAAATATTTAGGAAATGCAGAGTTATGAATCTTCTTAGGGATGGGGTACCATGTAATGAATTATTGTCAATAGAAGTATAATAAGCCCTACTTTCTAAAGTAAGGGAGTGAACCTAAGATTGTAGTTGACCTACTACATGCATGATAGAGATGATATCCCGTGAAGGAATGGTGGAAGATGGTAATAATGTATTAAGTGGTTGTAATTTTCCATTATGGGTAGTCATAGGAATATCTAGAGGTGATAAGGAAGATTCTGATACTAAGGGCACACTAGGAGTAACACCCAAGGAATCTATAGTAGGTGAAATAGATGGAATATCCATAGCTACAGTAGGACTAACATCAGAAAAAATGAGGTGACCAATGGAGACACATTTATAGGAGAGGATGGACTAGGAGATGCAGATGATATAACAATAGGAGAAGTAACAGTAGGAGAATAAGAAGTGATATATGGCTGTGACTCATGCACAGTTGTAGATGTTGTCTCAAGAGAAGGTAATAATGGAGCAGGAGAGTCACACTTAATGATATAGAAAGAAGGAGAACCATGACTATCATCTTCCTCACCAGTATCAGATAGAAACTCAGAAATGAGAATGTCGCTAAGAATGCTATTAATAGGATTGTCAATATAATGTGAAGGAACACGGAAACTAGTAAGAGATGTATCGGGAGAAGCAATGTGAGAAGTGGTATAATCATGATAAGGAACTATTTCAGTGGTCAGAGTAAAAGAAGAATAATTATGACATGTGAATGATTGTCAATACTAAGTAAGTAATCAATAAGAGAATCATCTAAAGTTTCCTATGAAAGATCAGAAAGAGGATCACAAGTAACCATATAGCATCCTAAAAAATGCTAATGCCTATAGAAGAATATTCAAAATGAGTAGGCACATGTTATTGGCCATCTAAAAGTTGTTGTTTGATATGATCGAGTGTAGTAACAGGAGTACTATATATAGCTTTGAGCTCAACTATAACAACCTCATCATAGATAGGGTTAATGCTAAAATGATACGTGATGGGTGAAGAAGATGACCTATCTTTAGCCATTAGGTTTTGATTGGATCATAGGGCAAGCTATTCGAAAAGACAAGTTCACCAAATGATCAAGTAAAAATATGAATTTTAGATCTATATTCTAAGTTAATCTAAGTAGTTACAGAAATGAAATAAATGATGTAAACTGAAATACTGATGCTAGATAATTTGAATTTATATTCAAGTGAAATGAAAAAATGAAAATGAGAAGAATAAGGTACTAACATGAAAATGAATTACCTCACTATGTGCTGGACTTGAACAGGCTGATGTTCTGAAATGACAAAATGTGAAGGTGCTACCCTTAAAATTGTAGCAGCTGAAGATCCAAATGGACTGAGGTGCCTAGGAGAGGACTGAGATACCTACAGGCACCCTAGTATGAAATCTGGGCATTCTGGTCTACAGAAAATCTCAGGATTTGAATCTAAAAGTGTCGCTAGGTATTCACAATGTCTTTATTGATACATAGGGATCTAGAAGAACACACTACTTCATCAGTTCCATCAGCACCAAGAAGGAGAATTGAAGAAAATAAAGAAAAATGAGGTAAATGGAGGTTCTAGATAGAACCATCGCTCTGTGTAGAGTGACGGTTGCAGAACCACCGCCCTATAGGGTGGCGGTCCTGTAACTACTGCCCAACAAGGGCGACGGTCCTGAAACCACCAGTCTGCTCAGGGTGGTAGTCATGACACTTTCAAACATAACAAATAAATGGAGCAAAAATGGACATGAATTTGAAGTGTTCGACTGTGTCTCTTCCCTCCTTAACATTTCCCATCCTCAAGTGCACAAGAGAACATGGGAGAAGGCTATAAATACAAAGAGGAGCAATATAATTGATCATTCGAAGGTCCAAAGATATAAAGAGAAAAGTTTAATTGTATGAGAGCAAGTGAGGAAAAGACTTTCAGTGCTGTAGTGGATTTGTAGGAGCAAGGTGCAAGACAACATATCAAACAAGTAATTTGAGAGAAGGTTTACATTGTTTCGTAGAACAACATAATTGTGTGTTTTCATAGATTTCTAAAGTAGAAGTTTATGGATCATTTTGGTATCAGAGCTGATTATATATCTAGGACTGTGGTATTCAATTCTTTCTTGTGATTTTTATTATAGTGACAAGGTCCAAAGGTGAAGAATTTTTAACTTGCGAGCTAGACATTTCTACAAAGAAGTGGAAACAGAGAATTCAAGCTCAAATGAAAGAAGAGAACTTGGTCCATAGAGTCAAGATGCTAGAGACCATGATGGATAGGTTACATAGAAAACAAGTAGAGATTTCAAATCTGCAAAAGATGGCTTCAGTTAAGAAAGATTCCATGGACTTAGTGTTTTGAGCACTGGCCAAAAAAATTGTTATCAGAAAGAGCCACGAAGAAGAAGAATGGGAAGAGCATGAAGAAGAGACGCCAATTATAAGCAAGAAGGTAAAATCTTCTCACACACCTTTTAAAGTTGAAATGAAAGTGGAAATAAAGAAATTTAAAGGACAAGTAGATGCATAATTGATTGATAAGTGGCTAAAATAGTTTGAAGTCTATTTTAGTGTGCATAATGTTACTGAGGCACAAAGGATTGCCTTTGCACGTCTTAAAATGGAAGGTCATGCTCTGGTTTGGTGGGAAACACATCTAACCATTTATGAGAAGAAGAAACGTCCTATTGTCAGCACTTGAAAATGTTTTAAAGAATTTCTTAGAGATAACTTCTATCCAATCGACCATAAGAATTACATGATGATTAAGTGGCAATACTTTACACATGGCAGCGGTCAAAGCATACAGGACTACACTATGGAATTTCGGAGACAAGCCATGTTGCTTAATATGGACTTGGAGGATGAGGAGATTTTGACCAAGTATTTGGGAGGACTTTACACTCACCTTCGGAGGAATATAATCTCCACGAAGCCCAAGGATCTCAATGAATATTGTATACAAACATACTACATTGATGACAAGAAGAAGTAAGGAGAAATAGAGCCAAAGGGAGACCAATCAACATATCAACAAGAAAAAAAACAAGGGAATACAAGTAGCAAAGGTAAATGGAAAGGTAAACATGTTGCTACTGCTTTGCATACTTGTAAAGATCCAAAGAATTTATGTAAGAATTGTGATATAAATGGACATATTGACGCCACATGTTGGAATTTGTATCTAGAATTACACCCAAAGCACCGAACCAAGGATTCCAATAAATCCATGGCCACTGTGAAAACAGAAGGAGAGGTGGAGATTGAGGATGATTCAGATGTAGAGGAGAGGTTGGGATGCACGTCCACTAACATATACAGGGCAGCATAAGAAGAAGAGTTGAGTAACTTATTTCAAATTATAATCCAAATCAAGAAGACTAAGGTAAATGCTTTAGTAGATTCTAGTTCTTAGTAAAACCTTATTTCTGATGTGGTTGTAGAACATTTTGGCTTATATACTTATGCACATCCACATACGTATCCATTGGGATGGGTGAAGAAGGGTGTAGAAATACAGGTTGCAAGAAAGTGTAAGTTTCAGTTTGGGATAAATTCCCAATACATAGATGTATTAGAGGATGATATCATTCCACTTGATGCATTTTATGTTTTCTTCAGAAGTCCTTACTTGTATGTCATGGATGTTGTGTTCACAAGGAGGGAGAACTGGTATAGATGGGTCAAGGACGGAGTCAGTTTTAACATCCGTGCACACTAGAGAAAATCAAAGAAAGATAAGGTAAGTGTCAACCAAGTGCCAAGACGTATTCAAGTGAATCATAAGTTTTATTTACTTTCATTGGAAGAAAATAAAAATGGACATGAGAGCATGGATATTTCTCACCAAAGGATGGAGGATTCGGATAGCACTTATCATTTTTTGTAGAAGAATCCACCACAGGAACTGCTCATTCAAGGAGCAAAACAAACTTTCATCATGCAATCACCATATCTACCTATGGATTCACTAGATCTAATTATGGGACAATAATGAGAAGAGGAGATACAATGAACAATGGTGGCTATAGCAGCAATGTACATGGAGAGGCTTTGGCCAATCCATCTCAAGAGACAAAGAAAAGAAAGATGGACTAAACCACTACAGTATGGGACCTTCTCCATACTTGAGCAGGTTGGAAAAGAAACCTTCAGGCCATACTTCATGCAGATGCACGTGATAGCAAGTTGTAAGAGCTCGCACCTACTAAAGCCATCTATTCATGACAAAGAAGGAAACATAAATAAGTTTCCTTTCAAAGAGGATTGTACTCAAGGAAAATCAGAGGAGGATGTAGTACAAGAGTAGAAAACCAGATATCCACAGGAGTCTTGGTAAGTTGGATGAGAGAAGACACTAAGGTAGACCCAATGGTACTCAAAGGAGCAAGAGAGGGAGTTTATTCCTCTACCACTCCCCTATTAATATTTTATGGGACCAAAATCCTCCTAAGAAGGGGAGGTATGATCCATAGAGATCCAGAAAAACACACCACTTCATCAGTTCCATCAGCACCAAGAAGGAGAATTGAATAAAATGAAGAAAATGAGGTAAATGGAGGTCCTAGACAAAATTGCCACTCTGTGTAGACTGGGGATTACAGAACCACCGCCCTACAGGGGCAACGCTCCTACAAATACCACCCAATTAGGGTGGCATTCTTGAAACTACCAATCTTCTCAAGGTGACAGTTCTGACACTTCTAAACAGAAAATAAGAATGGATGTGAATTTGAAGCACCCGATTGTGTCTCTTCCCTCCCTGACATTTCCCATTATCCATTGCATAGGAGGACATGGGATAAGGATATAAAAATGAGGAGGAGAAAGATAATTGGGCATTCAAATATCCAAATAGATCAAAGAATAAAATTATTTAACTTCAATGAGAGATAGTGAGCAAGATCTTTAGTGATGGAGTGGAATTGTAGGAGCAAGGTGTAGAAATAGAACAAGCAAGCATAGTTAGGGAGAGGTTTACATTGTTATCTCCATTTTTTACTTCTTGTAATCTGTAATTGTCTATAATTGACCAATAAAAATGGGAATAAATATCATTTTTCCCTTCCTGACTAGTTTTCCTCCATTGGGAGTTTCCAGGATAAAAATTGTTGGTGTTTGGATTTTAAATTCTTTCCTATTCTCTGCAATTTTCTTTCTATACCACTAGCTAATCAGTCACTAAAGCTCTAATATTTAATCAATATTTCATTTTCCAAAGTTGAAATTTGAATAGCATAATTGTGTTTTTTTTTAAGAGTTCCAAATTAGAAGTTTACGGATCAACAAGTGTTGGGTGTTGGTTCGTTGAGCAAAGTGACGGAGGGGGCTAAAATGAAGCACCTGGTGGCTTATCTTGAGTCGTCAGGGTCATATGAGTGACCAAGAGGTTAAATGGGGGGAGGGTGAAATTTTTTATACCTAATGTACCTTTGGAAAGGTGCAATGAGTACATGAAAATTTTCCTCAACTTCATCTTGACACGTATCCCTTTGGAAATTGGACTAAGTACCGAAGAGCGCACCTTAAGAGGCAACTTGAAAAGGTCATAACTTAGGCTCCCGGATAAGTTTTCAGGTGTTTATTTATATTATTTTGCATGGAAAAATAAATTTTGAGAAGAATGGTGGGGTTCCAATGTATTTATTCTAACATTAAAAACCCTAAAAATATCCTTGTTTCTCAGGATCGCCAATTATACATTGAAAGAATGAGTTGGCTTGAAACATTCATGGTGCTTGAAGATTATATTTTTTTATTCACCATGTAGGGGACTAAAATTTATATCCAATGATATATTTTTTGGATCTTAACTCATTCCATAGCTCCCAAAATCACTCCTTGAAGATCAAGTACTTTTTACGGTGCAAGCTCTTTTGGCCTCAAAAACCCACTTTTGGTGCATTGGCTTATAAACCTCCGAAACTTCCCAAAATATTCCTAAATCAGTTTCATGATGTATTGAGATATTTTTTACACTTCCATGATGAGTATGATTCTTTGATAATACTCTGATGTTGGTGCAATTGGCTTAGAAAGGCCGATGAAAGCCCTCTCTAAGTATGCTTGAAAAACTACCTTGAAAACCACGGCTCCAAAGGTGCTTGAATGATTTTTTATTTTTCCTAAATCACCTAGGGGACTTATGACATTCACAGATGAACCACTGAAGGAAAATATTGGACTTGACACTGAGGGGTAGGTTGATCTGGGGGTGTCTAAAAAGGTATGACATGGAAAAACTTTCACACTTAGGGTATAGTTGGCTAGTTTTCGGGTGAATTTTTCCCATGCAAAAACATAGGACAAAAAATCCCCTTAACATAATAGAGCTTCTTCTACTCTCCCCATATTAATAATGACTAATAATAGGTCCTAAATAAATTTCTACATGTTTATTCCACAAGTATTTTATCATTTTCCATTCTCGATGAACAAAATCTTAATTAAACATATTGCATGTTGGATGAAGAACAATGACCAAATGAGGAAGCATATCATGTAAATAGTTTTCAATAATAAAATGTGCATAGTGTATGTAGACACAAAATATTTACATGTAGATACATTTCTAGGTCCTAAAGCATACTATTATATACAAGATTCCTAAGCAAGAAAACTAGTAATTTACAATGTCTTTCAAGCCTTTTGTTTTATTTTTTATACTTTTATTTACCTTACACACCCTACAACCATGTTGATATTTTAATGATTTATCTTTTATGGCCTAGACACTAGCATCCCATTAGGACACTAGAACCTAGGTACTCATGTCCCTCCTGAGCACTTCTAACCCTTTATTCCATTTTCTTACTTTTTTGGGTCTCTTTTATTTCTTAGGCATCTTTTATACTTTTGGGTCGGCATTCCATTTGTCCATTAAAAAATTCAAATAAGGGAATCATTAATACATAGTCATAACTCTCAAATAAGGTACCAAGCACTAAGTATTTCATAGTATCATCTAAGCTTGCATCCAAAGGAACAAAATCAATTCAAAGAATTCATCTAGCACACTCATTCAAGGGAAAAGGTCTGCATCACTCTTTATATATAACATAAGAGGGGAATTCTATTCTATTCCATTACACACATTTTCATTTGGAGCATTCTAGATCTATCCCGCTATCTTGGCATCATTGGCACAAGGGCATTCTAAGGCATCATTACACACACTTACATAAAGAACACATGGAGTCTGAAATATAGCGCAACACTTGGTACTAAGTTTACTCTTTGGGTGACCTCCGATATCAGTTTGACTCCACATTATACATCTTTTTCATTAGATTTGATGTGGTTTGTGGACATGTGGAGGTAGAAAACTTATTTTTTAGGTCATAGATACATTCGGTGATTGATGAGAGAAATCAGAGTGACAAATAGAGACTAGCAACAAAGCTCCTCCTACAGAAAAGAGGCCAGATACGGATCATTCACACAGACACTAGCACCCAGAACAGACACTAGGGCCCATGTGCTCCTATCCTTCTATGAGCACCCTTTTAGGTACATTACTGAGTTTTAAAACCTCAAGCAAGCATTTATGACACTCTTCTCATTTTTTTTAGTTTTTCAGCTACCGAGATCATTTCTAGGTTACTCGAGAATCAGCTAAGTCTCTTTATCTCCATCTCTTGCTTAGGGTTTGACATTTTTACATGCATGTTTTATTGGGTCTTATTGTATATTATCATTTTTATATCATATACTACAGTATTTACTCTACATTTAGATTTAATTCCATTATATTATATCATTTGGTGAACCCACTCGCTCAAACCCTACCTTTCTTCTAATTCTTCTCCCATGGTCAAGACTTATGCACCCTTTAACGATGAATATCTTCATGAACTCCAATCACATATTGTTAAACATCCTCAAGATTAATATCTCTTATTTTTCACTTCTTGTGAGGAAGCCATTAACCTAGTTGAGCTCAACCTGCTAGTCTTTAATAATACCTAAATCTATATTACAACACAACCTCCTAATTCTACCCTCCCACCCACCTCCATTATTCTTGTTTCTATACCTACTCCCACCAATCATTTCACCCAACCTATTACTTTACATACACAAAAAAAATCCTCTTCCTTCACCTAAGACCTGGCTTCTTTATACTAGGATCTACAATTCAAATCTGCCAATTACAACAACCTACTTCACATTCCTCTCCATCTCTTGATTCTTTACTTCTCCTTCACACCCTTTTTGCACTTGGCATATCCTCTTATCCACTACCTCCCAAATTCATCACACCCAATCTTACTACCTTCAATTGCCATGGTGACCCTCAGGAGAATATTCAATCTTTTCATGTGCCATGTCTTGAGTATGCAGATGATTTTACATTACTAGCTAAACTATTTCCTAGAAGCTTACAAGATTACGCTATGCATTAATTCTATGATCTACTTGTTCACTCAGTAACCTCTTTTATATACGTAACTAATGTTTTCTTGGCACATTTTCTATCAATATCAGTACCAAGATATTTTATGTAAAACTTTCTCAACTTAAACGAGGATCTAGTGAGAGTCTACCAAACTATGTTTTACATTATAAAAATAACCTTGCTAAGATGAATAATGTACTATTTGATTCCGAATTACAAAACCTCTTTATTCAAAGTCTCCTACCTCCACTTCAAGAGATTTTTATCTTTGAGACCTCTCCCTCAGTTGATCAACTATGTCATACACTTAAATTCTGTAAAGGAAAAATCTTATCTGTGGGAAAATTTAAATATTATGATGCTTCTTCATCTTCATCTTTTGATCGGTTTCAAGAAAAATCTACTTTCAAACATCTCCTAATCCTACTGAATCTAAGGCCACTGATAATGGTTTTTCCACACCTGATAAATCTTCAATTGTAACCCATGATCCATAATTTTACTTAACTACCTTACACACCTCAACTCCTATTACCACAACTTATTAAAAGAAATATTATCACTCACCCTCCACCTCTAAATTTCAATCCTTCTCGCCCTTGTGGCCGAAAATATGATGAAAATGTATGCGATGACTACCACCAATGCATTGGGTATCACACTCATCAATATTTTAAGCTTAAAAATCTCATTCAAGATCTTATTGATACCAATATAATCAAGCTCCCTGAGCCATCTACTGATAAACCGGTCAATGATAATCAAAAACTTAAAATATTCAATGACCCATTACCAAAACGTTATAATCCAACTACTGATTCCTCTACTAAACATACATATCATGTTGTGCCTCCTCCTTCATCGGAGCCACTTGATTTCCTCATTGATATTACTGACATGCCACTACCAATTATTACCTTCTCAGATCATGATTACCATGCTACATTTTCCTCTGATTTGTTGCATATTAATGTTTGTATCGGTACTCATATAGTCAACAATACTTTGGTCCATCCCTTCACCCTTTCCAATGTATGCTTCATGATACTCTTATTAGCTATCAAATTTCCCACCTCCCAAATCACATATCCAGTCCCTAATTCTTACGGTCGTGTAGTCCTTCCCATTACTATTTACTCCCTTACCATACCAACACCATTCCTCTTTACATCTAAAATCAAAGTTTCTGACATGGTCTTAGGTCTTGCTTGGCTCCGAGCTACCCAAGTTATCTCTTCCATGGTCCACTTATGTCTTAAATTCATTCATAACAAAAAGGTTTTCACCATCAAAGGTATTCCACCACGTACACGATTACATTGTCCCACTCTTTCCTCTATATTAACACTGATCACAACATCTAGGCCTCCTACACCTCTCAAGTATAAATATATCTCCACATCTAGCTCTCTGATTCGTACACGGCTTACCTCATGGCCCCATCATTCTCGTAGATTTATTAGTCAACCTTATCGGCCTAAGTCCTCTACCATGGTAGCCCATTCCTATAGATGTTAACCACCTCCTTCACTACATCAGTCTCCTTCGCATGCATATATATATTCTCATACACCAACGGTCCTAGACCATTGTCACATGCCTTCTTTTTCTTGGATACTAGTTAAGGAGCCCTCACTCTTTGCTATTGTTAATAACTTTCCATCACTCACACACTTGAGGGGCATCACAATTATTCCCCTCCATCTATTAATTTTAACTTATCTGCTCTACTTCATGGTCTGTTCTTTACAATACATCTTTCCTGACATCTAAATTTTGTCACATACTTTACCTTCATTACCTGATCATACATTCTTGTTCTATGGTTCATACTTGATTGTTGAGGGAAAATTCCTAAATGAACCTCATCTCACACACATTCCACTGGGGGCTAATACGGCCCCTCTCATCTATACATTTTACATATCACAACACACCATCACATTCACACCGCATCTGCACATCTTGGTTGTATTTACTCTTGTTAGCTTATACTACCTACATGTTACACTTTGTTTCCTATGCTAGTTGGATACATAGTATATTATTATCTTTTTCAGGGTTTATTTTAAGAGACCTATTGGAAATCGAAGGTGGAATATTCTAGGCGAATATCCCCAAAACCAATTTCTCGAATATGGAAAATTTTTGGGGTTTGTGTGCAAAATTTTCACCCGAAATAAGCTTTCATTTTCAATTCATGCGACAGAAAGGCTGTAAATGCACGACAAGAGATTTGCAGTCATACGACAATAAATATTCTATCGTGTGTCTACAGCCTCCACCCTCCTGTTGTGTGTCACAACAACCTCACTAACGCATGATAACAAGGTTGTTGTCGCATGACAACAACCTTATTGTCGCATGACAGGAGGTTTATTGTCGCACGACAACAACCTTGCTGTCGTACGATTGCAAATCTCCTATCTTGTATCTACAGCCTCCGCCCTCCTATGGTGCGTCACATCAACCTCACTAATGTGTGAAAGTAAGGTTGTTATCACGCGACAACAACCTTATTGTCATATGACAGGAGGTTTTTTGTCACACAACAACAACCTTGTTGTCATACGACTGCAAATATCCTGCTGTCGTGCAGCTATAGCTTCCGCCCTCCTATCGTGCATCAACAACATATGAATTTCACACATCAACAACCTCCTTTCATGCATCAAAAACTTCCTTCCATGCATAAAAAAACCTCTTATCGTGTGTCAACAACCTACCTTGCAAGTTCACAATACTTTATATGTCGGTACCTCAGTAAAATTGTAGTAAGTTAGTAGTTTACTACCTGAAGAATCACCTAGGTTTTTATAGGAGATGTTTTCAAATGTAGGTGAAGCCGATCCCTAAAAACATATATATTGTAAATTTTAGGCAAACAGGTCACTAACCTGCTCTTAAAAATTTTCCTTTTCAAATTTCCTAAAATGGAATATTCACCAAATTACGAATATTCGCCACTAAAAAATCCCTGATCTTTTTCCAAGGAAAATTTAGCAGCAAATATTTATAGTTTGGTGAATAGTAGAATTCTGGGAATTTGATTTTCACAAATTTTATAGCAATGACAATACCCATTTTTTTCCCAAAAATCCCATAAAAAATAATCTACTCCATCTGAATCACCAAGAAATTTCCAATCCCAATGTATATTTTTATATTAAATCACCGTATGATCGCCACGCCGGGATTTGAAAACATTAATGTTTCACCAAGAAATTAACGCACTGGGATTTGAAAACATTAATGTTTTACCAAGAAATCAACACGTTCGGATTTGAAAACATTAATGTTTCACCAAGAAATTGATGCGTCGGGATTTGAAAACATTAATGTTTCACCAAGAAATCTATGGAACCTTCTTTGGCCAAGAAAACATTCCCAAATTTTTCTCGATATATACACAAAGGTGATGTTTTCCTTCGATTTTCTAATTCACGTAGTTGAAAAGTAATAGAATGGGATTTAGCAAATCGGCATATTGTAATTTGCTTACAAAATTTCATATAAATCTAGGTCTTATCAGGGCCCAACTAGTGCGTTGCAGTTTACATCCTAGAAGCACTTACTGTAGGTGAGTCCTCAGTCTATTTGAGACCTTTTTTCTTTCATGTCATATTGCTTTATCTGTAATTCCACCTTTGTAAGTTATTACAAATCCTGAACATCCTCATCTTCATAACCACTATAATTTTTTCTATCATCTAAAATAGTCCTCAGCTTGCAGAGAATCATAACTAGTTTTCCTATCTTAGATACATCTATGTAGTATATATCTATATATATATATTATATATAATCAGTTCATACATCTCCACGAGTTGTTGCTTATCAGTGTATCTTCTTTGAATCTTTTTTTAAAGTTCTCTCTTCTGCAATATATATATATATATATATAGTTATAATGCGGTTTCACTTTCAATTTAATCCACGACCAATACCATGGCCATTTATCATTGTCCACTGACACTGCCTCATCCCACAATGGATCCAAAGGAAATAGAAAATGTGGTACATTCTACAGGTTTCAAATTCACCAGGGGCATTTCCTTGGGAGGTTGACGGAATGATGTCGCATGGCATAGACCTCCCAAGAGCTGGGACCTGCTCCGGACTTGAAAAATTATCAATTATGGCTCATTCTGCAGGGTTCATGTCCATCGAGAGGATTTGGTTGGGAATGGGAGGTTAACAAAATGTTGACAAACAATAATGTACGAAATAGTGACCATACAGAGATGTCTAAAATGAAAAATTCAAGAAATGCAAAAGGGAAAAAAGTTACAATAATGAACCAAAAACTAGATAATTAACATTTGGAAAAAAAAAAGACATAAAATAACAGTTGTGGGAAAATACATACATCTTGTCACATGCATGCTTACTTGTTAACACCATTTTCCTCACTACGATGTACATCAAAAATTTTAAACCATGGAAACATAATGTATTGAATGCACTCTAAGAATGGATTTCCTTCAACAATCTGAGGAGCACAAAATGCTTTCTTTATCTTCACATTCACTTCTGTTACTGCCTGTGAAAATAATTGTGTTATAAATCCATCAGAAACTGTATAGTAATAATAATTCACTTTTATTAATGTTGAGGCAAAGTTGGAATCTATCTCTCCACAACAAATTTTTTCCAAAAAATAATGTAGGGGTTTACACCACCTCTTCTTCCTCTATGAAGATTGCAGAAGTGGGATCACTCTTCGACATCTTTTCTTGTCCTTGTTGTATCATGCTTACTTGTTACCACCATTTTCCTCACTGCGATGTACTTCAAACTTTTTAAACCATGGATTGAATGCACTCCAAGCATGCATTTCCTTCAACAATATGAGGAGGGAAAACTGCTTTCTTTATCTTAACATTCACTTTTAACACTGCCTGTGAAAATAATTGTGTTATAAATCCATAAAAAAATGTATGGTAATACTAATTCACTTTTATTAATGTTGAGGAAAATTTGGAATCTATCTCTCTACAACAAGAATTTTCCAAAAAAGAATGCAGGAGTTTACACTGCCTCTTCTTCGTCCATGAAGATTGTAGAAATGGGATCACTCTTCGACATCTTTTCTTGTCCTTGTTTTAGTCTAGACAACATGTCTATAATATTTAATATAAAGGAAAAACATCAAGATTTGGGGATATTTTTAATTCCTGCATTGTTCAAGTTTCTTGAACTCATTCTCCAAGTAGGAACATGATAATATACAAAGAATACCCTTATTATGATTGTATCATATGTGAAACATCAGATCAAATCATTCAAGCTTCTCTAAATAATAATGATACTTTAGCTAGCTTTGACACATTGACATTTCATTGTCAATCCAAAGAACTCTACATACATTCTCAACCTTGAATTCACAGTCTCATACCACAATGAGTCATAGATGGAAGACCATATATTATGTCTCAGCTCCTTTGAAATGATGAACACTCTTGGTAATTTGATCATTCTTATGAAAAACCTCATACCTCTGATGAATCAATAATTTCTTCATGAGTAGACGCACACCTTATTTGGCTTGATGACAACATTTAGAACCTCTATACAACAAGACAAACCTCTATACATTATGATAGAGCTCGGTCATCAAGACTCCTTCATTAATCAACTAAAGATAGATCATACCTTGGATGAATCAATGAACTCAAAGTCTTTCATGAGAAGATACATACCATACTTTGATTTCAAACTGAGCAAAAACCTCGAGATCACCTATTTCATGTTTTATTAGCTACAACAGAGACTTATTGTCACTAGTGAGTCTTATCATTAGAGTGTCTTTCACTGCTCAACAAATCATTTAAATTGCTTATTCTCTTCTCAAACCTCTGATACATCTTTAGTTTGCTTGATGTATGCTCTAATTCTGACTGTAGTAATATATTATTATTCCTTTCCAACTAAGTTATATGAGAGATATCTAAAAATATCACCTCATCCTTTCACTCTTTCTTTCTATATCAAATTTTTTCTTTCAAAAGAGTCAAACCTTGTGATTTTTGTTCTAAAACATGTAGATCAGAACCAATACAGATCAAGTGCATTGAAACTAAATAAATGGTAGGCAATCCTTATCCAATTTTATGTAACATGTCAATCAAGCAACCGTGAAAAATTATGGATTTTTTTTTGTAATTTCATCTTATACTAATGTAACAATCTTGCAAAAAAGTAGTACATGTTAAGTGACACAGTATTATATAGCCCATGTCAAAAATCACTGGAAAAGCATTCAAATCTCTTTGAATAATTCCATTGGGATTAGTTACATTTTGTTCTCCTTAAATTTCTTATTTTTACATCTAAAATTCTTCTATGTTTCCATGACGACTCTTCTTTTAATTTATTATTTCATATTTTTCTATTTCTTGTAAGATGCAATGTTGATTGACATCCATTACATGATATCCGTCACAAAAATTTCGTGCATTTTCTGTCGATTGACTTCCATTACATGATCCATCTTGAGATGCACTATGTAGTGTTTTGAGAACATGATATATGGATATTGAAATCACTTCTTTGTAATCAATGTTAACATTAGCAATCAGTCAATGAGAGTGCATTTGAGATTTTTCAAGAAGAATTTCTTCTCTTTGTTGTCTTTCTACCTAAATCAATTCATCTGAATGCATTTACATGTGTAATATTTTTATTTATACATATTTCTCATGTTGAGATGTCTGCGTACATATCAATATCATTTTGTCTAACATGTTGTATATTTTTTTCTTTCAATTCTACACGATTCACTGATTCAACAAAATGGCACCTAAAAATGGAAGCTCAACCTCAAGAAAAAATGTAATTCCAACCCCTCCTACTAGTGGTACTGGAATTTGAAAAAAACATCTTATTTTGAGAAACCATCTAAGGAAACCCATCCTTCTCCAGCAGGACCATGACAATCAAGGGATAATGATTACATTCAAAATGAAACTTAGAATGAGAATGAGTTAAATTTTGATTTGCACGATGCTATCAATGAAAACAATAATGAAATTCCTCCCCTTGAAGACATTCCATTGAATGATGTTGAGTTTGACACTGTACCACCCGCCCAATTGAATGAAGATGAAACTGCATCACCTACCAGTGCCCAAGTGAATGTTGGAGGTGAAACTTATGGTAGTGGTAGTCAACGAAGTATAAATTCCACTAAGGAAAATACTCAGCGGACACCTATTTATGGAAGAAAGAGAAAGGAAAGAAAATGGACTTGGGAAGGAGTTTCAGTTTAGAGTGGGTTTCTAAGTTTCCATTTATTGAACCTGTTGAAAATGAAAAGATTCACATCAACGGATAATCTTATTTAGTTCATGTCACAGTCATGTTTCAAGGGTATGTAATCCACTGAACCTGGGAACCTCCTTCAAGCTTTCTCAAATGTTATCAAATCAACTTAATGGATGGCACTTTTATATTTATGGTCAGGAAATTCTGGTTGCGGATGACAAGGGGTACAAAGTGGTTCAAGTCGGTGCTAATAGATATGGAGTTAATATAGGAAATGATACTATATAAATTTATAATTCTTCTTTGGGACTTGGAGGATTGTGGCACGTTTGAGAGATTGCTTCTTCTATGGTCTCGTTGTCTTCGGTAACAATTTTTTCTTCTTATTGTCATATGAACTTGTGTTGGGTGTGAGAATTTATAACATTCAAGATTGTGCCAATGTGCATTTTGTGTTGTTACATGTAAGATATGGTAGAGACCATTTCCCTCACTATAGACCAAGGCTGGTTGTATATAAAGAAATGGTGCTACTTGCAGAACCGATTGTAGATGGGGACCATTTGAAGGAAATAATTGTATTTGAGCTTGAGCTTGAGTTTGGAAGGATGAGAGGCAATGTTTGGTTTTGGAAATAAATTGCAAGGATGCCTCAAACAATGTGCCAATGTTTTTTTGAGAGGCAAAGGATGATTTTATTTAGTTGCAATGTAGTGGGAGAGTTGTGTTTCAGAAAGGTGCTTTCCAGGAATATCCCCATCCTTTGTTTTCATTTAAATCAAGGGTCTTGGTCGTGGCTACTAGAATATATAAACACAAATGACATCTGTTATAACAATGGCATCGCCTTAGATCCCAGGCTGATTTGAGACAACTACTTAGCTACTATATATATATATATATATATATATATATATATATATATATATATATATATATCGAGCTTTATATTAGTCGTTGCCATAACTTATACAAAATCCTAATTGTTATGCCTCTAAGTTAACAACTTCTATATTGTGTAATCAATGGATGGTTGAATTATTTAGGGAATCCTCCATACTCTAAATTACTTTATTATTCGAGATGGATTACTGTGTGTAATAATAAACCACGTTTAGTTTTTTGAGGTTTGAAAAATTCACATGTTTTACATTTGATTTGTATGTAATAAATATCTTGTGATTATTATTAAAACCTTAATAGGCTTTAGAAAATTACAATTTTTTTATCGCTTTAAATTATCTAACAAATCTTATTCATGAATAACAAAGAGTTTGTTTCTTTTTTGAAATATATGTTTTAAGTTATTAAGCTATTAAATTATGAAATTATTTTTAGATGTTATATATTTTAAATTCAAAAGGATTCAGTTATTCAATATAAAGGGCAGTTCCAATAGTAAAAAGGATTCAGTTATTTAATAATTTAATAACTTATAATATGTTAAAATTTATGTTATTATTAAGTATAAGTTATTTTTTCCTTATTATTAAAGCTATCCGTCCTTCCCTGCCCATTAGGTAGAGATGTGGCAGGATCCCGGGACTCCTCAAGGCAAATGCATTCCCTGGAATCCAAGCTCATGGAATGAACTGATTCAATAAAGTTTCAGGTCCGTGATGTCGGTGAGGTAAGGTAGAGTGGCATGCAAAAGAAATGAAATTTTTTCTGCCTTATTATAGTCAAATTCGACAGATGGTATTCACCAAACTAGTTACAGGAGATTCACCAATCAATTTCCAACTATTTTTTTATATTTATACCATTTTCACCGACAGAACGAAACAAGTTATAGGGATATTTTCCAGAACCACGAAATTGATTACAACTATATTCACCAGAACCACGAAACTGGTTACAGGTATATTCACCACGATTTCTATAAGTTTTCCAGGGGGTTCCTTAAAATTTTCCCTATCTTTTTATATACACACATGTGCATTCACGTGGTATATTGAGGTGAATGCAAGACTTCTAAATATTATTACAGGATGCATGATGCTCAACAATTCTCTTTACCAGTCCCGCTAAGGCTCCCGGGGGCATCTACCTTTGCTACTTTCATACTCTACACATCATATGTCGTATTGTGACATTATTTACTACTTCTCGTTACAATCAATTTAAACTTCACTGATATATACATGCTTTGACATACTACTTATCTTTCTAACATGCTAACGGGTGCTTCATGTGTAGCATTTTCCTTGCACGATTATGTAGACACAAAATCACACACTTTGGGTAATTATCTAGTCTTGACTACATACTACTATTCATATGATTCCTAAGCAAGAATGATACTAATTAACCCATGTCTTTGGCCACCTTTCTTTGTTTTCTGTTGCTACTTTCAGTCTTACACCCTTACTTGCTCAGTTTGCATTTTTAGTCTTTGACATTGGTCTTCCTGGAAACCAACGTCTAGTAAGGATTCCAACATAAGGTGCCCCTATCCCCTCTGGGCATCCTTATCCTCTTTGTACTTTCACTTTTTGGGTCCTATCTAGCCGTTTGAGAATCTTATCTTTTTGGTAGTCGACCTTTTCGGGGTTGATTAAAAAATTCAAACAAGGGAGTCATATAAATATAAAGTCACGTGATCATAAAAAAGGACCAAACACTAAGAATTGGCTATCACCACCCAAGGTTGCATGTTTGATCAAAGCAACTTTATTACTAAACTTGCACTAACTATTCTAATCCCCATTAATTAACTACACTATGCTAGTTAAATAACCCACCTAACTCTCTCTAAACCCCTAAATCACACTGATACCCCTTTAAATGACTTCCACAAGCCTATCCCTATTAATTAAGCCACTTAGGGTTAATTAATCCCCTTTCACTTTCTAAAAGGCACTTACCTTTCTAAAAGTGCATTTCACTTTCCAAAGTCCATTTCATTTGGATTTCACCTTTTGGGCATTTTTGTCCCACATGCATCCAAAAACATCCCTTTCTTGAAATTAGAAAACTATAAATAGACCTCTACCCCCCTCACTTTTTCCAAGAACACTTTTCCTTCTTTATTATAATTATAGTATTTTCCTAGGACATCGAGTATTCTTCCATTATTATTGAGCTATTATCTTCCATTGCATATTCAAACTCAAGCTTGAGTAAATGAGGGGAACCATATGGTCTTGTAGCCATTAATGGTGAGCCTTCACTCTCAAACCCTTGAGCATAAAACAATCAAATTTGATTGCTAGGATCTTCATAGGTTCATGTTTTGTAGCATTCAAAGAGTAGAGAGTAATGTATTCATCTTAGTTTGATGTTTTGTCATAAGTTATAATGCATGCATATGAGTAGCTCTTGTTTATATTTTATCTTGATGGTTCATAGTTGAGTTAGTAAAGCTTTGAGGTTTCTTTAGTGTTCTAGCCTCATTTCTATAGCTTTTCTAACTTATACATGTTCACATATGGCACGCCCGGTGGGACCTTACTCCATGGTCTCTAGAAGTTGTTTTTCAAGCTTTTTACTTCAAGTTCTAACCATTTTCATGCATTTTGAAGGTTAAATAGTGTAGTTTCAAGATTTTGATAATCTTAAAAGTAGTAAATCTTCCTTTTACATGCAAGTTTATTGGGTTTATGGTAGAAAGTTAATTAAAAGGAAATAATCTAACCTGTTTGCAGTTTTAGATTTTATTTCTCATCATTTTTTGTGGTTTTTCAGGTCCCACGCGCAGGTGTTTTGGAGGGGCGCACACACGTACAAAAGTGTGCACACTTGTTTGAAAACACACACACACATGTTTGTAGGGATGCACACATGTTTCCCTATCCGTGCACCTATTACCTTGTATTTTTGACCCCATGTCAAGAATTTAAACAAGAGACGTGCATATGTTATGAACAATGTGCATATGTTTGCATGCACACGCATACGTCTCTCAGGATGTGCAGGTGTTTATTAAATCTCTATGTTAACTCAACTTTTTACCTTACATGCACATATATTTTCTGAGGTGCACACATGTTAAAAGAGAGCACACATGCATGTGTCATTCTACATGTACACAGTGTAATTTCTCCTTGTCTTTTCCACAGAGCCGCACACTTGTCATTTAGGTGTGCACATGTTGCTAGGTGCGTGCACATGTCATAAAGGGTGCACATGCGTTATTGTTTAAAATCAAGCTTTGTTCTAACACTTGTAGGGGTTGATTATTTGGAGTTTCTAAACACTTTGTAGGTTTTTGTTGATACTAATAAGTGGTTTTTGTAGGTTACCTTGATAATATTGTAGTTTTGTGCTAACTTTACTTAGTTGAGTTGATGAATGTTGCATTATTACTTGTAAGGTTTTGAAATGCGTATGCTCTTCCCTTACACCTTCTAGATGATCTTGGGAATAAAAAATGGTTCAATACCTTTTTATGCTTTCAAAACACTTCACTTAATTTTTCTAAAGGAATTAACTTCAAATTTGGTTTAAAATAACTTTCTTTCTTGTAATTTGATTAAGTATTTTCCATTTTGCAAGATTTAGTGAGATATTTTGTTGTGTATGCTCTTTCCTTGCATCTTAGGATGATTTGGGAAATCAAAAATGACATTTTATCTCCTTTATATGATGTTTTGATCACTTGGAAAATTACTAATCTTTGTTAGAAGGACCAAATATCACTTGTAAAAGAATCAGAGTCTAAACGAAGGCTAACTCATTTATTGTAGGTTGCTAATGGTGTGTGAAAAAACCCACATTAAGTTTAAAGATAAAAAAACACCATATTCAACACACTTGATTTGTAGGTTCAAATAAGGGTACACCCTGTCCGCTTTAAACTAGGACATAAGCCCCTTGGCATAAGCCTTAAGCTACAACAAAGGGGGTGGTCATAGGAACCCCAAAGTAGTCCACACAAGAGGGAACCTTGTGGACAAAACGGGAAGTGCTCCACTTACCCACTTGACTAGATTTTACTTGTGATTTTAGCACCAAAACATTCTCCATTGCGACCCCAGTGAAAGATACACGTGAACACATTCATTTCTCATTGTATTTGAAGGGGGTAAAGTAAAGTTGAGATACTCCAAGACTAGTCAATGTGACTTTCTTGGTAAATTGAGCTTGTAGAGGGTGTTTGTGGTACCTAGTTGAGATAACCACCTTAGAAAGCCATATCATCTTGGAGCCCACTTTACCATATCAAGCCATCGTGTTTTATAGATCTCTCATAAAGTGACAACTTTCTTGGAGTCAAAACCTTGTTATTCAAACAAGGCGAGAGTCCACTTAAGTTGAAACTAAGTGTTATTCATCACGGGACCTATGACGTGTTACTTTGTCTTAGTTCTTCACTTACCCTAAGGTAAGGTGAAACTCTGCCAAAGTTATACTTAGTTTGTTTCATCATCACTTGGTCTACACCTTTGTTATCTTGTTTCCCATTTGGGACAAAAGAGAAACAACATGCATGGATACCACTAGAAATAATCATGTCCACCACTTTTGTAGTCTACTTGCATGACTAGGTTGCACTTCCTGGAATGCAAGTGTTGAAAGTGTGAATGGTATGTCATCATGTTCTAGTAGGCCCTATGTCTCAAAATCATATTGAGACACATTATCAACATAGTTAGGCTTGATTCACCTTTTGATCTCCCTTAGATGTGTTACTTTGTCTGCATTGCATCGACACAATTATGATACTTACGCCTCATTCCTCGTGAACGTGATCTAAGTGTCCGCATTGTGGCGTTACGCTGCCCACATCTTAGCAAATCCTTAACATACTTGCACTTATTTTTATTTCAAACATTACCTCAAATCTTGAAAAGTGGTGGTTATGTTGTTTGTGTATTGTATCCATATTATTTCGGTGCTAAAACCTTGTTTTCTCTTGAAACTGGGTTAATGTACCTTAGTAGTATTGTTGCGTTGCTTACATGCATAATTGCAAACTTTTAGGACTTAGGTATTGCTTGTTTCTATACTTATAGTATCCTTTAATTGGGAGTCACATCAACCCCTTGTTAATATTACGCCTTGTTCATCTTGAACTTGACATAAGTGTTAAGATCGAGTTGATCATTTATAAGCGTCAAACTACCATTGAGAAACATAAGGTGTAAACTATTGGTTGATTGACTAGTTTACTCATAGACTTGCATGATTGTTCCTTGTGTGATAACAGTTGCATAGACTTATATCTAGGAAAAATCATTAGATTCTTTGATTCTTTAACCCATTATTCGTTAAAACATTGATTGGTGAAACATTGAGACTTTAGGAAACTTATACCACGTTGCACCTAGGTTTGTTACACCTTGATTACACTTAGAAAAAACCTAGTATAGAAAGAGACTAGTGATGCCACCTATCACAAAAATGACATCTAAGAGAGTTGAACATGAATTAGAGTTAAATCCTTTTGGCACAAACTATCCCTTTAGTGGTCATAACTTAGGTCCCCTTTTTTTAGAGGTTACAAACACAAAAGTATTAATTGACCATAGTGGGGATGATACTGATTCGTCTGAAGAGCAATACACCCTTGATCTCACTCACTTCAATGAACTCCTATTCTATAATAGAGATCAAGTACTCACACGAGTCCTAGAACTAGGAGCCAAATTACCATAAGAACGTGAAGCGGATATCAAAACCATTAATCAAGAAGAGGAAGAGCCATCATGACCTCCCCTATCGACATGAATAATCCTTTTGATGGAGGATACACTTCCACTTCTGGTGCTCATAATAAAAAAATTGAGAGTGAAGGGCCAAAACAAAGATGGTTCTTAGAGACCATACTTTAAAGCCTCACGCAAAGTTAGGATCAAACGTGAACACAAGGATTTACCTCCTCCTCAATATGACAAAGAAGATGATCCTCAAGCCGAAGAAGAGGTTATACAAAGACAGATATTGAATCTTAGTCAAAATTTAGAAACTTAGGTTCCTCGAGCAAGAGTACACGTAGGGAAAAACTTAAATCCAAATCTGGTGAATTTCACACCGAACCTTACGATGATGAAACGTTAAAGGTTACTCGAGTGAATAGACCATCATCCCCTATGAAAGAGAAACTCATTACATAAGAGTTACAATCCATGAAGAACATGCTCACAACCCTCCAAGAGAGTAATGTAGGCCATAGTAAAAAGTACCAATATGAAGAACTATGTCCTTATCCCTTCGACAGAGACATGTTACGAGTGTCATTCCCTAAAAAATTTGATTGTCCTAAGTTTGAAAAATATAAAGGTAAAGGTGATCCTCATGATCATATTAAAGAATTCTACATGGCTTTCCAGGAAGTAGATTTTAGCGACAACTATCTCATACATTTGCTCCCTCGCAGCTTAGGAGGACAAGCACTAGAATGGTTCCTCCACATACCTAAGGGAATGATCGCAACATGGCCCGCACTAGCTGAAAATTTTGTGCATCATTTCTCTTTTAACATGGAGAGTGACATTACCATGGTAGATCTTTGCAACGCAAAACAAAAACTGAATGAGACCTTCGCTGGTTTCTTGCAGTGATGGCGGGGGTTAGCAAGCCGTTTCCCTTGTCCCATTTCAGAAAAGAAAATGGTCAGCATCTTTGTTCCAAACTTGAATCAAGACATAGCCTTTCATCTACAAATGCACTGCATCACTAACTTCGAAGAAGTTATTGAGAAGGGAAGCCAAATCGAGAAGGCTCTCATAGCAAAGGGAATGATCAAGCCCTTTTCAAAAGATAAACATGAGTCGAAATCTGTAGATAAACCCAAGTTCTTCAATAAGAACAAGAATGTCGTCGGAGACGACATAAAAAAATCCAAGCTATACAAAATGGTCCGCTCTTGAAGCTTACACAAGGGCCTCATCCAAAAGCACCCCCGAAATGAACGTTCACACCTTTAATAGAATCATTATCTGTCATCCTTAAAGAATTCGATGTTGTAAACATGGTGCAATATCCAATTGCAACAATACCTTATCCAGATGATACACCTAAATTATTATGGTTTAGGGAACACGAATACTGTGACTTTCACCATGTCAAAGGACACAAGACCGACATATGTCTGAAGTTGTGACATTTCATCCAAGACCTTATTGAAGAAGGAAAGATTGAGGTGGATTCACCTGAATCGGGAAGAGGTCCTAACGAGAAGATGGGAATATTCAAACACCCTTTTCCCAAACATGATAAAAAAGGAAACAAGAAGCTAGATCAAGGTCTGTCCTCTAATGACTATAGAACTACTAACTATGTGTATCCATCAACCAATAATCCCTTTGATTCCCTCATAGGTTGTATTCGTTCATCTAGTGAACAAGTAAACACTATTAGGATCTTAGGTAACAGTTGTGATGTGGGCACATGATGTGCTCACTTAGTGATCCCAGAACCTCCTCTACCTATCCCTTAGGAAGGTTAGTATGACTTATTAGAACAATTAGAGAAAACCGTGACTAAGATATCAATCTTAGACCTTCTCAAAATATCAAATTCTCATAAAAACATACTATATAAAATGCTTCAGGGATCAGGAGTATCCACAGATGTAGATCCTACACACCTCCAAGAAATTTTTGCAAATCTTAATTCAAATGACTATATCTCTTTCGATCAAATGAAAATCCCACATAAGAATCCTAAACACAACTTACCTTTGTACATAGAGGTCTTCGTTACTCATCGTAAGATAAAAAGAGTGCTTGTGGATGGTGGATCTAGTCTGAATATTTGTACATTGAAGCTTGTCAGGAAGCTAGGCCATACAAAAGCAGATCTGGATGCTAAGACCATTACGATCACAACTTATGATAATGAAGAGCATGAGTCAGTAGGTACCATAGTGATCCCAATGGAAGTGGGGCCAACATATCATGATACAAAGTTCCATGTCCTTGACTTGGACCTTCTGTATAACATGCTCCTAGGTTGCCCATGGATTCATGCCATGCAGGCCATTCCTTTGACCTTCCATCAGTGTATCAAGCTATGTCACAGAGGAAAAATGATCACCATCCCAGGTGATTCGAAACTATTTACACACTATAGGGCACTGCATAATTTCTCTCGTGTAGCATATGAGTGTCCTTCTGCCAATATTGTTACCCTGTTACAAACTAAGGCTATGAAGGATCGTATAGATCCAGATACATTGACTCCTTGTAATCATAATTTTCCCTCATTAGTCAATCCCTTTACCTCATGGGAAGCAATGTTTGGAAAATATGGCCCAAATGATGAATTCAATATTCAACAGTCCTTTTGATATCCAATCTTTGAGTGTCACCTAAGACATGTGGCAGACCATACTTCCAGTTCAAAAACACTCAGGCTAGTTGCCCTAAACCCTTTGAGAGGTTTGTTCCTAGTGGTCTCTTGTCAGATGAGAAGATGCTAGATACACCTATTAGTTGGGTACCTAAAGGAACGATGGATTCATGTCACCAGGATCCACAGTATATTAAGGGTCCCTGAATGATGCACACCATGGGTTATAAGGGATTTAGATGCGGTGCAAATGCACAAGGTAGATTAGAGCCCATTCCTATTCCCCATTATAAGTCAAACAAACATGGCCTTGGTATCAGACCTCATGACGATCCACCCTCAGAGATAGATGCTACCTCTTCTGAATGTGAGGATAACTCATCTCATTCAGACAACGACACAGATTCCCAATGTAGCTTATATGAGGACCTTGCCTCTACCAATTTGTTTCTTGATTCAACTATCTTCACCTTTTCTGAATCAAATTCCCAAGCCAATTTACAAGTCACCCTTTTATATCCTGACCTCATTGATTGGGATCAATAACTTCACGTGCCAGTCGATTTCTTTGAAAATGATGAGGCAATTGTAGAGGTCATGGGACTTAGAGATACCATTCCAAACAGTGAACATAAGAAGGGTTTCTCCATTAAATTAGATGCATGCACATACTTTGGGGAAGAGGCATAATTGTGTGGTCACTTAAGCAAAAAAATAGTAAGAAAGGGAAAAAGTACTACAAAAAATCCTTGCAGAAAGAATAAGCATAAAGCCCATAGTGAAAACCTCTTTGAGGCACTTGTGGACGAAAAAACAGAAAAATCAATGGAAAAGTAGTTCCACCATGTGAAGATAAAATTCTCTTTAAGCCACCTGTAGAAGTGGATCTTACTCTCCCCCCTGATCCTACATGGATGGAGGATGCATCAAAGATGTTAGTTGAAGAGACAATCAATGTCAACATCGGGTCAGAAGAGGATCCTAAAATGATAAAGCTGGGAGCTTCACTCTCAGCACAAGAACAGAAAACCTTCGTAACACTATTACGAGAGTTTGCAGACATATTTGCATGGTCATACGTAGATATGCCAGGTTTGGACCCAATGTTGGTCATGCACAACCTTGTTGTAAACCCAGGTGCCAAACCTATCAAGCAGAAAACTAAGGAAGATGCACCCAAAAGTTGCACTACTTGTCAAAGAAGAGCTGGAGAAACTATTAGTAACAAGTTTTATCAAACCTATTGACTATTCAAACTAGATATCTAACATAGTCCTAGTCAAAAAGAAGCCAGTTGGCATCAAAATATGCATTGATTTCAGAGACATCAATAAAGCATGTCCCAAAGATGACTTCCCCTTACCTAACATCGACATGATTGTCGATTCAACTACTGGTTATGAGATGTTGTCCTTAATGGATGGATTTTTAGGCTATAACCAGATCAAGATCACAGAGGAATACCAACATAAGACTGCTTTCATCACCCCTTGGGGTAAATTTTACTATCAGGTAATGCCTTTCGGAATCAAGAATGTTGGGGCTGCATATCAACAGAAATGACTGTCATCTTCCATGACATGATGAGTGACATCATGGAGGATTACATGGATGATATCCTAGAAAATATAAGACCAGATAAGAGTACCTAGAAGTGTTGAGGCATATCTTTCAATGCGTCCAAGATTACAAGGTTTGCTTGAATCCCAAGAAGTGTGTCTTCAATGTATAATCAGGAAAGTTATTGGGTTTCATTTTTTTGCAAAGAGGGATAGAGGTAGATCCCACCAAGGTTGCATCTATTATAGAGATGCCTCCACCAACGAACCTTAAACAACTATGAAGTCTACAAGGAAAGATTTAGGAAATCCACTGATTCATATCACAACTTGTGGATAAGTGCCATCCTTTCACACATTTTTTGAAGAAAGATGTCACCTTTAACTAGGGACCTGACTGTCAAAAGGCCTTTGAATTTCTTAAACAATATCTGACAAGTCCACCTGTTCTCATGCCACCTACCCCAGGAAAACCCCTACTATTGTATATTTCAGCTACCCAATTCACTATTGGTGCACTACTTTCCCAATATGATCTTGGCCATAAAGAAAGGGAAGGTTTATTACCTTAGCATACCTTAATTTCCTATGAGCTGAACTATCCTCAGATTGAGAAAGCCTACCTAGCTGTAGTCTTTACATTTTAGAAGCTTTTCCACTATCTCCTTAATAATAAAACCAAGATGATATCCAAAGTTGAACCTCTCAAATACCTCTTATCTAAACCTTACCTTACAGGAAAAATGGCTAATTGGATCATCCTCCTCAGTGAGTTTGACATTGAATTTGTTAACCAAAAATCCCTAAAAGGATAGGTACTTGCATATCAGTTAGTTGAAGCTCCCCTACCAGGAATGGAACCATTGTGTCTAGATCTTCAAGATGCATCTATGATGTACATTGAGGAATCCATCATGTGGCAAGTCACTTTGATGGGTCATTCACCTTTCATGGTTCAGGAGAGCAGGAGTGGTACTTATCACTCCCACTAGAGAAGTCATTCCGAAGGCATTTTGTTTGGGATTCCCTTGTATGAATAATATTGTAGAATATGAGGTGCTCATCACCAGCTTGAAATTAGCTATCACATGGAACATCAAAATAGATACAAGTCATTGGTGACTCCCAATTGATCATTAAGAAAGTTAATGATGAATACAAAGTTAAAGATGAAAAGATTGTTCCATACAAGAAATTGGTTGAAACTTTAAAGGAGTACTTTATACAGATTATCTTTGAACAGAGAACAAGATCACATAATCGATCAACAGATGCCATGGCTACAATTGGGTCTTTACTATGCATTCCACCTCAGGCAAACAAGATGCCTTTCTTTGTTGAACACTTACAAGTGCCTACATATGACATGTCAGAATCTTGTCTAGCATGTGAAGTTGTTGGTCCTCTATCCCCTTGGTACGATCCCATTTTTAACTACTTACAAGATGGCACTTTTCCTTGAATATCTCCCATACTGAGAAAATATCCCTTATCCACTGTATAGCCCATTATACCCTCCTAGGAGGCACCCTCTATCGTCATGGCTATGACAAGAATCTGTTACGTTGTCTTGATGTGACCAAGTTAGTCCAATCAATCATAGAAGTGTATGGAGGTTTTGTGGAGCACACACAAGAGGAATGGTCATTTCTAAGAAACTATTAAGAGTAGGTTACTATTGGCCTACCATGGAAGTAGACTGTTGTAACTTTGTCAAGAAATGTGAACTTTTCCAAAAGTATGGAAACTTGATACATACACCAACACAAGATTTGTATCCCATCACAACACCCTAGCCATTTTCAAAATGGGGACTTGATCTCATAGGGAAGCTCACTCCAACTTCCTCATATGGCCACACTCATATTATCACCGCCACCGAGTACTTCACCAAATGGGTAGAGGTTGTACCTCTCACTTACATAACCAGTGCATAGATCTCCAAGTTCATAATGAACCATCTCATTTTTCATTATGACATCCCCTCCACCATTATAGAAGACAATGGTAAATCCTTTAAGAAATAAGATAGTCAAAGCATTATTCCAATTCTTCCACATCTGACTCAAGTGGTCAAATCCCCTATTACCCTCAAGGTAATGGATAAGTTGAAGAAATTAATAAAACCCTTGTTCATAGCATAGAGAAGATGGTTCAAAACATTGGTCGTAATTGGCACCTATAGATCCATCCCACCCTCTGGGCCTATCGAACCTCCATTTTTACCCCTGCTGGTGTTACTCCTTATTCATTAATCTTTGGCACTGATGCCATTATACCCTTAGAAATTGATATTCCCTCCCTAAGAATATCTCTCTTAGACTCTCTAGACAAAGACAAAGACTACAGGGTAGCTTGGCTAGCAGAGTTAGAGCTACTAGATGAGAAGCATATGAGAGCACTTAATCATTTGAAGGTTTATCAGAAATGAGTGTCAAGAGGATACAACAAATGGATCATACCTCATCAATTTGAGGTAGGAGATCTCATTTTAAAAGAAAACTAGTTTAACATAGTCAAGGATCGAGAAAAGAAAGACAAGTTTGAGCCCAACTTGTTAGGACCATATGTTGTGGTCGCTAAGTACGATTTAAGGGAATATAAATTGGCTCACTTGGATGTTGAGAAATTAAAGGAACTAAAGAATGAAATACATCTCAAGCAGTTATATGATTGAATATGAGGTTCCGTAGAAAAGAATTAAAAAACAAGCAAAATAAAAATAAAAATAAAGAAAAAGTAAAAAGAAAACAAGTCATCCAACTGTGAAAACCACACAATTGTGGCACATTGGGTAAGTCCTTGGGTGAAAACAAACTTTTGGCACTTAAGGAGGATTCATTATTCATAAGCAACTCTCACATCTGGATAGGTAACAATCGCTTCTATCTAGGGCTAGTTTTCCTAAAGTTTAGGGATCCTCTTAAACCTATCCTTTATGGTCCTTGATTTAGTTAATCTATTCTTGTATATATGTGAAGGAATCATGCCTTTGTACATTCCCATTTAAATGCTGGGGGCAGCTTCACATCTTCTCATTCTTGTACATACCGCATGGAATTCTGCCCTTGTATATCCCTTTCTATTACTAGGGGAATCCACACTTATTTGTTTATTATATATAGCTTTGGAAAACCTTTTCAAAAAACACAAAATCATTCAAATATATTAGAAAACCATAAAAATCTGAAAAACCCTTTTTAGGGTCAAAGATACAAAAACAATGTGAATAGTAGCCTTGAAAATTATCTTTAAGATAACACAAAAAATAGTAGAAAACATTTCAAAATTGTCCCGCAAAAACAAAGTAGTGGTTTTCTTACTTTTAGTTAACGGTTTGTAGAGTTTTGATTGCGTTATCTTTCTATGTTGTGTGCTTTAAATTGGATTCATGTGCTTAGTTTAAAGTGTTACTTTAATTTGTTGAACATAGGAATTGAGTTCATTTTTATCTTGCATGCTTGTCAATAATTGTGTTGTATTAATTTGATTTGATTAATTAGGCCATGAAGCTCTCTCGTCTGCAAGGCTGGTTTTCATCTTTGCAAGATAACACAAAACTTGTTAAAGACTTTCTTTTCTTCTATCTATATTCTTCTATTTTATCCCGAACATTATTCTAAGTACTAACTCATATTTTTCTTTTACACTTTTCCTATTTTCTTCTAAGTGTTGGCTATAACACATCTTCGATGCCTGCGTGCCCTTCAAGATGCCTGCGTGCCTAGAATGTGTGCGTCATCTTTCTAGCACATATGTTCCCTTCATGATGCGTGCGCCTGCAAACTTTCCACCCCTTCTGACATGCACATGCACATGCACATCCTTCAGGACACATGGGCACACTGTTTAACACATACACCTACGCACACATGTTTTTCCTCCCCAGACGCTTGCGCACTGCTTTTGGCACCTGTGCCCATGTGCACACATTTTTCAACATATACATGTGTGTGCACATTCTTTTTCAATGCATGCACATTCCCAATGATGCTTGCACACCCCTAAGGCATGCACACACATTTTCGCTACCCTAATTACGCTAATAAATGCAATTAAATGACAAAATTGACAGAGAAGGATATGACCCTCATGAAGGGTCCATTTTCCTCCTCCCGTGCATACTCTCGGACCACATCTACATGCCTCATAAGGTTTTGCACTCTCGCCATCTCTCTCGCAGCTTAGAGAAAACTCATGGTAAAAATCAACAAAGGTTTGGTAACAAATGAACTATTAACGATTATTTACCCCCCCTGGGGAGGGTATGTAGGTTCATTTTACCTAGTTACGCTACATTTTCACCCGCCGATTTGGCCAAATGCCATGTTTCACCCACCATGATCATTCTATCTTCTTATATAACCATTCATGTAATTTATTTTTAATAAATTGACGTTTTTTGCTCATTTTTAACCCGTCGGGGCATATTTTTTTGACTCGACGCCCATTTCTTCTTGCGGGGGAGTTTTTCATTCTTTTAGGAAATATTCCAATCTCTAAATTCTTCTGACCAATCAAAAACTCTAAAAATAAAAAAATATATTAAAAAATCCAAAAAAATCGTAAAAAATTAAATTTTTTGCAAAAATAATTGTAAAACGCTGGTAAACTATTGAAATTTGTGTCAAATGCATGGTATTCATCTCATATCTTGCTTGTGTTTTCACGTGTTTTGGAACCAAATGACTCATGGATCACCTAGATCTACAACCATTTATAAAGCTAGATGTCTTGCTTCGTCTATACTCTAGGCACAACGAGTTGCCCAGTACTATTTCGTAGCGTACAATGCTTTCTCATTAGACCCCTTTTCCTTCATCAATTCCCCTCGCATGTATCCTTGATCGGGGCACCACTTTTAACCATTTCCGTTTATCACTAACATTTGGGAATTGAAGCTCGATAAAAAAACATTTGTGTAACTATTTTGAACATTGTTGGTTTGAGTATCTGTGTTTGTACTTGTTTCCCCGTTAGATCAGCTTGTTTACTTCTCGCATTGCATTGTATTTTGTATGTTGCATGGAGTTGGCATTTTAGCAATGGATAATTGTTTGTATTCTGGATTTTCATGTTAGTTTACACATTTATTGTATGCTTACATTTTTAATAAGGACCGATGATGAAGATTACTAGCAATATGATGAAAATAAAGTTGTTTAAAAGACACTGGATGGATTTTAGCTCACTCCCCCTTTTTCCTTCTACCAATTTTTCTTCTCTCTCCATCGCACTCAACTTCACCATTCTTCCTCGACATTTCTGCACACTGCTCTCGATATAAATCTAAACCATTTGGTGTCTCGCCATTTAAGCGGACAACTCCCCTGTCAACTCAGTTATTCAAGTATGACGTGGAAGATAAGCAACGCCAATGAAAGCTGTAGGATAACATTTCATGGGTACTTCGTACTCCATATCGACGAGACTAGTATCAATTTCTCTCCTTCATATATCTATGTTCATCTATCTATCTCCATATATCTGTCTTCCATCTATCTCCTTCATCTTTTTGATTGTCGATTGACCTCTTTTCATCACCTCATCGACACTCGAGGGGGCATCCTTCATTCTACTAATTTTTCTTCTACTCCTATTAAATTTTTTATTTTCTTATGCTTGTCTACTATCTTTGAAGTGGCGTAGCTTACGCCACCCCAAAGAGGGGCAAATGTAGACACCTATAGTTTGATCAAAGCAAGTTTTTTTATTAAACTTGCAATAATTATTCTAATCCCCATTAATTAACTACACTATGCTAGTTAAATAACCCGCCTAAATCTCTCTAAACCCCTAAATCACACTAATACCCCTCTAAATGACTTCCACAAGCCTATCCCCATTAATTAAGCCACTTAGGGTTAATTAATCCCCTTTCACTTTCCAAAAGGCACTTACCTTTTTAAAAGTGCATTTCCCTTTCCAAAGTGCATGTCATTTGGATTTCACCTTTTGGGCCTTTTGTCCCACATGCATCCAAACCATCCCTTTCTTGAAATCAAAAATCTATAAATAGACCTCTACCCCGCTCACTTTTTCAAAGAACACTTCTCCTTCTTTAGTATAATTATATTATTTTCCTAGGTTATTGAGCATTCTTCCATTTTTATTGAGCTATTATCTTACATTGCATATTTAGACTCAAGCTTTAGTAAATGAGGGGAACCATATGGTATTACAACAATTAATGGTGAGCCTTCATTCTCAAACCCTTGAGCATCAAACAATTAAAAATGATTGCTAGGATCTTCATAGGTTCATGTTTTGTAGCATTCAAAGAGTAGAGAGTAGTATATACATGTTAGTTTGATGTTTTGTCAAAGTTATAATGCATGCATAGGAGTAGCTCTTGCTTATATCTTATCTTGATGGTTCATAGTTGAGTGGGAAAATATTTGAGGTTTCTTTAGTGTACTAGCCTCATTTCTATATATTTTCTAAATTATACATGCTCACAGGTCTAAGATGTAGTGCAACACTCAGTTATAAGTCCATTTTTACAAAAGTTGAGGACAGTCTGAGCCCTCATTCTACATCTTTATTTTTTAAGATTTGATGTCTATTTCAGGGTTTTGCAAGTTTATGTTTCATTGCAGGTTTCTAAAAATTTCAACGATTATTTTCTGAATCCATAGTGACAAAATGCGAGCATCAGCTAACATCTTGCACCCTTAAGAATTTGGGTTTTTGTGAATTTCTACAGACATAGGCACCCAGAAATAGGCCAAGGCACTCGCGGGATCCCCTGTCCCTCTCCAGGCACCCCAATATGGCCTCCTTTTCAAGATCTACAATTTTATGAGCTCTAGTGTGACAGTCAGTGCTTCAGATTTCTCTAATTTCAAACTCTATGCACTTTCCAGAACTTGACGAATCATCTAAGGAATCTTACATGTCTTTGCACATTAGGGTTTCATTATTTATTGTTTATTTTACTTTGGTATATTTATGTATTTCATTGCATCATTTATTTACTACTACTATGACATAAGATTAGGCACAATATATTTCATATTTTGCATAATCAAATTATATACAACCATGGTTATTTTTCAGTTTTTGATTTCTATTGGTTGCGGGCTATGCCTTATGTTATGCCTTATCATTGTTTTCTTATGGTTGCTTCAGCCTTGATTGTCTTGTGACATTGCGAGTGATGTCCCATGTATGCAACCCACTTTTCATGGTACCATATTGTCTTCATACTTTCTTACTACATTGTATTATATTGCATGCTAAACCTTTTACACTAATACTTGTTTCTAGCCTACTTTGTTTGTATGTACCTTGGCTTCTACCATACACATCAACTACCCCCTGTAGGTATGCAATACATGATATGCATATCAACTTCAGGTCCTCTCCTTTAGGTCACATCCTCCTAAATTCTTCACATATACTCCAAACGAGGGGGGCATCTATTGGGTAAATAAATCACCTTTCCAGCAACACAAAGTTATAGAACAAATCAACACAATACATAATTAATCAAAGCACATAATCAAAGATTGGTCTTGAATCTGATATGGACCAAAAAAACAGAGTAGACACTAGTGCCCAATAGTAGACAAGAACGGTGGGTGTCGGTGCTCCACCTAGGAACTTGTGTCCTAGGGTAAAAACTGACACTTTCTCAGTTCAACATGGTTTTAAGTAGTTTACAATATATTTCTACAATATTAGGCACTTGCCTTCAGTTACAGAATTCAGTCATTTAGTTACAAATAGTTCTAATTGGTTACAAATCAGGGATGTGCCATCTGCAGTGGCGTTTATTTGAGAAGTGTCATGGAAGGAGAGAAAAATAGACCTCTCTCCCTAACACTCTTATTTTGGCATGAGATCTCCCAAAAAAACTCTCTCTTGGCATGAGATCACCCAAAATACTTGCTCTTGGTGTGAGATCACCCAAAAACCCCACCCTAGAAAATAAGACACTCAAATTCAGAAACATCTCCAAAACAACTAGGACAACTGTATATCCTTTACTCTCTCATACATTAGGTGCACTCTTGCCTTAACTAGTCCATTTACACACTATTTTTACATACTTATACATATATCACTCTATTTTTTCACATACAAGACTTTGAATTCTCTTTTCCTCTTCTTTTAGAGGTTTATCTATATACGTAGCAAGAAGTAGCCCACATATGTGAGCACAATTTCAGACAACACACTACTACGCATATGCATAGTTTCCACACTTCATTCTATGATCACTTCTTTACTTGTCCACTAAGAACGTTATCAAATACACTTCTCTTCAACTCACAAGATATACATTTTCTATCTACTTTATGCTACCAAGTATTCAATCAACAACATAAAGTGGGGGTAAATGTAGACACAAAATATATGAACTTAGGTACAGTTCTAGGTATTAAAGCATACTAATGTATACATGATTCCTAAGTAAGAAAACTAATGGTTGGAAACTTATTTTGGACCATTTTGTTTAACTCTTTCAATTTTATTGGCCTTACATATCTTATAGCTCTATCGAAACTTTACTGATTTATCTTTTATGGCCTTATACACTAGCGCCCAGTTATGTTAGAAACACTCAAGTACTCCTGTTCCTCCTGGGTGCTCCCAACCTTATTTATCTTCTTCTTGCTCTTTTGGATCTCTTTCACTTCTTGGTCACCTTTTAAAACTTTGGGTCAGCCTTTCAGTTGTCAATTACAAAATCCAAACAAGGGAATCATATACATACTTAGTTATTGCTCTCAAATAAGGGGCCAAACATCATAAGCAATATCTATCATTACCTAACCTTGCACCAAATGAACAAGAGCATTACACATACACATCTAACACTTTCATACAAGGGATAAGGGTTGCATCAATTTGCATACACAACATAGGAGGGGAGATCATTATATTCCATCACACACATTCTACATACTCGACACATTCTAGATTCAGCCCGCTATAATCATGCAACTTGCACAAGGGAAACCTAGGGCATCATTGCACACCCAAGAACAAATAAATACATGGAGTATGAAATGTAATGCAACTCTCGATCATAAGTTAACTCTTCAGGTGACCGCCAGGCTCAGTTTGACTCCCCATTCTACATCTTATTTATTAGGCTTGATGTAGTTTTTGGGCATGCGTAGCTAGATATCTATTTTCCAAGTTATAGGTACGACCAACAACATTAAAATGAAGCCAAAGTGACAAATAAATATCAATAGCGAAGCTCCTCCAGCTCAAAAATACCAGAACTTGAGTATTTGAGTAGTCACTGGCATCCAAAATGGTCACTAGCGCCCAAACACTCATGTCCTCCTATGGGCGCTTCTGTCCAATACAATTCTGAGTTCCAGAATCCTCGGCGATCCTTGAAGGAACTGTTTCTAGTCTGTTCCAATAAATACTTAGTCTAGACCACTCTCAGATCGCATGAAATTAGTTAAGTCATCTCCCCTCTTTCATTTGATTAGGGTTTTATATATTTAAATGCTTATTGCTTGTCCATTAATGTATATTATTAGCTGTAGTACATTACTTTAAAATTAAGATTTAATTTAATTTAGATTAAATCATAGGCCGAGAAGGTTGCACAATTAGTTAAGTGGGCCACATTGATTGGTGAGAGGGACATTGTGACTGGAAAGAGAGATGGACTGAGCCAAAAACTCACTACTATATAGGTGAAGCTTACATATGCCAGAGCTGATAGAGACATATATAGGAGAGATAGAGAGGCCTTGTGAAATCCTTGTTGAGTGACAAGCCCATCAATATAAGGGGGTGAGCTACAGACAACCCGATCTCAAACTAGTGGTCAGATGGGACCACTTAGTGATGTGAATGTGGATTACTACTAGACCTTATGTGATGAGATTCATTATTTTGAGGACATATTGAGGCAACGGCTTCTAGATGAGCCTTGCTATACTTTTTTTTTTGGCACAATGACGACATGTTCCATTAAGTAGTTCCGCAAGCGTGGGCCAACCATGTAGAGGTCCAGGTGAGGGACTAACTAGAGGCCCAAATGACGATCAGGGGAGTAACGCCTGAGGGAGTGTATAATCAATGAAAATTAAGTTTATTAGGTAATTTTGTAGATACATTATGATGTATGATGCTCTTTTTTGAAGCCTTTTTTGATTATGTATAGATATGAGGTTCTTGAAGCCCTTGATGATGTATAAACACTTTTGATATGTATATACATGATTTCGATATTTTAGTCATGTTTTGAGTTTTGTAATGATTGCAATGTGATGAATATGGACTGTAGTTAGATGATGATTTATTTAATGAGTTTAGTTATGACTTCAATATGACGAGTTATGGATGTATGTGAAATATATATTTTTATATTAGAGATGTTTGATGTGATTTTTATGATCTATGGATATGTTTGTGATAGATGATGATGATGATGATGATCTTGTTGTTTGATTAATGCACTATATGATGGATAGGAAAAAAAATGTGGGATGTGTGTGCTTCCTTAATTTTCTTAGACATATGTATAGTGTATGATGCTAAAATTGGTTTATATGTATGACACTGCACATGTGGCCTTGTAAATAATGTTAATATATGACTCATAATGGTTAGTCATACTAGGATCATAAATGGATGTGGGATAGTTATATCTATCCATTTCTTGACAGATGGGAAGGTTTTGTGCATAGCTAAGAATGGGGAAAAAAGTTCTTCTTGATAGTTCCAAGGGTTTTTTCCCCATCCTTTATCATTATATTGTACAAGTTGATTGATGCAGGAAGATTATCATTTTATGGGAAATTGATCAATGCAGGAAGATTTCCTAGGATGGTTGATTTTTCTTGTTTTGATAATGAGTGGCTGATTGATGTGGGAAGCCCCTTTTTGATATGAGGACTGATCAATGTGGGAAGTCCTTTTTTTGTATATTTTTATTGGGTATCCATCCTTTGAGGGAGTGGTCTACAATTTTATTGAATTTTTTGATTTTATGGTAGCCATCCTTCGAGGGAGTGGTCTATGATTTTATTTGACATAATTTACTTTTTGATAGCCATCCTTTGAGGGATCATTCTATGTTTTTATCGTATCCATCCCATGGATATTTTTGATTTTTGAACTGAGGGAAACCTTAGGTAACCACTTTAGAAGGGGATAAGATAATCATGCAAGCTACACTTATATCCTTTTCATGTCATAAAATGGGATAAGATAGGGGCATGGTGAGAGTAATGATTGCGAGGTTACCTAATCGTGAGCAGGGAACTTGTCTGTATGGAATATGTTATGAGTAGAGTCGTGGTGCCCATATTCACGGTCATGAATAGGTATGCTGACATGGAAAGCCACATAGTTCCAAATCATTACGAGGATTATAGAATGTGTGGGTTGATGGATGGAGATCGTAGTTTGACTAAGGTCTTATGAGTTGATATTTTAATAGTAGAATGACCACAAGTGTAGGGTCATTAAGAGGCTCCTTTTCTAGGTTTACCATCAAGGGAGGCTAAATGATAAGCCACCATACCCATATTTATGAGTGATAATATATTAGTCCAAGCTAGTTTGGAGAAAACTTCCCATGCATTTACTCTTTTCCATGTTAGTGACATGTTGATTTTCTTTGAGAACAAGATAACCAATGTTAAAGTCACGTTGTCTAATATGTTTTTCATAGGATCATTTGATTTGTTATTGATAGACGTTGATATGTTCAAGGGTAGTTAGACCACATTTTCATCTAAAACTTCTAGTTGTGACATACATTCTTGACAATAATCTTCATCATGGATGAAGTCTTTGAGAGAAATGTGTAAGGATGGGATCTAAAATTCAAGAGGAAGAACAAATTTAGTGTTGTATACTAAGGAGAAGGGCATATCACCCATAGGTGTTTGAAAGCTAGTCTGATATGCCCATAATGTAAATGGGATTTGAAGATGTCAATTTCTACTAGCTTGGTCAAAAGTCTTCATGAGGATTTTGTTGAGTGGTTTATTGGATGCTTCAGCTAGGCCTGTTAGCTTATGGATAATAAGGAGAGGAAAATATGAGCTTGATGTTGTAAGTGTCACAAATTTTCTGAACTTTCTTATTTTTGAATGATTTGTCATTATCTATGATGATTTTATGTAGTATGCCAAAGTGAAAGATAATGTGATGATGGATGAAGTCAACAGATATTATTTGATTTAGTATGAGATAAGGGGAATTACTTCCACCTATTTTGTAAAATATTCAGTTGCTCATAATGATAGAATTGTGTCATTATGATGAATAAAGGTTTAATAAGATAAGGTCAATACCCCCATTGTGAAAATGGCCACAAGTCTTGTGTTGGTTGAAGAGCATGGATGGGGATATGTGTGAGATTGGAATGTTGTTGACATTTGATGCATTTCTTGACATAGTCACAACAATTCTCGGTTAAGCATAGGCCAATAGTAGCCCATATGTAGGACCTATTTAATGCAACAAATAAACCATTGAAATGTCCACCACATATGCCATCATATACTTCTTGGATAACTAGATGATCCTTCAGAGTTTTAAGACACCAGAGGAGGAGGTCATCATATCCTATTTTGTAAAGGATACCTCCTAGTATTACGTAGTGGGATGCACGTTGTTGGAAAGATATTTTACCATTTTTGGATAGATCTAGAGGGATTTTTCTAGTGGAAAGATAATCATATGTCTAAGTATACCAGGTGTTAGATGAGATATCTTCTATATGATTAATGGTGGGAAGATCAATGTTGGTGTAAGACTGGACTGATCCAAGTTTTTGTATGACAACAAAGAGTTTGGAATCATCTAGTGATAAAGGAATGAGAGAGGTGACGTTGAAGCCATGGTGTCCACAAATTTGTTAGATGATCGAGGGGTGGTTTGAATTTTGTAAGGTCAAAGAGTTGTAGCAAGTCTTCAATGATGGTTTTGTATTTTTGTAGGACCTCATTTTTACATTGATAGATCCCTTTGATTTGATTGATGAAAAGTTGTGAGTCTCCATAAATGTCAAGAATTTTTACACCAAGAAAGGTGGAGGTCTGAAATCCCATGATGAGAGCTTCGTATTCCACCATTTTATTAGTGCATTCAAAATTAATTTTGAAATATAACAGAATATGTGTGTCCCAAGGGGTATTATGACTATTTCGGCACAACCCCTTCTTTTCATTTGGACCCGTCAAATAACAAGGTCATTTTAAGAGGGGTGTTTACATGATTGAGAGTGTTGATAGATTCTGTCAAGGAAGTGTTCCACAAGGTAATTGATTAGCAAGGAAGATGGGAGCTTTTGTGAGCTGATTGGACAATGACCTACCCTTGAATGGACTTTTGAAAGATAAATTCTATGTCAAATTCAATCATGAGTGTGAGCCATCTAGTGATACGATTATTGTGATAAGGATTAGAATGTATAGATTTGAGTGGGTTAAAGTTTATGACAACATAAGTTTTGTGATTGAGAAGGTAGTGACAGAGTTTGGAAGTTGTGAAGTACAAGGAACAACACAACTTTTCAACTTTGGAATAATGAGTTTTATAATTGTGGAGGGTGTGACTTATGTAATAGATGACTTGCTCCTTACCTTGTTTAACATGATGTGTGAGCATGGATCCCAAGTAATGGTCAGTTGCAGAGATGTAAAGATAGAAGGGATCCCCCTCACGTGGAGGTGTAAGCACTAGTGGAAATAAAAGATATTGTTTGAGAGAATTGAAGGCCTGTTGAAAATTATCACCCCACTTAAAAGTGGGTGTCATTTCTTATAAGATGATGAAAAGGTTGATAACATTTTGATAATTGAGAGATGAAGTGAAGGATGGATTGAACCTTTCCTTGAAGGATACAAAGTTGTTTGAGATTAAATGGTGGAGGAATTTCGATGATGGCCTAGACTTCAGTAGGGTCAACTTTAATTCCTCTTATAGACACTATAAACCCTAAGAGTTTCCCTATGATAACTTCGAACATGCATTTAACATGATTAATATGGAGAAGTAAATATATCATACGTGTAAAAATCACATCGAGGAAAACTAGATGGTCTCTTCGGTGTTTGGGCTTACCTAAGAGATCATCGGTGTAGTCTTCTGTGGTTTTGTGAACGAGGTCATGAAATATGTAGGTCATGCCATGTTGATAAGTGACTCCTGCATTTTTTCAGGCCAAATAAAATTACTCTATAACAGAAGGTGCTCCACAGGGTGATAAATGATGTCTTGTGTTGATCCTTTGGTATGACGGGGATTTGATTGTAGCTAGATAAACCATCCATTAGGGAGAAAATCTTGTGGATTTCCATTATATCGACGAGCTGATCAATGTTTGGTAAGGGAAAATCCACTTTTGGGAAAGCGATATTAAGGTCACAAGTCATATAGGTTCAGGTCTCAGAAGTTAGTGTTAGGTTACATATATTTTACTATAGTTGAATTTTCCTAGTAATTGGGTAATTAGTGAATATGGTTATATTTATATAACCATTAATTGAAATTCCCATTAGTGGCATAATCAATAGGTATTATATGAAGTTGGAAGCTTATGAAAGAATACACCTGTGCATTTCTTCTGGTTGAATATCTATATATATTGCAGCATGTAGTACATGCATTTTGTGATTAATAAAATATTCCAAGGCTTTCATGCATTCTAGATAAAATAGTTAATTTTTTTGGAAAGAAGACATTGGTTCTTCTTTGACTTATGACATGAGGATGCATCTTACGGATTTTGCTTTACAATTTTAGCATCTGAATAGTTGATATTGTGAATAATGATATTAGGTTTTATACTAGACATGTCACTATAAGACCATGTGAAGTATTAAATGTGTTTGGATAAGTAAGTGGTGAATTCTTGGAGTTCATGTGGGTCTAAAGATTAGACTGATATTGACGATGTATAACGGCTCATGATGGTGTGCCCATATTAACATCAGTGGTTGATTCATTGACAAGCGTATGTACATATTAGAAGGTAAAGCTTTCTGAAGATAGTGATCTTCAACACCCATATAAGTCTAAGATAGTGTCATCATCGTGACAATGGATAATTTTGATAGTGGGAGAATTCTTCCTTTATCATGTGTGGTAATGTTAGGGGAAGGGTTTTGGATTTTACGATTAGACTTGATAAGTTAGTGGTCCAAGTGTAATAATATTGACTAAAAAAAGTCCGGAGGAATGGATACAATGTCGTCATTGTCAGAGGGTGAGTTTGATAATGGTGATAAGGGTGTTTGGGGTTATGATGTTAATAATGAAGGATTAGAGGAAGAGGCTTTGAAGCCAAGGTTGTGTTTATCATGAGGTCTCCATATATCTTCAAAGGGCAAGTCATGTGGACCCTGTTCATATTGACCTAGACTGAAGCCCTTCCACATGCAATGGTGGTGGTAGGTTTGGGTGAACTAAGGTTTGTCGAAGAATAAAAATTTTGACAAGAAGGGATTTACGTGTGGTTGATCATCAAGATGAGAAGAAGTTTGGTCTATACTTCCGTAAACAAGTTGTGTGCGAAGGAAAGGGGGACTAAAAAATGATATTTCCTACATTAGGCTCATAGAGCGGTTGTTTGTCATGTCTCCCATATGTTTAGGCATAGCGAATGCATTGAGGGTTAGTGTTAGGAATTATTTGGTTTAGTGCATAACATAAGTGTTGATATTTACCTATGGTAAATTATTCAATGTGTAATTTAATATATTATTAGGTTAGTAAATTGTTATTAGTTGTTATAAATAATAATAACAATTATATGTATTTGGGGATGTGAGTTTAAAAAAACTCACGTAGGAGGTTTGAATTGTTATAGCCACCTATTATATTTTAGGATGGCTATTTTCCTATTTCTATGGATGCCTTCTAATGTGGTGAATATTGGAAAAATTGAATATTATTCGTACAAGTCTCATTATGTGTTATCTCTATCTCTGCAAATCTATTGTATGTTCATCATCTGGTATCAAAGAAAGTATGGCTATGTAAAGAGATCCATGAAGGGGAATATTTGCTACAAGTTATGGCTGCCCCGCCAATGTGAGTATTTATTAGCTGAGAGAATGAGAGCTTAATATTTAGATTTTTTTAGCAATCTTCAGAGTATTTAATGAATTATCATATTATATATTATTTGCATAAGAGTGGACTGGTAATAAGTGTACAAATATTAAATAAAGGAGATAGAGGAGTGATTATTTATTTATTTGAATTTGGCATCATCCTTCTTAAGATTTGATGGTCGAATTGCATCCAATAGTTTTGATTGTAATTCTTAAGTTGTAGATTCATCTAGAAAAGATTTTTCATGTTGGCATCTATCTCAAGAAGCAATCCAAAGTTGAAAAGCTTCAAACATGTGTAAAAATATAGATCTAGAAAGATCTGTTTAATTTTGACAATGATCTCCAATGATTTTGGACTTGAAATGCAATCACCAACAATTAGGGAAAGTTTCCAACAATTTTGCTAAATAACCAGTGATTCCTTAGAAATATCTAGTGATTTGTAGAACCAATGGAAATATATTGAAACAATCTTTCTGACACATTTTTGGTTTGTAAAATGGAGCTACGGTTCTCAAGCTATTGTCAAAACATCAAAGCTTGGTTTTTGTTAGATTCAAAGCCTCACCATCATAAATATTTACATCATGAGCCTCAAAGATAAATCAAGCTAATTTAGCTGTAATGTCCCTCTTATGGGACCAATGGGGAATGCCAATCAAATAAGTAGAATCAACTCCAAAGAATGATCAAACTCAACAAACAAGGATTATGGAATAAATTTTGCAATAATCAGCGATCAAATTTTCACATTCCCTTCATATAATATCAATGAAATCTTCCTACAAACTGCTGCTATAAACACTACTTCCACAACATAAAAAAATTATTCACTTGATCAACTTGAAAATACTGATAACCCTTCAAATAAACCAAGGAGTTCGCTGCTCCAAATGTATATAAAAAGGTTCACAAAATCAGATTAAGTAATACCTACAGATCATTGCAAAGAGGAGTTCAAAATACCAACTACTCATGCACTAAACTCAGTCCACTTCACTTAGGAAATTAGCATCACAATGCAACACAAATTCTCTTCTCAACATGTATGAAGAAAGGCATATAAAATTAGACTTACAAGTCACTAGAAACTGCTCCTTTAAATTCTCATGAAATCAGATCCAACTCCACCTATAGTTCGCTGGATAAGGGCTAGGAAGCACCTTCAAACAGATCGCTGTCGGGAGAGCATTCAAAACACATATTGAACCCAATCGATTCATTTAATAAATACTCGGAGATGTATCCTAGTTAGATATGTAATTAAAGACCTTAAATTACCTTCATCATATGTAAATCATAGTTCGCCACGACTAGGATAAGTCAACCACAAACAAGATATTCAAATTACTAATAATCACTGCCAAAAATATATGTTTTGCACACAAATATGAGCCTCTTAGAGGAAGTCTATAGAAAAAGAGGGAATAACAGACTTATATGGATGAAGATACGATTAATAATCAGAATATTTTATCACTAATAGGTCTCCAAGCAAGTCATCAACAACAATATAGTAAGAGGGTTTTGCCAGTTAACATTTTCCACCAAAATGCATAGCTACAACCAACCTAATATTATAATAAATTACGCCAAGCATAGGAGGTACAATATCTGAATAAATCATTATCAAAGATATATATTTGCACTCAAAACCAGTCACTATCAATAATGAATTAATACCACACAACTCCGTGCCCATACAGGCTTAAAAACACACATTCAAATGCCTAACAACCCTCTAAGGGAGTCGTTGAGTGTAGGATAAAATAGTAGATTTATATTAATTATAAATTAGTATAATATCCATCAAATACCATCATGAACTTGCCTCAAATGAAGTCGCTACAACAAGGGCACAATAACATGCAAAAAGTTGATCCATCCACACAACTAAATGCATGCAAACAGTCCATAATGAAACCAAGGAAAACCGCTAGGGTTTAGAGGAATTATTCACCAAAATCAATTTGCAAAACACTCACAAAACCAGCTGCTACAGTGACATCGCTACAATGATTCACTATAGTAGAAAATGCAGATTTTTACTTGCAAGTTTGACCAAAATATTTGCCAAAGCCAAAAACATGGATCTCACAAATAACTTCTTCAATTTAATCTTCAATAACTAGTTACAATAGATCTCTAAAGAAAATAGAAAGAGAGCATCAATGGTGAGAATCCATCCCTACTCCAAGCATGGAATCAAATCAATTTCATCCAAAAGCATAACCCAACTCGAGGAAATGCGACCCCTCTTTATAGAAATAAGAGGTGCAATCTCCAATGTTCAATCATTTAATGTTTTCCCCTTAAATCAAAATAAAAATAAAAATATTTAATAAGCTACTACTTGTGCACTTTATTTAATTTCTTAATTTAATATTAAGAAATAACTAACCTATGTGCACCTTCTAGACTACTTAGAAATTACCACTTGTAGCGCTAGGCATACCAAGGGGTTACAATGTAAATAGAAGAGTTAATCAATTTGGTAGTAATGTCTCTCAAAAAGGGGGAAATTACATTAGCAATATGACATTAGAGGTTGGAGGAAACAGAGGATGAAGGACAAATAACGTCCTCTTGTCAGTCACCTATAACTGGGCCGCATCACTGGTTTGGTGACATGTGTGTGTTTCTTTTTTTGTTTTCAGCATAGTCTTCTGATTTCAGATTTATTTGTGTTGTGTTATGGAAACTTCACATTGTGGGGGGAATGAAAAATTGTTTCAGTTTTTTTTAGTGATGAATAAATGCACTATCATGAATTTTGATATGTAATCTCCTAAAGAGCAGCAATGATGAGAGCTGAGTAATGTACTGCAACATCATGATATTGTGGTTGTTGGATCCACTAGAAAACCATCTATAGTTGTGGTTGTTAGTAATCGTATGGAAAAACTATGTATAGTTGTGGTTGTTAGTAATCCATTGGGAAAACTATCTTTGGTGTGGTTGTTGGTTAACCACTTGGAAAACCATCTAGAGGTTGTTGGTATTGTCCTAGAAACCATCCAAATCATGAGCAAGCTACGAAGCGGCACATTACAGTACAAGGCAGGTTTTCCCCATGTTCGCAATAAGGGGGAGGGAATGTTAGGAATTCCTTAATTTAGTGCATAGCATAAGTGTTGATATTTACCTATGGTATATTATTCAATGTGTAATTTAATATATAAGTAGGTTAGCAAATTGTTATTACTTGTTATAAAAAACAATAATAATTATATGTATTTGGGGATGTGAGCTTCAAAAAACTCACGTAGGAGGTTTTAATTGTTATAGCTACCTCCTATATTTTAGGATGGTTATTTTCCTATTTATATGGATAATTTATAATTTGGTGAATATTGGAAAAATTGAATATTATTCGTACAAGTCTCATTCTGTGATCTCTCTCTCTCTCTATGCAAATCTATTGTATTTTCATCAGTCATAAGGTGATACTCCCCTAGTGATAAAATTTGCATGACATCTTCAAAGGATCGATCATCTGGTAGTTGGGATGAGGGAATAGAGGAGCTTCTAGAAGCTTGATCCGAAGACATGGAATTTTGTAATGGAAGTAACACATGATAGGATTTTAATGGATTTGGATCAATGGGAACTGTAAATGTTTTACCGTCGTGTTCATACTTGAGACACCAATGTAATGTGGATGGGATAAAATGAATACCACGTATCCGAGGAATACCTAGCAATATGTTATATTGGAACTCACCTTCTACAAGATAGAAGATCTCATGGAGGCTTTTAACACCTATTTTAATAGGTAAGATGAATATGGCTAATGTGGGGGCAACATTGTTGTTGAAAACATTGAGCAAAATATGTGATTGGGCCACTATGGTGTCAGGTAACTAAAGTTGTTTAAAGGTGTGAGATGATATTATGTTAATGTTATTGCCATTATCGATCATTAATCTCTTGACGAGAGTGTCCTTCATTTGGGTGGTGACTAAGAGAGGAAGGTCATGGTCCTTAGGTTGTAAGGAGGGGATTTCAGAGTCTTCAAATGCAATAATAGTAGAAATTTTAAGTGTGCCAACAAGGTAAGAAAATGGCTGGGGGTTTTCTGATGGCATTGAAATGGCGTGAAGTTCTTTGATCATAGCTTGGCGATGTTGAGGAGAATTTTGAACAAGATCATAAAGAGACATCTTAACAGGAGCTTGATGTAACTATTTAAGGACAATGTTTTATATGGATGTAGTGGAATGAGTTTGAGGTTCTGCAAGAATGAACACTTTGGCTTTAAAATCTGATGGGTTGAGTGATTCGGAAGGAGTGATGAAGATATATATGTTAGGGTGATCTTTCAAATCTTGTACATGTGTTCTTATGGTTATACAGATGACATCTATCTAGATATATATATATATATATATATATATGGAAGCGAGGGGACTTGAATGGAAGAAGATTTATTTTTACTAGACAGGATATCAAACGATGATTTGGAATTTATACGTTTAGGGGTTTTCGGAGTTGGTTTGATTTGATGTTGCGATTTGGTTGCATTGAGTCCGGTAGATGGAGTAGGATGATTTGTGTCTGATGGAAGAAGTATTTTTCTCGCGAGATGTTAGATTATGGTATGGAGGTATTTTCAGTCCTTTATGTAGTGTCCTAGTATTTGATGATAAGTGTTGAATACCTCATAGTTATACCAGGAAGGTTTCCACCCCTGACGATCATAGGGCTTAGTGGGGGAAATGTTATAATAGATGATCAAAAGATTTTTTCAAGGATGTTAGTATAATATCCTGATGAGGAGGATGATGGATGGGGAATATTGTTTGACAGTTTAGGAGCATAAGATGCTTGAGTCATTTTTTTTGTGGCACATTTAGGTGTTGGTCGAGGGACGGGTTTAGACTTTGTGATGGTGATTATAAATTTGGATAAGGGATGTGGTCCCATAATGGAAGGTAAGGACATGACATCTTGTGGTGTGTTTGTATTGCGAGTGTTTTGTGGGGTTTTTGTCTTGATAGACGAGTGATTTGTAGGTTTTTGAGTTGGATTACCAAGACTTTTGGCTTTATGTTGGGTAACATGGTCTTAGAAAGATCTATTTAAGATTTTGATGACAGTCTTCTTTTCTAGTGATTCGGAGGGATAATATGAGAAATTTCTATACGCTAGTGTATGTGGTAGGATTTGGATGTTATGATGTGGACGGGCTATGGGGATCTCAGTTGTGGTGCGAAGATCTCAAAGAAGCCATGTTGTTAAGTTGGGGTTTCAGTTTATAGAAACATTAGGTACTGCAAATGTAGATAAGATTTTGTTAACAATGTTGATATTATGATGAGACCCTGCAACATTGGGATGAGGTTAACTGCTAGATTGGAATGAGGTTAACTACTAGATGGGGATGATTCGGGAAGGGTTGTTTAAACACATGCAAATTTTGATTCAAAGATGCATTCATATTATCAAGTTTTAATTCACCGCAGTCGATAAGGTCTTGGAGGAAATTTATAAATGAAAAAAAAATCTTGATGTCATGTTCTTGGACTTAATGATACTTACAATAATCATTTTCTCTATACCATGATGGTTCTGATGTGGATATGTCGATGGGTCGGATCAGAGGGAGCTTAATCATATAAGCAGAAAGAAGTTTATCAAAGATAGTGTTATAAGATTCCCCTAAATGTGTGTATTTATGTTGAGGCTCGGGTATGTCATTCTGGATCCGAACAACCTTTGGATGCAGTTTTTAAAACAAATCGTTTGCTTGAACCTTTAGATTTTTCGTTGTTAGAAGAAGTTTTAAAATAGGACTCAGGTTTTGGTTTCTTGGATTGTAGTTTAACCTTCCCATCTTTAAGGGTATGGAGTTCTATTTTTTGGGCCATGGTAAAGGCCTCTTCAAATGTTTGGAATGAATGAATTTTAAGTATTGATGATATGTGTTTGGTGTAGGATTAAACAAACAACTCTATTGGTTCAGCTTGTGTAAGGGAGAAGGACAGTTAGTTGATAATTCCTTTCCATCTGGCAATGAAATTGGAAACGTACTCATCCTCAAATTTTTTGGTGGCATATAGGTCTGTGATGGAGATTTTACTGTTGATATTGATAGAGAAGTGTTTTAGGAAAAATTGTGCCAATTTTGTGAACAAAAAAAGGGAGTGTTGTGGGATATTATTGTACCAATCCAGGGCAGGGACATCCAAGGACATAGATAATTTCATCAACATGAGATCTTAGTCATGAGTTATAAGATAACACGCATGACGAAAGGCCTTGATATATTATTTTGGATCCTCCTTACTGTAGAATTTTATGAATTTTTGGAGTTATTAGTGTGGAGGATGGTCCTTGAAAGGCACAGATGGGTTGATAGGTTTGTTGCAAATAATTTCACAGGAAATATTTTTTTAGGTCCCATAGTGGCAGCTTTGAGGCTAGCAATTCTACTTAGTAACGCTTGCATAAGATCACTCTGAGGTGGTTATGTGTTTGAATAATAAGAAGTGGCTTGATTATAAGTGTAAGGGTTTGATTATTGATATAAGTGATACGGTAATAACATATTTTGAGAGAAGGTGATGTTTCTTGGAATGTTGTAATTGTATTGGGAGATTAATGGTTATGGAGAGGATTGAATATACTGATATGGATGGGAAATAAGAGTATAAAGAGAAGGTTTTGACTGAGGTGGAGTCTGATGAACCACAATGTATCTATAATGTGGCACACATGTTGAGCAGATAGGTTGTGAGAGAGGATGAGTACTATTGATGAGACTTGTGTTGATGGGTGGTAAGGATGTAGGGATATACATCACTAAGTTTTGACTTACGGATGTGTATTGTTGTGAGATGATAGGTTGTGTGATGGCCAAGGGGCTAGTGGAAATGGGTATGCTAGCAGAACTTGCTAGAGGAGGAAGAGGAGTAGACAATATATCACTGATTGTGGGAGTTGAAGTAACAGCAGAGTTTTGGGCACCCTGTGGATTAACTGAGGATGTAGATCTTATAGGTACTTGTTGACTAACCAAGGGTGGTGTAATAACAATGGTGTTTTGGACACCCTAAGGGATAGCAAAAGATGCAAATGATGTGGGGAATTGTTGGGTAGATTTATTTTTTGATGATATGGTATTAAGATTGAAACTAGCAACAGGAGAAAATGAGGCAGCAATAGATGTTCTCGAGTCACTAGAGGTAGGATAGGGAGCAATATGCTTTATAACTAGTTAATAGTCAAGGTCATAAAGTTTGTAATAGTTGCAAGTGTCGAATTTAGAAGATGGAAAATATTCTGAATAAGGGAAACGTACGGAAATGGGATGTCTTTTACAACAAGGTAGCTACTAAGAAAAAATGGATTGGAGTCTAAGATTTTTGTTAATACTGGGTCACCACTCTGGAATAGAACTGTGAAGGGTCAAGACAAGGAGCCTATGATGTTTTGGATACTAAGTGTTGGGAGAATGTGGAGCTGCTTGAGTTGATTCAAGGGGTTGTTAGACAGGATCCGTCATGGTTGGTATGTTTTTAATATGATACTGGATTGATTCTGTGGATTGGTGAAATGGTTACATCATGTTTGAAATGTTTTGAACATGATACTCTATTGATTCCAGGGATTATTGAATTAGGTTTGTCATGTTTGTAATGCTTTGAAGGTGATATTTTTGTCTAGTTAAAACCATGAACTAAACAAATAAGTAATAAAGAAAAGAAATACAATTGTTAATGAGATGAAATTCACACAATCACAAGAAAAATTTATTTTTTTGATTATCTAGATTTATTTAAGAAAAGTATGAAATAAAAAGACGTCTGAAAAAGAACTATAGAAGAGGATATTTAAAGTTGGTTTCAGGTGTGTTAAAGCTGAAGTCCTCAATATACCCAAAGGCATGAGCTACCCAAATCTGTGTTGGTGTCAGTATGAGGCATGATATTGGGGCCTACCCCATCACTTCATAGTCCCATAGTGATAAAGGTATCAGATGCTTAGCTGATATACCACCCTACAATGATTTATACTCAGCCAAAACACCGAGTCGACGTCCCCCATGGTGATAAAATCCAAGTAGGTAGACCTGGAAGGAAGTGTTTAGATGAAAATTTGATTTATGATGTGGTTTGGTTGTGTGTGAGGGGAATTTGTGAATGCAATTGTTTAACCCCTAATTGAGCTAGATAAACAAGTAGAAATGAAGGTTCATTTTAAGACCCAAAATAATGGTTAATTTTGAAGAAGGAAAACCAAACAATATTGTGATACTAGAAGGAAAATTAAAGAAAAGAAATGTATATGTGTTTGCTATTCCTTTTTTAGTTTTTTATTTTTAATTTTACGCATTTTTGAGCGAGCAACACCAAAGCACTTCAAGATGAAAAGTTAGATGACTTTGACAAGAAATAAAACTAGAAGATATAAAATCAGAATCAAATAAAATGGATTGACCGTCCCACAAGGCGTGCCAGAATGTTTATGATGGATTTCGGTTTGTCAATTATGCAACAAAACACCAAAAACTCAGAGGATGACAAGGTTTAACAATACCTGCATCGACAATGTAATGTCATGATGAATGGTTACAATACAGATGTGTGACTCCTTCCAGCGAATGAGAAAACTTGCACATACACAGATAACTGCACAAGCTAGATATCATGCAAAGATATGACTCCTTCTTCAACGTCTGGTGTCAAAGCAATGCCACAAAGACTCAACTTGTGTGCAATGTTGAATTGATCCTAGATGAAGGGTTGTTGCACGATAGGAAGGTCGTATATGTTGGTAATTAGATGTGCCTAACTTGGTACAATCATCTACAGTTGAAAACAAACAAATCAAACAAAACACATATTGATATACTGATTGCAGATATGAAAATATGATTAAAATGATAAAAACACAAAGATCAATGGCGATTTAGTGCGGTCTCTAGCGATTTGAGGGAATCACTGACAATTACTGTGAAAAAGGTTGATTTCTAGATATGATACAAATTGGACGTGTAACAAATGATTTATAGATTTTTATGGTCTTTAATATGACTTACTAACAAGTTGAATATAAAAACAGAAGACAAAAGCTCACCTTTGCTGAGAAATGTTAGAACACAATGTGATGGGAATCTTACAAAGTTTGTAAAGCTTCAACGGACGTGACATGGATGTTAGAGGTGCTAAGATGTGTGAAATTTTGTCTTCTAAGTCTTCGGAGTAACAAAGCTTCACTACAATGCTTGAGGATCCTATTCACAGAGGTTTGATTTTGCTTAAATAATCATCGACGATTCATTAGAATTGCTGACGATCCACAAAGAGTGGGGAAACCTGCTTGGAAGTGGTTTCAACAACCTCCAAATGGGTTGATTTGGTATGGGATGAGTGGAGATGGTTATGAAGATATTGAGGGGGTTAGGGTGTTTGAAAGTTAGGGCTAAAATGGGTTAGGATGAGTTTTAGGTGGTTAGGGAGGTTTTAGTAACTTAGGATGGGTAGAATAGGTTTTTACTGTGGTGAGATGTGATTTTAGGGGTAATAAGATAGGTTTAATATTTTGAATGAAATTGTGAGGGATGTGTATGGACAAAATAGGGTACCAAAAACATGTGTCTACAAGATAAACTAATGTAAAACAATGTGTCTTTACTATATATTTTATTGCTTCAATAAATACTTGATTTGTCTAAGCAATTATAAATGTTCAATTATTTCCTTCTCTAAAAACTTCTACTTAAACATTTATGTTTTGATAAAATAACATGTCTCCTTAAACAAATTTCTTATATTTTCAAAAATTAATATATGAACTAGAATGTGTATTTTCATACAACTAAACTATAAATTAGAATTTCTGACATGTAATATGCAAATTTTCAGCAAGGTAAACTAATGCAAAACAATGTGTCTCTACTAAAGATTTTATCACTTCAATAAATACTTGATTTGTCTAAGCAATTATAAATGTTCAATTATTTCATTCTCTAACAACTTCTACTTAAACAATTATCTTTTGATAAAATAACATGTCTCCTTATATAGATTTCTCATCTAGTTTTAAAAATTAATATATGAATGAGAATGTGTATTTTTAGACAACTAAAATATAATTAAAATTTTATTGACATGTAATTTTTTTTGTAGATCTTTAAACACTTTTGACCGAAGCTATGAACTAGGGGGTTCTTGGGTCCCCTCCCTTAACAATGCCAATGCCCTCAGACAAGATATTACAATTAAACCAACACAATCACAAACCACGACTACTGAGCTTGCACCGACGATGCAATTTTTTTCCGCTAATGTCGTTTTTAGAGCCACCAACCGCCGCTAATGTCAATGCTGACGATGCAAAGTCCGCCACCGCCGAAAAGAACCACCAATTGCAACCACCAACCACCCAACAAGATTTGAACTTGGGTGGATCCAAACACAATTGTCTGTCTTAACCGATCCACTCAAACCCCATTGGCGACATGTAATTTAATTTTTAATAATAATAAAATTAAAGAAATAGAAAACTAAAAAGCTCATAAGAAATGTGCACTTCATATTCTTATAATATTTTATATTATTAAAAATCACATCTTTAACATACTTTACATCTTTGAAAACAATTGCTAGTATAAACACTTAGTTAAAGATAACAAAATATCTTAGATATTTGTGTTTTGTTTAATACAATATAAAATGGAAAACAAATCAGTTATATGCAAATTTTCATCGAAGTGAACTAATGAAAACCAATGTGTCTCTACTATAGATTTTATTGCTTCAATGAATGCTTGATTTGTCTAAGTGATTATAAATGTTCAATTATTTCCTTCTCTAATAACTTCTACTTAAACACTTATGTTTTGATAAAATAATGCCTCCCTAAAAATATTTCTAATCTATTTTTAAAAATGAATATATAAATTATAATGTATATTTACAGATATTTAAAGTAAAATTAAAATTTTATCGATACTTAATTTAATTTTTAATAACAATAATAATAAAACGAAACTAAAACCCACATAAACACGCACTTCATATTCTTATAATATTTTACATTATTAAAAAAATCACATCCCTATCATCCTTAGCATCTTTGACAATAATTGCTAATATAAATACTTAGTTAAAGATAACTTTGCAAAATATCTTATAACTCAATTGTGATGGGACAAAGTTTACGCATTACCAACATTCAAATCCACCCACTCTACCACTTCACCTACCATTCATGGAAGAATTTTGAAATATATAACTTTGTAATCATTTTAAAAAGTATAGTTTTGATGATTAATGCATTTGTGGAATGGACTATGGAGATGTGACAAGAATGTGCATAATTTTGTTATTATTAGAAATATTTTATCTATAGGTATATTTGTGTAAGGAAAAGTATAATTGTTTACTTTTGGAACCTTTGATTTGCATTTTGTCTTCATACAAACATTAAGTGGACCATTCGTGTCGGTCACATGGAAATATTAATTAAATGTTAGAATTTGATTTTTATAATCTATGTCTTATAAGAAAATATCGTTATTTATCATTGGTTAAAAATAATTAAAAAACTTATTGAAGATAGTTTTCTTAGATATTTGAAACTTTCTCCCAAGTTGCAAAAATGTTTTGACATGAAAATGGGAAAAAACTTAATATGGTTAGATATTTTAGAATTTAAGGTGTTTTAAAGGAATGCAATTGCCCTAATCACTTTTCGAAATTATTGTAAGAGATAATTCGAGATAATCTTTTTTGTCACTTTTTTATAAATTAAATGAAAAGTATTTATATACTAATATTTGTATTAAAAGGAGGTGTAATGTTACGTTGATAATAAAATATGTGGGTTTATTTTGTTCTCAGCAGTAAAGTACGTAAGATTTTCATTATGTTAGCTCTAGCACCATTTCTAGCGTGGATTGTCCCTATTGGAATAAGGATCATATTATATTATGACAAACTAGGGCAACCAATCAAGTTGGGATTAATTTTCTTATTGAAAGCAAATTTTTAGAGTCGTAGAAGCAATTCCAAGATGCACCAAGCCCACATCACCAACTATGTAAGTCATTGTTTCCATTAGTGACATCACTCAAGTTGAAGATAGAGGCGCGTTGGTTGTATTTGATCCAAGTATTTCTCGGGTGTGCTAACTATGTGTTCGTGAAGAATGTTAAACTAAAAGCGTTAAATTACCTAACTTTCAATTTTTCTCAATACAAAATGAGAGTCAATCCAAAAAACAAAAAACCATCCCATTTTCCTAAATTTATAAACTAACATGTATATTCTAGCGGCACATTCAATGTAATACTAGATGATCATGTCATAAAAGTGGGGTGGTCCTGAACGTTTAAATGTGTGGTTTTGCAACAAAAATATTTATAATTTGGATTTAATGGTCCAGTGGTTTCCATATTGATGACTACAACAACTGCCTTATGATTAGTCTCTCCTCGAAGAAAAACATTCCAGCATTCAAGACACACTCATTTTGTAGCCAATAAACCAATATGTTAATAAGAGGTCACTTGTATTACAACACATGTAAACTTTTTAGATTGATTTCTATTCTCATTTAATGATAATAAATTCACAACCATGCATTCTTAGGGCACCTTTCAATGCAACCACAAATTCACAATTGTTAGTGATCCCCAAAATGGGTGGTGCAACAAAAACATTAATTTCTAGCTTATAAAATTGATATTTTAATGCCTAAAAAAGTAAACATCAGAGAGAACCATATGTTATTCCTTACACAATCGTTCTTATCAGGTATCCACTAGATTATAATCTAGAGACGAATTTAAACCAAAAGAAAAAAATTAGCATTTTGGGGATACCATACCAAATGATAGTGTCAAATAGAAACAAGTGATTGATATAACTTGATATAAAAATTATTCGAATATTTAACAATCGAATCTCAGATTGCCAACAAAATCTCATGCATTACAAAAGCAAGTCATGATATAAAGTGCATGATAGTAATAAAAAGTTTGAGGCCAAACACATGCCACACTTTTAACATAGAACATAAATTATAAATTCAGTCATACATCTATAACACCTTAGAGGCTTTAGTAGCCTAATATAGTATATTTGTATATCTCAAATGCTTCAATAATACATGTGCACAAAAGACTATAGTATGCATCTCAAATTGAAAGCTACTGAAGGTAAAAAGAATCAAAGGGTATCGTTGTATCCTTCAAATTTTACAGCTAAAATATACTTGGGACCAATACATTTTAGATAACATATCTGCTCCTCTCCCATTAAAGGCATCAAAATAAAAAGGTCTTTCCCCTCTTCATAACCATATTTGATTTGTCCATATGGAGAAAAAGAAATAAATAGGATTTGAAACAGGGCATGGACATCTGACGTGGCCTTATAGAGAAAGGACATCTGATGTTGTAGTTGTAGGCTCCATGAGATATATGTCCACAAAATTTGGAAGCATGCACAAGGCATGTGCATTATTCACATGTGTCAAAATGGGAGAATTAGAAAAGCATGTGGACCTCCTCCTCAAGAGCCAACATTTAATTGTGTTGTGAAATCTATGGCAACGCCTAAATATGATGGAACCAGATTGTTTTTTTGCTTCTTCCCAACCATATTTATGCATGCCTAAGGCAGTGGGGAGGCTTAACGTGGTGGTTGTGCTAGGGAAAACACGTCATATTTTTCTCTTGTGGCCTTCCTAGTAAAAATGTGTTTTTCTCTCTCTTGTTTTCGTCACAAATTTGGTGGCTGACAAAGTTCCTAACAAGGGAAGGTAACAATTAAAGATTTGGCTTTTTAGATACACACTTTTATCTCGCATGAGACAATTTTGACAAATATCTGGGAGGGACTCTTTATCGCACTATATAACATATCGGCTAAAAATTTACTAGCACCCACACCGTTAGGGATATAATAGATTGACCCATAGGAATTTTATAAGAAATTATAAATTTATGATGCATTTTATCAAATAGTAATTTTCATTAAATATATATTATTAGTAGCCTCTTTACTTTAATATTACTTAATTAATTCAATATGGTATTTATATTTATAAGTTATTTTTTAAAAAGTAAAAGTGATGTGATTGTAATATCAATTTCAAATGAAATGAAGTTTGTACACAATTTGATTGCATTGTCAATTGTAGTTTCTACAAGCAGATATCATGGAATGGTTTTACACATATCCATTCAATTAATTAGATGTTGCTAAATATATTTTTAATATTGAAAGATAGCTCAACTTATATACTAGAGTTCATAACAATATTTAAGATATGGTTAAGAATATATAAGAAAATAACATTCTTTAAGATATGGTTAACGATTTTTTTTGAAAACCTTTTTAAAATTGTTTTTTTGTCCAATGTCATATAAGAGTATTTTTCTGAAAAGATTGTTTACCAAAAACCAATAATAAATCTATAATGAAGTTAAAAGGGACTTGAGATAGATATGCCATACACAACAAATCAATATAAACTTTTGAAGAATTAAAAAATCTTTAAATCAAGAAAATAGTTGCGAATTCATTTGGTCAATTTAAAGATGCTAAAGCCAAGCATACATCATCAATAATATATTTTCTATTAACAAATGCAATTTGTTTTGTAAATAGAACAAGTTATGGTCCAATGATGCATATGATGGTGTAAAAGGTGTTATCTAGCCATCCACCAAGATTCCAATCCAAGGAGATACTAATAAAAAAGAGATGAGGTTAGGATGGTGCCCCAAGCAAATTTGGTGGAATAGAAATCCCTCATGGTAGCTAAGCCTAACAATTTTATGCACCTTATTCCGTGCAAGCTTCATATTCAATCAAAAAAGTTGTTCTGTAATAATCCATGTAAACTTGAGATTCAAAAAATTTACATGCAATCAATGCAATTTTGTGTCATTGGATATATTAATCATTAGATGTAATACAATTAATGCTTCAACCACTAAAATTCTAGTAGTTTATAATGTCAGGGTTTTTGTTCTATATATGTCACTAATTAAAACAACAAAACCTTTAGTGGACTTAATTAATAAAGGTTAAAATAGATATTAATCAATACACCATAATTAATTATTACAAATCACGATAGGATGAGAGCAAAGAGACATTGACTTATTTGGCAATCAAGAGAAAGTCATCAAAATTTAACACTAAAGATAGTGCTAAGGATTCATATTTTCTTTGAGGATCGGTTTAACACATTCTTAGTACAAAGAAACCTTTTCATTTTTTGAAACTTTGTTTCAACCACTAGAAAATTTTCTTCTTCTTCCTAACCCTAATTCGGATGCCAACCAACCTTACACATTGAAAAAAGTAGGATTTATTTTAGAAAATTGTTTTTTGGTTAATAGAATGTTAAAAAGAACATAACGATTATATTCCATAATTTTTTAGTCAGGTAAATTGATGCAAACCAATACATCTATAATATAGATTTTATTGCTTCAATAAATACCTGATTTCTCTAAATAATTATAAATCTTCAATTATTTCCTTCTATAATTTCTGCTTAAACGCTTTTTAAATGCCCTGATAAACTAACAAATGTCTCCTGAAATAGATTTTTCATCTATTCTAAAAAGATTAATATATAAACAAAAATATTTATCTACAATTTAAATTAAAATTTTATTAATATATAATTCGATATTTAATGATAATAAACATAAGGAAAAAACAATTGAAATTCTTGTAATATTTTATATTAGTAAAAGAACATATCCCAACCTACTATCTCTTAAAAACAATTATTAATATAAACTAACTTTACAAAGTTTCTTATAACAATGGATAATGATGGGACAAAATTTATGCATTACCAAATATTCAAATCAATTAAGATGGGACAAAATGTATGCATTACCAACATTCAAATCAATACAATAAGAAAGGAACCTACCCACTTAACCAATTCACCTACTATTCATGGAAGAATGTTGAAATTCATAACATTATAGTCATTTAAAATGTATGGTTTCGATGATTAATGTATTTGTTAAATGTAGTATGCACCTCTAAGAAGAATGTGCATAAATATATATTATAATTGGTGTACGTGATTTTGTTATTATTAGAAATATTAAAATATTTGTATGCATATTTGTGTAAGGAAAAGTATAATTGTTTAATTTAGTAGTCTGATTGGAACTTTGATTCTTTGATTGCATTTTGTCTCCATAAAAAATGATTGTATTAAGTGTACCATACACAAAAAGTGTGTAAGCCATTCATGTCGGTCACATGCAAACATTAATTAAATATAAAATTTGATTTCTATAATCCACTTCATACAAGAAAATATCGTTATTTATCAAACTAACTAGGGGAGAGGACCCTATAACCGTGCACCTAACTTTAGGGGCATGTAGATATATGTAGGTATGTCGGTAGCATAAAAAAATTATATCATCGTGTAGCGTATGATCGTGTCATATCAACATTTTCGTTTCGTGTATTTATTTGGAGGGAAAAGTAGTTTTTGAATTGATTTAATATGAAGCATTTGAAAGAGGGCCCAATGACCGTGCGCCCTATGTGTCACATTCTCATTGACTCTTAAAAAGTGTCATCAACCAAAAAGTGAACAACTATTGGTACTTTTGTCAACAACCTATGGTGAAAAAATATGTACATGTTTTGGTGCATGCACGGTTATAGGGTCTTCTCCCCTATTGAAAATAGTTTTGGTATTTATGAGAAAGTTTCTCCCCGGTTTCAAAAATGTTGTCATGTCACTAAAAAAACAAGAGTGACAATGTGGCCCTTTATATGCTATAAGAAAATAAATATGTTTTCAATTGATTGTGAATGCCATTGTAATAGATTTGAAAGCAACAATATATTTAATATTTGATTTTTTTATTATTAGCAATTGCACGTTAATTGTGTGATGGAAACGTCGAAGGGCATGCATCAAGGAAGTTATAGTAGAGGGATATAAACATCAAAGGTGGAAGAGGGGATAAGAAGAAGGAAATTGAGGGAGGAGAAGTTTGGAGCTATAAAAAACGTTAAGGAAACGTATGTAAAAATCCACTTTCTTACGACAAGGTATATGTGAGACATGTTTCATTTGAGTCAATCTTTTGAATGAGAAGGGGGTGCAATGCACAGGTTGTGAAGTCATGTACTTTGGATATATCTCAAAAAGTAAGATGTGGTCGATGAACACTTCCAAGGGAAACTTATGAATGTTTGAATCCCAAACTCTACATGTGTTAAATACTAAAACTCTATGTTTAACATTACTTATGTCACTGATTTCATGATCATTTGTAATTAGTGTTTCTTTGTAGTGATTAAGGTAGAAATTAGGTTTTCCTTTTGTCAACAATTTTGATGACGGTGTCCATCAATGACCACTGACACAACACATTAACCTCTCCTTTCCTTGATGTGTAAAGGCACATTTATCAAGATTCACATTTGGAAACGTCTATTAGTGTAATTAATTTTTGAGGCATTGTTAAAAAACAATTTTTTTTTTGTGTGCGCGTTTATGTCCTCTGATCCTATATCTCAATCAAGGTTATAAGATGGGAACATTTCAGTTCGAAGATTATAATTTTGTTGATCAGTTGGAAGATTAATATTTGGATGGTCAGTGTGAAGATTGTAATTATTGATGAGCTAACAAATATGAATTCATGGACTCTATGAATGCATGGATGTTGGTCTAGGAAAGTTAGAGGAAATACCAACCCATATGTCAAGCCATGAAGACACGTGTATCATATATCTTCTTGTCATTTAGAGAGTTGAGGGAGCAAACAAACTCATTTGATCTTATTAGCGGTGTGAGGAGATACCAAATGCAAGAAAGTATGAATCCCAATATATACAATACAAAAATAATGATCTAGTATGATATAGAGATCAGAGGATGTTCAATGTAAATAGCAATGCACGTTGATTCAAAAACCATGCAAACAAATAGAAACATGTATCCTATGTCTTCTTGTCATTTAGAGAGTTGAGGGAGCAAACAAACTTAGTTGATCTTATTAGCGGTGTGAGGAGATACCAATTGCAAGAAAGTATGAATCCCAATATATACAATACAAAAACAATGATGTAGTACGATACGAAGATCAGAGGATGTTCAATGTAAATAGCAATGCATGTTGATTCAAAAACCATATGCAAATTCAATATAAAGACTAGTTTGTGAAGGAGAAGAAGTATGGGAAGATAACAAAATGTGAATTTGAAGGTGAAAAGAGGAATGTGGGCCCCTTCCAAGGGACCTTCTAACTTACATGAAAATCTCTCTAAAATAATTTACTACAAGGATTTGGCCATAAGGAAACGAATAAAGAACCTAGACCCATCCAATATATGTGTGTTGTCATAATTTGCTTGCATCTGTCTAGTTTGGAAAAACAACTATCAACATAATTAGTTGTTAACATTCCAAATCCAACAACATGTTTTATGAAGTATTGATTATGGATAATTTTTATTTGGCCCTTCTTTTTCTTATATATATCTATATATAAAAGTGATTATGTCTACTTTGGTAGTCTAGAATTTGTCAACGCAATGAAGGATTTGTGACTTGTGGGTTTGTTTCTACTAGTTAGTGGAGGTAGGTTCTAGATAAAAATATTTACACTTGAGGTCTTTCCACCGCCAACACTTATAAGTACATCTACAAAATGTAACCTGAGTTCACCTAATACAAAATATTATCAAGTTTAAGAATAATGTCGAAATGCATTAATTTTAAGCCATATGGAGGGCTCTCTAAGTTAGTGATCTGCCAACATGTTAGTTTCTTCTATAACATTGACACCCGACTGTTACACAACTAAAAGAAATGGATTATTTTTAAATTATGGGGAAAAAGGTATTTGATATATATTTTAAATTTTTTATGGCATCACTATTTTCTATTGGAGGACATTCTATTTGTTAGATAATATGAATAAATTAATAGAAAGTTAGAAAGAAAAAAGGTGGGAATTAAATACCTACATGTCTGACACCTCTTCCACAAATCAAATTGTTCTCTCCCAAATAATGTTTGATGTATATGCTATACTTATTGTCTCGACCTCACTCATATTATTCACATGACTGTAATTTACACTTAAATGGGTCAAAATAAAAAATGGGGAAAATCCAACGTGTTCCACGTTCGAAACCCAACTGGACCTTCATTGTAACAAAACCAATAAGAACCCTAAATATGAGGTGTGGTTTTTTAAAATAAAGTTCAATTTTGTATAATGTTTTACCCCTTTTCCATTACTTTCTATATGTTTATGGATGTTGGCATGTCATTACGTGCAATGCTAAAACTTCGCAATCTAATAGTGCTGCATGAAACATAAAAAATACACGTGTCTTTCATTAGATCATGTAGTTTGATGAACATATTTCCCTTTATTTCATGTATCTTCATATTTAAACTCCCTTTTGTAGGCTTCAAATTGGTGTATCCTACATTTACTTTTATTTGCGCAATGCGTAGTTCTCATTTGAGCCTTCTATTTGAAGAAATTGTGAATAAAATGAGACTCCATATAGTTTCTTATGGAGTAGAGTGCAAATTGATATATATTTTACAAGGATGGATTTTTTACTAATAAAACCATCAAAAGTGCACCCTATAATGTTTAGGTGTGAAAGATATTCCTTATTTTCTTAATTTAAGATATGATGTACTTAATCCAGGTTGAAGCAGTCAATTTCTTATTGATCCTAGACACATGTAGATGTTATCTATTAAAGTGGAAGGAAATACCCTGTTGTAAATCTCCCATTTTGACAGAGACTGAGAGGATGTTGGAAAAGGTTGTGGAGTTTGGTTGAACACCTATCGATTGCATTTGCTTAAAATTTTTGAATGTCTTTTCAACAAACCCATTTATTGTTTGCATAACCCACAATCATTACAATTCAGAAGACCACATAGGGTAAGTGCACCAAGTTGGGGGGCTAAAAGGGGGTCTTAATTGGATGCATTTTTCTGAAAAAAAAAACTTCAACTTGTATGAGTTTTTCGAAATAGTTACACTCAAAATTGGAAGATGTTGTAGAAATATGAATCGCAGCATTTTGAGTCTAGTTTCTAAGCTACTAAATTTATTGAAAGTGGATAAGTTTAAGTGGGTCAAACAACTAAAATACCAACATATGCTCCTGTTTTTGTTAAAAAACATAATAGAGTGACTTTCGTGCCCCCACCATTTTTTGAGCACCATTTAGTATTTTTGAAAACCCTTTTGTAGAAAGATAACTAGGAGCATCTAGTTTGGGTTCCAGTTTTTTTTATATTTTTTTAGCGAATATTTTTTTATTTATGATTTTTCTAGTACATAAATTTTATGTTTTGAAAAATAATGGAGCTCCGACCGTGCCACCCCCAACCACCTCAAAAAATATCGAAAACTAGATTTTTTTTTTGAATATGTATAGAATTATGCCTAGTTTGGAATAGTATAATTTTTTTTGAATTTCGATAACCCAAAAAAAAGATACACCATGAAAGATAGACATATTTACACTTCAAAAAATAGCTATAAGAAGGCATAGTTAGAAAATAAATAATATGGAAACCTTATATTAGTCATAAAATTTGAAAAATTATATTTCTAGAAAGAAGAGACTCTGCTCTATGTCGTGGTATAATTATTTTAAAAATGGATTGATTGTTTTATTTTGATTTATCATAGAGGAAGTGGCATTTTTATGTTTTCATGTAAAAACACGTTGTTTGCTATGTTTGTGTAGGTCCATGCCTCAGGCTTGGGGATTCAAACCAGATCCCAAGCCTTGAGGCATGACTTGGGAAAAGAGAAACTGCAAAACGCGTACGCGTTCTGTGTAGTATAAACATAATGTATGCTTTTGACATGCTTTTATTCACATAAATAAATGTTTAAGTATACTTTAAATTTATTTATGTAAATATAAGAAATTAGGGTCACTCTACGCCTTATGGAATTAGTCTCACAGCTCCATGAGTCATGGTTTAGGAGATAGTTTTTTAAAGTATAATCTGGTTATTACATAGGTAATTTTTCAGGATTTCAACATTCAGCCTAAATATTTTAGCATTTAATTCTACAATCGAAACCCTAAACCATAGGCCATAAACCTAAACACTAAACTATAAACCTTGAGCCCTAAACCCTAAATCCTATACCTTTAACCATAATCCCTAGACCCTAAAATCTAAACCTTAAACCCTAAACCTTAAACATTCAGCGCTTACCCATGATCCCTAAACCCTGAGCCTTAAGCCCTAAACCCTAAGCCATAAGCCCTAAGCCCTAAGCCCTAAACCCTAAACCATGAGCCATGAGCCCTAAATGCTAAACCCTAAACCCTGAACCGTAAAAACTAAATCCTAAACCATAAACCCTGACCCCTAAACCCTAAACCTTAAACATCGAATCTTAAACCCTAAACCCTAAACCCTAAGCCTTGAACCCTACACCCTTATCCATGAGCCCTAAAATCTAAACCCTGAACCATAGACCATATACCATAAGCCCTAAGCCCTAAAACCTAAACCCTAGACCCTAAAATTTGAGCCGTAAACCCTAAACCCTAAACCTTAATCCCTAAACATTAAATCCTAAACCCTAAACCTTGAACCCTGAACCATAAACCCTAAAACCTAAACTATAAACCATAAACCCTTATCCCTAAACACTAAATCCTTAACCCGAAACCCTAAACCCTAAACCTTAAACCCTAAACTTAAACTTTAAATCCTTAACCTCGATCCATAAACCCTAACCATAAACACTAAACACTAAACCCTAAACTTAAAACCTAAAACCTAAATCCTAAACCATATCCCTAAACCTTGAACCCTTAACCCTAAACCCTAAATCCTAAACCTTAAACCATGAACCATGAACCCTAAACCCTAATCCCTAAACCTTAAGCCTTGAACCCTACACCCTAATCCTTGAGCCCTAAACCCTAAACCTTAAACTCTAAGCCCTAAACCCTAAATCTAGAGCCCTGATCTCTAACCCCTAAACCTTAAACCCTAAACCATAAACCCTAAGCCCTAAACACTAAACCCTAAACCCTGAACTCTGTGACGTAAACCCTTAACCCTAAAACCTAAACCCTAAACCTTGAGCCTTGAACCCTAAACCCTGAACCCTTTTCCCTAAACCCTGAACCTTGACCTTTAAACCTTAAACCCTAACTCCTAAACCCTAAATCCTCAACCCCAAACCTTAAACTCTGAGCCATAAACCCTAAACCATATACCATAAACCCTAAGCCTTAAACCCTAAACTATAAACCCTAAAACCTAAACCTTGACCGCTAAACCCTAAACCCTAGGCCCTAAGCCATAAGCCCTAAGCCAAAACCCTAAAACTTGAATCCTTAAACATAAACCCTCAACCCTAAACCCTAAAAACTAAACCGTGAGCCCTAAATCCTGAACCCTCAACTCTCAACCTTAAACCCTCAACCCTGATCCCTAAACCCTAAACCCTAAACCATGACCTTTAAACCTTAAACCCTGAACCGTAAACCCTAAATCCTCAACCATAAACCCTAAACCCTAACTCCTAAACCCTAAACCCTAAATCCTCAACCTTAAACCTTAAACCCTGAGCCCTAAAACCTAAACCCTATACCATAAACCCTAAGCCCTAAACCCTAAACTCTAAGCCCTAAATCATAAATCCTGAAACCTAAACACTGACCCCAAACCTTGAGCCCTAAACCCTTAACCTTGAACCCTCAAACATAAACCCTCAACCCTAAACCCTAAAAACTAAACCCTGAACCCTAAACCCTAAACCCTCAACTCTCAACCCTAAACCCTAAACCCTGGTCCCTAAACCCTAAACCTTGAACCTTGAGCCATAAACCCTAAACCCTCAACCTTGAACCCTAAACCCTAAACCCTGATCCCTAAACCCTAAACCCTGAACCTTGAGCCATAAACCCTAAACCCTCAACCTTGACCCCTAAACCCTAAACCATGAACCTTAATCTCATAAACCCTAAACCCTAAATCCTTAACCTTGAACCAAAAACCCTAAACTCTAAATCCTAAACCATAAACCCTAAACCATAAACCATAAACCATAAACCCTAAACCATGAACCCTAATCCCTGAGCCCTAAACCCTAAACCCTTAAATATGAACTATGAGCCTTAAAACACTAAACCTTAAACCCTATACTCTAAACCTGGAGTCCTAAACCCTGAGCCCTAAAACCTAAACCCCTAGCCATAAACCCTAAACCATAAACCATAAACCCTAAACCAAAGGAAAATCCTACAAAGATAATTCAACGTGTTTCAGTGTGTAGGGAATAGTGTTTAAGGTGATCGATCGACTCATTTAGTTTTGATGAGAGACTACTTCCTTCAAAGGCCTAAAAAGGCATTTTTTTGCCATTCTATACTTAATCGAACACCCTTAAGATACAAGCTAAAATGAGCTAGTCATGTCACCGAGCTATCAAGGACCATTATTTGTGAAGTATTAATGCATCATTTGTCTCCATAAGAGGACATATGAGCAAAAACATGTATGATGAATCATGAATTTGATTCCATGAAAGGATTCTTTTAGAGCTAGGACCAAGGTGATGGGATGATCAATTATAGTGGACATCAAATCCTGAATGTTTACATTAAGAACAGCAGTACATCAAATCTGAGTCTTCACGCTGACTTGTAATTCACTACCGTACTATTCATAACAACTCATGTCAACCCCTAGTAGTGTTATCACACCTTGCATAGGAGGAGGCACTATTAGCTTTGTAGAAATCACCTCATTTTAAAGTGCCATAGGACAGGATAAATCCCATTATGGGAACAATCCTCTATCTACTAATTGTAGGATCTTTAAGACACTTTTTCCTGTAAGAATGTAGACAAGCATCATAGAGTTGATTCAAGACTGCACTAAAGTTGTATTCACTGGACCAGAATTTGATAAAACTTAGTACCAATTCCAAGCAGTAGTAGGGCCAAAATCCATTTTAGAAGCTTAAAAAACCTAAAAAAATTGATTTCACTATTTGCTTTCCCAAAACAAAGATCTATGGCGGGCAATACGGATAGTGCCCTGAAATTCTTTAGGTTTTCATACCACTTACATGGAAAAAATCTTGAAAAATGAGTAAGTACTGACCAGATTAGATATTGAATAAACTCCATCTTCTAGATTATAACTATTGGCAGCTATGGGACCACTTCTCATCAAAGTGCAGAGTGACCCTATATTTCTTACTATTTACTAAAATCCAAATTGTAAAGTATAACGAACTATAATAAAATCGAAATCTTATACTTACTATAAAACCACGTCATCGCATTTTGCCTTCTTTAAAATGTGCTGCATGTTTTTCCATTCTTTACAAACACGTACGTGTTTTTCCTTCTTTAAAATCCGTGTATGTGTTTTACGATTCCTTATAACACATACGTGTTATAGGTTCAATAATTACCAGTGCTAAAAAAATGCTAATAATCCCTGAGCACGTTTTAGCAAAACACGTATGTTATTTGCATTATGTTTTCCACGGTTTTTGTCCACTATATTTGGCCCCATCAACTTCATTCACTTACCCTCCATGATCTCATGCTTTTAGAGCTAGGAAAGCCCTCACTGGATGACCAATTATATGGAGAACCATGTTTCTAACACTGAGCAGGGGGGGTGAATTCAGTTGTATGCAATTCAACTTGGTACTATTCGTAATCACAAACTCAACTACTTAATAGTGAAAGATCACACCTTAAGGAGAGAGAAAACATACACAGGATCACCAGAAATTTGGCCAGTAGGACAGGAATCCCAAATCAGGTAAAAAAATCCACTAAACCATTGCACTAGTGTGGAAAAATTTTTAGTAACGATTTTGTTGAGCTACAACTCAACCTATGAGGGTTACAACCTTGGTCATCCTACAAGCTACAACTTCGTGAAGGAAGAATCAACTTCTTGAATGATTTAGCTAGCTACGACTAGCCTTCTGTAAGATTCTACCTGCAAGGAAGTTATAACTCTCATGGTATACAAGGTAATTCAATTTTGATCACACTTAAAATTGATGCTCTATGCTTTCCCAAATCAAAGATCGACTACATCCTAGATATGGCCTGAAAGTCTTAGGCTCTGTTACTGCTGACAATATCTGAAAATGAGTAAGTACTTGACTTAGATTACAATCTTGAAACTAGAACTATTCATTCTAGATGATCAACTGTCTGGAGCTACGATGACCACTTCCATCAAGGTGCAGACTGTACTCCTACTTTTCAATCTCAAACTTACTGACCTTGATTCAGCAGTCAAGAACATTTCTTTGATCCTTCTCAACCTTCTAAATATGTAAACTCATAATTTTAGCTATCAATCCATTTCATCAATTTCATAGCCTCCATATTCATCTCAATTTCACGTTTCAAGCATTATAACTTTGTTAGATTCATCGAGCCAAAACAACTTAATATACTTCAGATCGTTTTTCATTTGATTAACCCACATACTTGTCCGCTCTTTGCTCTCACCTTTACAAGATTGTTCACTCACTTCATGCATCCATTCAATCATATATTTGTTATTCAGTTGATCATGCTTCCGCATTATGTAGACATTTTTTTCACTATACTCTGCAATTAAAAAATCCATCTTGATTGCCTTCTTCATAATTTATTCAATGGATGTCCACACCTTGTATCAAATTTTCATCCTCATTACACGATGGTAACTATAGCTATCATAGTTGATTTAATCAGATAATGAGGTACCTCTTGGGGAAATGCCTGGTCAGAAGTAACATCAATGTTGGAGAAGATGGACTGCAGTAAGATGAATTTTGGACTTCTTTTTCATCGAGAGATAACAGTGTGCAAAATGTTTGACATTTTCAATCGTCTCCTTATCTTAGGTGTCAATGTAACCTCTATAGCCTCAAGTAGGGAAGTCATAACAGCTTCAACTGGATGTCCACAGTTCTGTAATCAACCAACTACCATATAAATTACACTGTGGTAGCAAGAACAAGCATAATTTGAAGCCTTGATCTACCATTGTATACCTGTTGAATGGACATTTGTTGAAATTTTAGCAATCAATTTCAGCATTAAGGATTTAATCCACACCTTGATCTTGAAACGACATCTAGATTACTTCATGATGTGGTGAGCAATTTGTGTTTTATCTTCATCGTTTATCAACTTAGGCATGAATGTAACAAGTGAGACCTAAAGTTCCTGATCTTTGTAATGTCATTCAGTGGATCTCCATACCACTGTAAGCTCAAAACTCCACTTTTAACCTTTACACGGGTAGTAGCATGCTAGAAAAGTTCAACTAATTTGATCAGATAGAACACCTGTTGACTGTCAACTTGATGTAAATAGCACCATATGTTCTGTGAGGTGGTGAAATGATGTTGATTCTTCGTGACGTGGCGATGTTAATGATGTGTTTCATCTTCATTGTCTATCAACTGGAGTCTTTAAGTGTAACGACATGACGTCAATTTACTTTTACTTAGAATTTTGAGAGCAACTGTGATGAAAACATCTGATTAGACTGTCAACCTAGTGACTTGAGCATGTAAGATTCCAACCATTCTATGTTAACAAAACTCTGCAGTCTGCTACTGCCTAGGGTTGAAACCATTCGACCAAAACAACTTGAATTTTCAGCAACCTGGGATTAGACCCTAGGACCTTCAAAGAAATCGAGTGAAAAAGCATGATTCATGATTTACCCGTGTGGCATATTAATTGAAGCACGATTTGACCAAAAATGATTTGGGGAAAACCCTGAGTTCGAGGGTATTTGCACGAATATAACCCGAGAGCCTGTCTGAAAACACAGATTTCAGTTGCATATTTTTAAGTAAGGATTTTGAAAAATCACAGTCCCCATCCATGCGACTTTATTAGATTGCCTCTCTCCCTCTTCTGCTAGACTGAAAGATCAATCTTGACCCATACCTTCATTGAATTGCTCCAGCAGACCAGAAGCCATAAGCACAATCAACATTTGATATGATAGTCAAGCATATAATGTCATCAGGCTCATGTGACACTTGCAACTAGCTTTTGAACTCAATTGTAGGTCTGAATCTTCAAACATGCCTTTATGCAAGGAACGAACTGGGTCCAACCACGGGTATTTTCTTATAATGCTCTAAGTATGGGCTTGCCCAATTCAGAAACGACTTGTTCATGTGCCATACTTGCAACGATTGTCAGGACAGATTCATAATGCAGTGACAATACTGTAAGACAAATCAGTTTTGCATGGGTCATTTTTGAGTGAAGAGAGATGTAAGTACATCCCTTGAAATGATTCGGGTCATGCACCATTTAGAGATTCTCCAATTTGTGCATGTATCAGTCATTTTTAACAATCCTTGAATTCTTGAAACCGTTCAGTACTTTAAGGCTTCCAAGACTCTATTTTAAGCGACAATCATGTGGAGTTGGAAAGATACCCATTTCTCTGTAACAAGGTTGTCACTAAGAAGGTAGTGACATTCAACACTATCTAAACCGTTTGCATCTAGATCACTGTATTCAAACATGAGCAGTTCAGATGTTACTCGTTGATACACCTTGTCATTTTTGTGTCAGAAACATGTCCAGTGAATTCTGCAGGGGTCAAGTTTTCTATTTGAGTAGAATTGAGAGAACGTCTGATTTCAACGTACCTTCAGTGAAGTAGAGCATGACTCCATGTAGTCCATATAGTGACCAAAGATGTCAGAATTGACCTCCAAACACTTCTCTGAGGGAACGCCTCCTACGTAATTAGCATCATGGGAGATGAGGCCAATAAGTTACTCTAGAGGTCCAATAGTTGACAAGACTATTGGTCAGACAATACCCAATAGTTGTCACAGTATTTTGCTCTTATCGATTTGGTGACATAACCATTATGTAGAGAGAAAAACTGCTCCACCATGACATGCTCATAGACTTTTCAACCACACCTCCAAGTTGAGAAAATTCATTGTTCAACACATGATTTTTATGGAAATTTACTCTAAAAATTCCTTTCCATAATTTATTTGAAGTGACTCACTGTATAATATTTGTAAATGAAGGTGAAGAAGCCATGGAGTTTCCCTCCAATTAATGCATTTTCCAAAGAACAAATATAAGTTAATAGAAATCTAAACCTCATATGATTAGCTAAAAAATCCCAATCTCACATGATATACAATTAAATTTTGAAGGAATCATGAAACGATAGGGTGTGCCTCTACTTGCCCCTCTCCCCTATACATGGTGTTTAGCCACAGGTTTTCTTGTAGCTCTTAGACAAATCTCATGTTGTAGCCAAGAACAAATTTGATGAGCGAAAAGTTCTCAAGTTCAAAAATCTTACCAGACTAACATACAAAAATTAACTCATGCAGCGTGAGTTGGGTCCAACCTTTGCTCATACATGTATTGTTAGGTACTCATTAATCAAAGTCATTTTCCCATGCTTTCAAATCTAACATAGTACCATCCTAAGAGGCATGCTCTTGCACTCTCCTTTTTCTTTCAATGCCTTTGACATCAATGACAACAACTGGCAAATCAACAGGGATGCAACAACACATACACACACTGGATATAGTCGACACACGCATCCAGTACATACATACATAAATACATAAATATCGTACTTATATGTGACTGTATGTATGGCGTGTATTTCTCTTACCCGTCGTTACTTGTAGCTGAACTATGCTAACTAGTTTACTAATTGACTTTGCATGCATTGTGATGGCCTGAATCTATATGTTGCTTTTCTGGAACTGAAAGCGGAGATGTCAAACTAGAAACAAGAAGTTTTTATTTAAAATATAGTGCTCCAAATTAGATCTTTGGTTCTGTTACAATTACTTTTGCGATGTATTTTATATGATCACTTTTTGTCTTTTTTAGGGATTGAACACATATTTATCACAGTTCATAATAAAATGAATACCAATCGCATCACCTAGATTATTTGTATTTCAAATCACATACACATGTCACCTGCATACCAAATGTGTTGTTTACATGAGAAATAACAGAGGACACAGAAATTATCACACCGACTAGAACACTCCAAGGTAAAAGAACATGTCAATTTTAGAGGAATTTAAGGCCTCTATATAATTTTCAACTCAAAAAAAAATTACAGTGTAATGTCAAATCATTGCATTGTGACCAATAAACATAGAGACAAAAATATTTATTTCAAAATTTTAATATTGGAAACAATTTTGGGGTCATGTAAATTAGAATTTGTGAAATATATAACACGAGTAAAATGGAAATTTACTATGTCCATTGACAAGTAAACATAACATAGTGAAAAAACCATATGGCGAAGACTACACACAAATTATATGCACCGAAATAGTAGAATCATGTTATGGATCCCACAACATTGAACTCAATCTTCTAGTGATATCAATTTAGTGTATTGTTTTTGAATGTATGAATCTTCTACAAACTGGAAAAAAGTGGGCTTGTAATAGTCAAGAAGAACTTTTACCTTCAAAATATAAACTTGAATTATAATGTCAATATACCCTTTCAAATAATGAAGAGAAAACTATAGGCATATTATAGGAGGCATACAAGTATAAAAGAACATGACACATTGTTTAGGTAATCATCGTTAAGGCTCACAATACCTCAAAAAATATATTTTTGAAAAACTATACTATGCAAATAATAGATATGTCATGTAACTAGATATGAGTCCATTAATACTAAATTACAATATAAATGAAGAATCCAAATATTAGGAATGTCACATGGTTATTTGGTCTATTCGTGAAACATTGTTTAACCATGATTTCCCCTAGAGCTATCAATGTTTCTTGAAATTCAACATGAAAAGTTTTTCAGTTGATGCCTTGACTAATGCCCAAGATGACTTGTAATGCCTTGGGTGACTTTAGGTCCAGGTTGTTGGTAATTTTGTTTATTTGATGGTGGGTACTCTATTTTGTCCTAGCTTTGTCCAAAAATGTGTGTTTGGTTATAGCCTACATCTTCAACAATGTGTGTTTGTCTTGATTAAGACTCTTATCTTGAGGAGTTGGATGGTGATTATGCCGATAGGTGTCCCTTAAGTGAAATGAGTCGAGCCAATTGCTAAGACATCTACGAAGAGTGTATCCTCGCTGCAATACTAAATTTACAGATCGTGCAAGTGACTATGTGATGGTAAAATAGATATAAGCCTTTGATGTTTTTATATGTCACATTATTTATAAATATACATTAAAACACGTCCCCATACATACACAGGACACACACATGTGTCACACATGCGTGCAAAGAGACACACATCACTACACATTTTAGTGTGGTACGTGTGTCTGACACTATTTGATGGTCTGCAATCTCTGTTTATGCCATTGAGTTAAAAACCCACGAGGCATACAATTTCGACTTATGTATAGGTACATGTCAAAAAAATATTAGTACGTATCTCTGCATCAATGAACAAAGGGTGAAAACTAGGCGACTTGCTGTGGACTTGTCATCCCAATAATTAGTGAGACCACTCTGGCATGTTATACCTATCATGCTAACATGCCTTATGTGACTGTCTAAGCATCAAAGGTGTTTTAACTTTGTATTCATCCTAGGGGTAACCACGGTCCATGTAACGAACCGTTACACCAAAACCTTAAGGCGTTAGTGAAATCCACACATGAGGATCATAACATCCCACCACGCTTCCATAGAGCCTGACTCGGGCTGGGTTTGCGCCCGCACTCCCATATGTACGAGCCCCACTTCACCGACGTTTAGGCGCCCCACGGGCCCCGGTTACACGACGTAACCAACCGAGTGGGATTCAAACACGGGTGGTCGCTCTGATACCAAATGCAACGAACTGTTACACCAAAACCTCGAGGCATTAGTGAAATCCACACATGAGGATCATAACAATCACAACTATCAATCAAGGCATTGATGGCCACTATCACAGAGAACGAGAAAAAATATACAACTTTAGCTTCACAAGAACCAGAGAATGCCGATGAATGTATAGAAATTGAGTATTTATCACTATGTGGGAGACATTATATTGAAATGCCATGAGTAACGAGTAGTAGCAGTGGCGACATATTTGATGAAGCGGTGTAGTGCATGATGGCACATGTTTGGTCACTTGTTTGAAAGAAAATGGTATGACATGGATGTCATGGCACAGAAACATCTGACCATGTCATTTTGTTATTCCTGCTTCCGATCAGAAATAAAAAGCTTGAGACATACAAGTAAATAAAACTAAGAGAGGCAGATATGGGTCCTTGTACGTACCCAAAATTATAGGGTACTACACCACCGGAAAGATGTTATACATACCCCAATGATGATACAAGTCTCCTTGCAAGGTGTTCGGAATCCAGAAAAGCTCGCCAAGTATACGTTTGTATCCCGTATGCCTCGCTCGGCCTCCATATGCTTTGTTTTTCCCTCTACCTCCCTTTTTTTTCTTGCATTTTGGTCTTCAGTGATGAGACCGCCACCCTACCTGGGCGGCGGTCCCGTGACCCGCCACCCCCAGTTGATAGGCGGGCGGTCCCGTAACCGCCACCCTGCACAAGGCGGCGGTCATGTTCGCGTTTTCCATAAAGTTCTGATGATCACGTCAAATGTAAATATTCAATTTCTACACGCATTATTCAGCTACTTTGCTTTGCATTTATGTTTTGGCCGCCCTGTGAATAGTGTTTTCCCTTTGTTTATAGTAAAAGAGTTCAATTGGGAGTTACCCTCTGGTAAATGCATTTGCTATAAATAGCCAGCTTGTTTTCAAACAAATGGCCCCTCTCCTTCTCAATTCTAGTCATTCAGTCTTTGAATTTCTTGCTTAGAATTCCATTAGTTTCATGTTTTGCATCCATTGTTAGTCTTCCTTTCTATTTAGAGGTCATTCAATCTTCTTGTTTCATCTTGCTTCATTGTTCTTCCATGCAAGTCAGCTTAGCATAGAATAGTTTCATTTCTAGATTAGAATCCATTAAAGTTGCAGGTTTTGTTTTGTCACAAGGATAGATTCTAAAACTCTCGGTACATTTGTGTTGTATTCCCACAATAAATCCCACTAGGAATTGCATAGTCAAGCTCTGTTCACTTGCGCTATCCCTCTCCTACTCGCATTGTATTTGGTCTATATCCAAAGCTGCCATTGTTCGAATACCTTCTTCTGTTGATACTATCATTTACACACTTTTCTGGATTCATGAGAACACGAAGGAACTGAGGAGATCACACTGAGGGGACAAAGTCACACACAACTGGATTTACCATTGTTCTGTAAATGCCAGGTTTGAGCTATCAAAGTTCTAGTTACAACGTATCAAATAGAGTAGTGAATTATTTTATTTCAGTCAAAAGCTCGCTCTCGATATCGCCAGGAAGCTATGGGGATTGATAGTTTCTAAGAAACTGTGATTCATTCCTCACTTCTGAGGTAGGATCGAGAGTCTTTCAATTTAAAGTAATTAGTCGCTTATATATTTAGATAGAATCGTTACTGCATAGGCAAATAGCCACACCAAGCTACTTTTTTTTAATTATTTTACTAGATTAGTTGTCCATTTTCTAAATATATTAGAGTAGTTGCTCTTTAAATTCATTGAAATACGTCATCGAAAAGACAAAAATAAATAATACATGTATAGTGTAGATATATCTTTCATAATTAGCTTATTAGTTTTAATTAGAAAGTTGAATCATTTTACATGACAATCATAGGACCTAGAGAGCCTAGAGAATATATATTTCAACCAATAGTGCCCCAACCAAATCTACCCACAACATTAGCTGATATAGATCAAGACCTTATGATACAAGTCTTTCGAGCAACGGCAAACCTACAAGCAATTAGAGAGGGTTTAAACATCACTGACGACAAAGCTTACACATTTTGGTTAACTATATTAAAGAATTCTTTAAAAGGATTGATATCGATAGAGAAGCCTCGCATTGATAGCCTCCGAACAGCTATTTTAGTCAAACCAATCCTTAGAAGGGCCTTCTAGATTCGCCCATTATTGCGTATTGAGGATATAAGATTACCCAATTAGCTTGTCTGTATCCATTCATATACAACATTCACCGGCTTTTTTGGCACGACCTCAGGAGGTCGAGTACAAGGAAGAGGTACTTGTAGATTCCCATGCTCGCATGTCACTTTTCCATTGTACAAAATTGGTGAACCCGACGTGAAACAAAAAATTCTTCCTTTTTTATTATTTTTCATTTCTTCTCATCCACCTTTTCTCTTTCCCATTATTTTGCAGGTATTCATATAGCCCCCGAATATGTTAGGATATGATGTATATGGCAGACCTCTCTCAGGTCTTGAAACAAACTATAGTAAAACAAATAGATAACCATCACCCTCACTTTCTGCATGGGCTGATAACTATTCAAGTAATTACTTGTCATCTCAAACTCCCCCTCAAAGAACTAGCTCAAGTTCTTCGTTCCAAATTGAGGAGTTAGATCAACTTGCACAAACACAACAGCCAGAGTCCTCAAGCTCAAATAAAATGACATTTACTAGAGAATCCACTTCATCTCCTTGGGTCTTGTTTAGACCACAGATCAGTAGACAAATCAGATCTCACTTCCCATTTTTGGATGAGGAGTACTTAGCACACTTTTCTAAAAGTGAACAACGTTTCCAAAATATGTATCCACCTATAGGGAGTTTACAAATACAATCTGATACCCTATTCCAAGAAAACACCCCCATTCCTTCACCTATGGGAAATGCCCTCGGTGAAGCTTGGCAGGGTAATGATCAATTCATAGCAGGGTATCACACCCCTTTATAACCTCAAGGTATACAACAAACGCCATTAAGGAAAATCACTGTGTCTTCATTAATAGAGGTCATCTCAGCCTTAGTTGAAAAGGTTAGAGGGCTGGAACTTGCTCAAGCAAGCCAAAATTCATATTTTGGGCAATTAGGAATCCCCAACCCTACGCATCATCCCATTCAGGTTGACCTCCTTACAGGAACAGGCACGTTAGGCATGCCTCCTCAAAATCCTTATAGTTACCCATAGCAAACACCAACTAGGACCACATTTTCAAACACCGCTCCAGTTGAAAACATGACACCTCCCAGCTTGGCACCAAACAACCCATACCAGAACATTTCTCCTCCTTACTTAAACATTTATTCAAAATCGCCACAAGGGGACATGTTCTCTTCTCTCGAGATGTTCATTCAACCACAAGGATTCCCTTATACCCCTACAAATACATATGTTGTGCCATGTCAACAAACCATGCCACCCCCACCCCCCCAGCAAGCACCATCGATGGTCGAGGCCTATGCAGTAGGGACTTATTCAAAAAATTTAAAAGAGCCCCTAGACTTCAACCTACAAAGTGTTATGCTTCTAATAACTCTTCCTGATTTTCCCAAATACAAAGGGGAAGGGGATCCAAATGCACACATTAAAGCCTATGCCACAGCGATACGAGAGTTACTCCCTTAGGACGGGGTTGTTGCTAAAATATTCCCTAAGACCTTAGAAGGTATTGCCCTTGATTGGTATTATAGAATACCTAAAGCCTCGATACACTCATTTAAACAACTCGTGTCAGAATTCATCAAATCTTTTGACATGAACAAATTGTTAAGAACGGGAATCAGGGAGTTCTTACATATTAAACAGGAACATAATGAATCTGGTGCTCATTTTATTCAAATATGGTGTACAATTCTCTACTCATCAGCAAGTGCTCCAAACATGGATCAAATGGAACTATGTGATTTATTCCTTAATTCTCTCAATAGAGAGATAAAGGAAGAAGTCCAGAAGTTCCCACTAAGAACTTATGATGAGGTACTCAAGAGTGCTCTCCGAATTGATGAAGCAGCGATAGATAGTGGTCGTAAGACATATGGAACAAATGGGAAATTAACCACTCCCAATCAAAACACCGCAGCCTATCCTAATACCGGGAATGCAAATCAAGGACCTAAGATCCTTAACAAGAACCGCAGAGTCACAACAGATGGAGTAACTGACCAAGTTTAAAGGGAAAACATTGTAAACATTTCACCACCTATTAATAATCAGTGAAATAACAATTTTACTCCTAAAATCAACGCAGTGGATTTTAATCATCCACCGCGACCACAACAACAACAACAACGAAAAATCCATACACAAGGTCCAAATCAAAACCCAACTGGATATCAAAGTTAAAACCAAAGGCAATGGCCTTAAAATTTTAACTCTAACAACCAGCAACCTTATCATAAATTTTGGGTCACAACAGATTTAAAATCAACAGCCTCAAAATTATAATCCCAATTTTTATTGTGGCTTCCACAAGATTCAAGGCCATGTTACTAGGACTTGTCGTGACTACAATAAATTCATGCAGCATTTGCCAGAAGATCAAAAGCAACTCTTTATAGATATGTTTTTAGGAAATCCTGTAGTACCAGCACCAAACACTTACACAGGGGCAATTTCCCCTCAAAATGCACCCCTCAAGATCTTTAATGATCCACTCCCAAACCATTCTAACAATAACAGGTTAGATCCTAATGGAACAAACAAGGGTGTTATAACAGGAAACAATGATCATGAAGCTTCAACTTCATTAAATCCACCAGTCGCACCCCAACTAGGAACTCGACCCCAAACTAAGATAGTTGGTTTGGTAGAGTTAGACACCGAGCTACCCGTAGAAACCATAACAAGAACACGGGATTATTCTTCTCAACCAACTCCAAGCTATCCATTGGAACCAGACAACATTCAAAAAACATTGGTAAAACCCATAGGTGCCTATGATTTAATTAATGACTTAACTAAAACCTTCTCTCACATCTCCTTTTTGGATTTGCTAAAGAAATCTCCCACCCACAGGGCTGCCCTCCTAGAAGCATTAGGCCTTGGTCATTTAATCAACATCACTCCTCCTCTGGAAACGCAAGTAAACCATGTAGACTTTGACGTTTATCCTCCGGGGCAGCCAGATAGGGATACTGAATTTATATTTGATATAAGCAAAATGCCAACAGACGCTGAGATTGCACGAAGAGGCGACCCAACTTTACATTTACAAGTATGGATTTACAATAATTATGTTAAACATGCAATGGTTGATGATGGGGCAGCAGTTAACATAGTCCCCTTCACTTTTCTTCAAAAGTTAGGATATGGAGAGACAAACTGTTCCACAACACGAAATATGTTAAGAGGATATGATAGCCTCAAGGCCACTTCAATTGGAACCATAGTTTTACCAGTCACTTTAGGACCCAAGACGGTCCTCACCGAATTTTATATTATAGATCGGGAAACCAACTATAATATGATCCTTGGTCAGCCATGGATACACCACATGAAGGCAATCCCTTCCACGTTATTCCAAGAAATAATATTTCTACACTTAGGGAAAATATTTGTGGCACAAGGTGACCCAAAACCCTTTGATATACACCTAGCTGATTTGAAGAAAAGACCAGGCGTTCACTCCGAGTTTGAACTCCCAACAAATCAACTCATCAAACCAATTAATTCAAAACCAAAAGAGAATTTGATACCCACCACAGAGTTGGAAATTACAAATCTAGCCAAGGACATTCCAGCACTCAAAAATGAGACCAATGTTATAGAAACAATGTCACTAGGGACTACCGCAAAAATTGTCGAGTTGCTAGAGAAAGACTTACCTATTCTCCTACCATTTGATTCTATGGGTATGGGACACACCTTGGGAATTTCTTCTCTTCCATCAGACGAAATTTTTATGGTAGAAGTAACCAAAGCAAAGGAAATAGATACGACAGATATCCCAACATCCATTTTTCCAAGCAAGTATTGGACTCTCCACTTCAATGGAGCTAGATGTCGCTTTGGAGCTGGGGCAGGAGTGATCTTTACTTCACCTGAGGGAAAGATCCTACCTTTCACCTTTAAATTAAACTTTGAATGTACAAACAATGGGGCTTGAGTACGAAGCTCTCCTCCTTGGCCTCATCCTAGCCAAAATAATGGGCGTCGATAACATTAGAGTGCTAGGAGACTCGCAACTAGTTGCAAACCAAGTCTTTGAGGTATATGAAACTAGGGCTGAGCATTTACAACTCTATAAAACAATGATATTAGATATAAGCAAGGGATTTAACTTCATATCAATTGAAGCAATCCCACGAGAGCAGAACCTTCTCGCATAGACTCAATAGCAACCTCAGCTTCCTGTTTCACTCCAAACAGCGAGTTGGAAGATAAAAATTTCACGGTATCACTTCGTACCAAACCATTAGTGCATAAAATACCAAAAAACTCACTCCTAACTCATGGAGAAGCTGAGGATGATTTTTCTATCATGGATCACTTTGACGATGATAAAGTCACTCTCGAATATCTAAACAACTATGCGGAGCTACACCTTGCTCACCGCATAGTGGATATTTCCCTAATACCACATTCCTCTTCCTATTTTGGAAATCCCATGGTAGAGTCTCCTCCATAGAAGGATCTTGATATATACGAGATAGAAAATAGAGAAAGCTAGGAACTACCTCCATCCCCACCTAAATTTGAAGAAGGTAACGCTTCTTTAATAGAAGAAACCATTGACATAAACATTGGAACGGAGGAAGAACCAAAAATTTTGAAGTTGGGATCCTCGTTAACTCCAGAGGAGATAGAAATACACACCCAAATCCTCAAATAACATCAAAATGCTTTCACATTTAACTATAAAGAAATGACGGGCATTGCACCACATATCACGGTACATAATCTTGTCACTAAACCAGATGCAAAACCAATTAAATAGAAGTCAAGACCAATGAAGCCAAAAGTGGCTCTCATGGTAAAAGAGGAAGTAATAAAACTTCTCCAAGTGGGATTCATCAAACCCATTGACTATTCACAATGGGTATCTAATATCGTCCCTGTTCTCAAAAAGAATGGGAAGATACGCATTTGCATAGATTTTCAGGATATTAACAAAGCTTGTCCCAAGGATGACTTCCCATTACCATCCATTGACGTTATCATTGATGTAACAACTAGATTTGAACTGTTGTCCCTCATGGATGGGTTCTCAGGGTATAATCAGATTAAAATATCTGAACAGGATCAAGCCAAAACTACATTCATAACTCCCTAGGGAACTTATTGCTACGTTGTCATGCCATTTGGTCTTAAGAACGCTGGTGCTACATATCAACGGGCAATGACATACATATTCCACGATCTTATCCATAAAATTGTGGAATCCTATGTGGATGACTTATTGGCCAAGGCCAAGAAGCGTTGTGATCATCCAGAAGTACTTCACATCATCCTCTCATGATTAATTGAATATGGTGTCACATTAAACCCAGAGAAGTGCATGTTTGGTGTGATAGGAGGTAAACTTCTGGGCTACATTATATCTTCACGAGGGATTGATGTCAATCCAGCCAAAATATAGGTTGTTCTAGAAATGATCCCACCATCGGACGAGTCTGGAATCAGGTCATTTCTTGGGAAACTCAGTGCAATCCGAAGGTTCATCCCAGATTTAAGTTTTTCCATTCATCCAATCAACAATCTATTAAAGAAAGATTATAGCATTGATTGGACTGAAGAATGCAACGAGGCCTTTGAAGCAGTTAAACGCTTCTTGTTGTCTCCACCCACGCTAATGCCTCCCAAACCAGACCACCCTTTGATCCTATACTCATGGGCCACTGATGTCTCGCTAGCCTGCATGCTGGCTCAAGAAGACAATCATAAATGGGAATGTGTGGTCCATTTCATTAGCCGAACATTGCTCGATTACGAAACATGTTATACACAGGCAAAGAGAGAATGCCTTGCCATAGTCTTTGCAACAAAACGTTTAAGACATTACATGTTAAACCAAGAAACAAGGGTCATTGTAAAGATAGATCATTTACGAACATTCCTCACACAAGGGTCTTTATCTAAAAAGGCTAGGTGTTTCATAACCTTAATGGGTGAATTTGAGTTGACATTCATAAACCAAAAATCCGTTAAGGGACAAATCATTGCAGATTGGTTAGCTGACAATCCACTAGATGGAGGTGATATGGTAAATCTAGACTTTCCTGATGATTGTGTATACTTCGTCGAAACCACACCCCCCATCTCTACATGTCCCTGGTACACTGATATCATCAATTTTATCATAGACCACACATACCCGGAAGGTGCCACATCACAACAAAGAAGGTGGTTACACATTATTACCACTAAATATGTTGTTTTAGAACAGTTACTCTATTGTAAAGCCTTCGATGGCATGCTTCTAAGGTGCGTCGACACAGAAGAATCCAAAAATATTCTTCATGAATCCCACAGTGGGATATGTGGAGGCCACTTCGGTGGTCACGCCACTGCTCGCAAAATACATCGGATGGGCTATTTTTGGCCCACTCTCGAACATGATGTAGTGGAATTTATACGTAAGTGCCACAAATGCCAAGAATTCTCTCACGAGATTCACATGCCAACACAATCCCTACAACCAATAGCGACCCCGTGGCCCTTCTCCACGTGGGGTCTGGACTTGATAGGGAAATTCTCTCCCTCATCAACCGATGGCCATAATTTTATAATTACAGCCATGGAATATTTTACCAAATGGGTGGAGGCCATGCCTCTCACCATAGTACCAGGTTCGGTAATTGCCAAATTCATTCTGAATCAAATCATTTGTAGGTATGGTGTCCCACAAGTCATTATCTCAGATAATGGCACGTCCTTTAAAAATGACGAGGTCCGTGAGTTATGTAGCAAATTCAAAATAAACCATCACATGGCCTCTCTTTACTACCCTCAAGCCAATGGGCAAGCTGAAGCAACAAACAAAACATTAAAAGCTATTCTCCTCAAAACAGTCAAGGAGAACAAGTGAGATTGGCATTTAAAACTATATTTGGCCTTATGGGCCCATCAAACCTCAATAAGAACACCAACAGGAGCAACCCCTTTCTCGTTGGTATTCGGGGCAGAAGCAGTTCTCCCACTTGAGGTTGAAATACCCAGTCTCTGTATCTCATTACAAGGGATTTTGGACGAAGAAGCTTATAGGGAGGCACGCCTCTCTCAACTGGAAAGCCTTGACGAGGCCAGGCTAAATGCTGAACAACGGCACAGAGCCTATGCTGACCGGATGTGTTGGCAGTATAACAAAAATGTCTATGAGTGAGAAATATATGAGGGAGATCTAGTTCTAAGACTAGACAGTCAGATTGATAAGAAAACTGGTGAAGGAAGGAAGTTCCGGCCCAAGTGGTTGGGCCCATACCGAGTCATGAAGGACTACGGAAATGGTGCGTATCTTTTGTGCACACTAGAAGGTGAGGAATTCAATGAAACTGTCAATTCCTTGCATCTTAAACGGTTTTACGCATAAGACATCAGAATCACCACTTGTACATTATAGCTACCTACATTGCATTAGTCATTTAGCTGTTTCATTATGTCCACTCATTTCGTAAAAATTGTAGTCCAAGAACTTACTCTTAAGCAATTTATTACAAATTTCTGAAAGTATTGGCAAAAGCATTCAAATCACATCTCTTCAAACATCATCAAGTATTTTCAAATCTTCTCATCAAATTTGACAGACAAGTATTGACGAAAACCATACCAAGGCCTGCATACTTGGTTTTTCTCTTTCTTTCTACTAGGTGAAGTTGTCCTTACCTATGGTCTGTTCTAGAAGCTTCTTGGTGTCACATCTATCCCTCTTAAATCTCTTTGAAAGAAAGGATATCCCAAAGTTACAGGTCAGAAAAGTCAAAATCAAATGGAATCAAAGGCACCAAGCAAACAAAATATTTTATTTTACACACTTCTTTGCCCCATTAACCTTCGGTGATAAGCCCGCATCTCTTACTAGTGGTGTGAGGTTGGGAAAGGAAAGAAGTGCCCTTACTCACCTATATCCCGCCTTTGGTGACAAACCCATGCTTCTTACTAGTGGCATGAGGCAAGGTGTGGGGGGTCCATTCACACAAATTAACAAATCTTGGTATGCAAAAAGCACAAATCAAATTATATTAAGAGAAAACAAATGTCCAAATTCCAAAGAGATCAAATCCTCAAAACCAGATTTTGTCAACCAGGTTGCCATTTATAAATCTAAGTCTAGATAAACTGGAAAGTAAGTGGCCTTCTAAGCTTGGTGGTAGTTCTGAGTAGGGTAGGTGGTAGGTCTAAGTTTGGTTTCTGTCACTGGTTTGTCTATCTCTCATCATTCCATTCAGTCAAACTCATACAATTTGTGCCCTTCCTAAATCTTGGTGTTGAGCCCTCGCATCTTACTAGTTGCGTGGAGTTGGGAATGGGGCAAGTTCATCTCTTTATCACTATACATTCATCACATTTTTCCAACATAAGAAGAAATCACAGACATTTCCCAAAGAGGTCGAAAGTTCAGAACTACAATGTGTTAATCATCTCATATCAGCATTACAAAAGCATAAAAAGAGAAACATTCTGCTCAAACATTTGTTATCATTTGTCATCCATTGCATACATACTGAAAAACATGAAAACAAATACTCTAAAAACATCTAGTATACATGTGGAAACAAGTCACAAAATTCTAGGCACCAAAAGTCTAGATCCAAAAAGATATATATATATATATATATATATATATCAAGTTTTATATACAATGCCATCATGCACTAGGCATGGTCAAAACGCTCAATGAGCCCGAAAAGTACAAAAACACTCATATAAATATCCAAAAACACTACAAAAATGGCCTTTCAACCCCTATGGGATCCCTTAGAGGGTGTACGACCATGTCTAGGACTCCGGCTATGCCGGCACTCCGAATGCACTGAGGGCTCGCGGTCACAGCTAGTAGCTATTGTCTCACTATGAGAATGACTCCTCCTCATCAAGCACTCAGTTGTTCTATATCCAGCTACCTCAGTGGGGAGAGAAGTCATGATCTTCTCCGCATACTAGACAGAGGTGAAAACATCGGTATGCCTACCGGCTGCTGAAGACTCCCCCACATCTATAGATAGCTTAGCATGAGTCTTCTCCAAGGGGAGCAACATGGTATCTTTACATAATTGGTGAATCAAGTCTCACTACTCATCAGCAGTCACTACAAGTAAAGGAGAAAAACAAGTTACAAAATGATCAAAGATAAAACCAAGAGTAAACGAAACAAAAAGAAATAATAATTAAGACAATTCTAACTAAAAAAAAGTCTAGAGAAGAGTGAAAACTCACTCGGATCTCCGGGCCTCCAGGAAGGATCTCTAGGATCCGCGCCTGCCACTGATGTTGCCACTGACTAGCATCCCTCTCCCACATCTGGGGCAATGTGATGGCTTGCAACGGACTCACCATCTCCCCCTAAATCCTGAGAGGGCAACTCCTCTGAGATCAGAGTCACCCTCTCTGCGCTCTGCTCCGCCCTCTCGACCCGTAGGATATCCTGAGTGTCATGCCACTCAGAATCACTATCATCCTCCCCACCCATCCCTTTGATCTCCATCTCCTCTGTCTCCTCCTTTGCCTCTCCCCCAGTGAACTCCTCAGACTCGAAGTCCACGTCAATGGGCTCATCGCTGCTATGGGCGAGACCAACGCCAATCCGAAGTAAAGGTGCCTGAGGAGCACCGGCTCCCCCTCGAGCACATACCACCCTCCTGGCCACAATGGGAACACCAGGAGTAACAATAGTCCAACCCCGGCCTCTAGGACCTCCCCGAGCCTCACGAATAGATCTATACACTAGCCCCGCTGGAGGAAACATGTCTATGTATGGGAGGCCAAACTGTTGTGGTACTCTGTCAAAGGGGTGGATCTCCAACTTCCCTGCCCTATCTACCAGTTGACTAGTAGTCTGACAAGCAATCAATATGATAGTCTCCTCTCCCCATAAACCTTCCATGTCCTGATAAGGAGTGGCCTCCATGTCTGCAGTGGTCAAAGAGGCCACTAGCCAGTGAGGCACTCTAAGAACGGTCATCCCTTCCCACCTCGCTGCCCTGACAACCTCGGGATCCTCCGCTTCTTCACCTCTCCCATACAGAGTGATATGCTCATACACCCAAATCATGACAAGAGTGGAGTGGCTCAGTGACTTCCCCTGTAGTCGGACCACCCTGTATAAATCATGGTAGGTGGTCCCGAGGATGTCTGCTCCCCAAGCGTAAATGCGTCCATGACCCTCAATCTATGCAATAATGGGGGCCCAACAATATAAGAGAGTGTCTCCTCCCTTGTCCCCAATCAATCTCGAAGCAAGGATGCCCATGATGGCCTTGTGGAGCACAAGAATGTCTATCTCAAAAATGGAGCAGATCCTCACTCCCTTCTTCGACCCCATCGAAACAACTGCATCCCCCATATAGGTGGCCCACTGAACCACCTGAGATCTCGATACTGCTATCTTAAGAGACAACCACTGCCCAAGGATCGGAACCCCCAGTATACGGTAAACATCCTCCAGGGTAATGGTCCACTCACCCCTAACTCCTGGAAATCGGAAGGTGTTCTGATCCGCATCCCAGTATGAAAATAAGTCACATAGTATGTGACTAGCAGGTGCAACGTGAGGGACCTATGCAATCCTCCAAATGCCAGCCCTTTGAAGAGTATCTCACTCTACCTAAGTGAGTGCCTCTAACACTACTGGGAGCTAATCACACTCCCTCTCTCGGCTCCATCTAATGTATTCCTCCTTCTTCTGCATACACCCAAAAACACAAAAAAGGAGTAAGTTAGTATCAAAATCCGATTGGAAAAACTATCAAAAACATGTAAAAGTGCTAAAAATGCAAAAATAAGTAAATCAAAGCTTTATTTTTGCTTTTTGTCGCGAACCACCACCCTGTGCAGAGCAGCAGTTCCATAACCGCCGCCTTCTAAGGCGGCGGTCCGTAACCGCCGTCCTGTGCAGGGTGGCGGTCATGTCCCAAAAACGCAAACATCTCGGAAGCCCTAAAAATGCCTAAAAAAAAGCAAAAGACACCATTTTAACCAAAATAAGGACCTACCCTATGGGCGCCCCCCCTAGAGACTCATTTAAAACTAGTATTTTCAAAAATACCCCCCCAAGACAAAGATTTTATCATTTCTACATTTTAGGTTCAAAAACAATAAATTGAGAAGAACTAACCTGAGACTTTGCAGGTCGATGTTCCGCTCTCAGAGGCATGATCACTATCTCACCATGAACGTTTTGACTATACTCTCATCGAAAACCGTCACCGTGGGTCCCAGAGCTCAAAAACTATCAAATCAATCCACGCAAATGAATAGTGAAATGAGTTCATTTTATATATATATAGCCTTTTAAAATTGATTTTGAATGTCTTTCGCAGGGTCGGAGTGTCGACGGAGGTAAGTTCTAAACCCCACGTAGATGGTAAGTCCTCATTTCATATCAGTTTACTCTTATTTCTCAAATTGTTTTATCTAGCTGCACTTGAGTCCCCTTTTTCATTTTGCAGATAGCGGGATTTTGGATGGGGACTTTCCAACACACGAGCATGTCAGGTATAACTCCTAACTCCCCATTTCGGGACCGCCATACTCGGATCCACCGTTTTACGCCTCTTCATGGCTAAGACGCTTCTCCGAGGGGGCAATATGTACGTACCCAAAATTGTAGGGTACTGCACCGCCGAAACGATGTTACACATACCCCAATGATGATACAGGTCTCCTTGTAAGGTGTTCGAAATCCAGAAAAGCTCACCAAGTGTACATTTGTATCTCACATGCCCCGCTCGGCCTCCGCTTGCTTTGTTTTCCCTCTACCCCCATTTTTCCTTGCATTTTGGTCTTCAATGAAAAGACCGCCACCCTGCACAGGGCGGCGGTCCTGTTCACATTTTTCATAAAGTTCCGACGATCACGTCAAACATAAATCTTAAATTTCTACCCGCATTCTCTAGCTACTTTTCTTTGCATTTATGTTTTGGCCACCCTGTGAATAGTGTTTTCCCTTTGTTTATAGTAAAAGACTTCAATTGGGAGTTACCCTCTGGTAAATACATTTTCTATAAATAGCCAGCTTGTTTTCAAAGAAATGGCCCCTCTCCTTCTCTGTTTAGTCATTTAGTCTTTGAGCTTCTTTCTTAGAATTCCATTAGTTTTTATGTTTTGCATCCATTGTTGGTCTTCCTTGTTGTTTAGAGGTCATTCAATCTTCTTGTTTCATTCTTGCTTCATTACTCTTCCATGCAAGTCAGTTTAAAATAAAATAGTTTCATTTCTTAGATTAGGAATCCATTTAGAGTTGCAAGGTTTGTTTTGTCACAAAGGATAGTTTCAAGAAACTCTCGGCATATTTGTGTTGTATTCCCACAACAAATCCCACTAGGAATTGCATAGTCAAGCTCTGTTCACTTGCGCTATCCCTCTCCTACTCGCATTGTATTCGGTCTATATCCAAAGCTTTCATTGTTTAGATACCTTCTTCTGTTGATGCTATCATATACACACTTTTCTGGATTCATGAGAACATAAAGGAACGAGGAGATCACATTGAGGGGACAAAGTCACACACAATTGGATTTACCACTGTTCTGTAAACACTAGGTTTGAGCTATCAAAGTTCTAGTTACAAACATATCAAATAGAGTAGTGAATTATTTTATTTCAGTCAAAAGTTCACTCTTGATATCGCCAGGGAAGCTGTGGGGATTGATAGTTTCTGAAAAACCATGATTCATTCCTCACTTCTGAGGTATGATCGAGAGTATTTCAATTTTAAAAAATTAGTTGCTTAGATATTTATATAAATTCATAATTACACAGGCAAATAGCCATACCAGGTTATTTTTGTTTGTTTTAATTTTGTTACTAGATTAGTTGTCCATTTTCTAAATTTATTAGAATAGCTGCTCTTTAAATTTCGTTAAAATACGTCATCGAAAATACAAAAATAGAAGAATACATGCATAGTATAAATACATCTTTCGTAATTAGTTTACGTAATTTTAGTTAGAAAGTTGAATCATTTTGCATGATAATCATGGGACCTAGAGAGCCTAGAGAATATATATTTGACACCAATAGTGCCTCAACCAAATCTACCCACAACATTAGCTGATATAGATTCAAGACCTTAGGATATAGGTCTTTCGGCAACGACAAACCTACAAGCAATTAGTCCATACAAACCCCGAGAGGGTTAAATCAAAGACAAAAAAGCATTACACATTTTGGTCATGATCATGTCTGGAACTATAGACGAGGCACTTGATAAGGATCTGAATGACTGTGCAAGGTATCGAACATCGATAGAGATCAGGAGCCTCCAAACATTGATTAAAGCCTCCGAACATTGATTGGAGCCTCCAAACAACTATTATATCCAAACAAACCATTACACCAATTCAGGTTAGAAGGGCCTTCTTTGCCTTAGATTCGCAAATTCCATTATTACGTGTATTAAGGATATAAGATTACCCAACTAGTTTGTCTGTATCCATATTTAATCCATATTCACCGACCGTCTCAGCACGACCTCAAGAGGTCGGGTACGAGGCAGAGTTACTTGTAGATTCCTATGCTCGCATGTCACTTTTCCATCGTACAGTCCCCATGCAAGAAAATAGCAAGTCAGCTCCTCACAATAGTGTATGCTTGAGGAAGATGCTCAAGGTTGCAGGTAAAATTTTGTTTTGGTTTGATTATAAAATGAATTTCAATTTTATAGTATGGGGTGATTATGCTGATTGAAGTAGCCAAACCAATATCCGTTCCACGAAATGATCTTGCACATCTTTGTTGTATTCTGGAGGGTTAAAAATGCTTTCTCCTGCCTGAAAACCAGAGGCTCATGGAAGCATCTCTATTATTTTCTTTTGGTTTCCTATACATTTTCCTTTGAAACTCTGATACCAAATGTAACAAACTGTTACACCAAAACCTCGAGGCGTTAGTGAAATCAACACATGAGGATCATAACAGTCACAACTATCAATCAAGGCATTAATGGCCACTATCACAGAGAACGAGAAAAAATATACATTAGCTTCACAAGAACCAGAGAATGCCGATGAATGTATACACATTGAGTATTTATCACTATGTGGGAGACATTATATTGAAATGCCATGAGTAACGAGTAGTAGCGGTGGCGACATATCTGATGAAGCAGTGTAGTGCATGATGGCACACGTTTGGTCACTCGTCTGAAAGAAAATGGTATGACATGGATGCCATGGCACAGAAACATCTAACCATGTCATTTTGTTATTCCTGCTTCTGATTAGAAATAAAAATCTTGAGACATACAGGTAAATAAAACCAAGAGAGGCAGAGACGGGTCCCTGTACGTACCAAAAATTGTAGGGTACTACACCACCGGAAAGATGTTACAAATACCCCAATGATGATACAGGTCTCCTTGCAAGGTGTTCGGAATCTAGAAAAGCTAGCCAAGTATACGTTTTTATCCCACATGCCTCGCTCGGCCTCCACATGCTTTGTTTTGCCCCCTGCCCCCCCCCCCCCCTTTTCTTGCATTTTAGTCTTCAGTGATGAGACCACTGCCCTACCTGGGCGGCAGTCCTATTCGCGTTTTCCAGAAAGTTCTGATGATCGCATCAAATGTAAATCTTCAATTTCTACCCGCATTCTTCAGCTACTTTGCTTTGAATTTATGTTTTGGCCACCCTATGAATAGTGTTTTCCCTTTGTTTATAGTAAAAGAGTTCAATTGGGAGTTACCCTCTGGTAAATGCATTTGCTATAAATAGCCAGCTTGTTTTCAAACAAATGGCCCCTCTCCTTCTCTGTTTAATCATTCAGTCTTTGAGTTTCTTGCTTAGAGTTCCATTAGTTTCATGTTTTGCATCAATTATTAGCTTTCCTTTGTTGTTTAGAAGTCATTCAATTTTCTTGTTTCATCTTATTCCATTGTTGTTCCATACAATTAGCTTAGCATAGAATAGTTTCATTTCTAGATTAGAATCCATTTAGAGTTGCAGGTTTTGTTTTGTCACAAGGATAGATTTTAAAACTCTCGACACACTTGTGTTGTAGTCCCGCAATAAATCCCGCTAGGAATTGCATAGTCAAGCTCTGTTCACTTGCACTATCTCTCTCTTACTCGCATTGTATTCGGTCTATATCCAAAAGCTGCCATTGTTCAAGTTCCTTATTCTGCTGATATTGTCATATGCACGCTTTTTTGGATTCAAGAGAACACGAAGAAAATGAGGAGATAACACTGAGGGGACAAAGTCACACACAACTGGATTTGCCACTGTTCTGTAAATGCTAGGTTTGAGCTATCAAAGTTCCAGTTACAACATATCAAATAGAGTAGTTAATTATTTCATTTTAGTCAAAGCTCGCTCTTGATATCGCCAGGGAAGCTGTGGGGATTGATAGTTTCTGAGAAACCATGATTCATTCCTCACTTCTGAGGTAGAATTGAGAGTCTTTCAATTTACAACAATTAGTTGCTTAAATATTTAGATAAATTCACAACTGCACAGCCAAATAGCCATACCAGGTTATTTTTGTTTGTTTTAATTCTGTTACTAGATTAGTTGTCCATTTTCTAAATATATTAGAATAGCTGCTCTTTAATTCCGTTAAAATACTTCATAGAAAACACAAAGAAAATAAAGATATATTTACGTTGGTTTACGAACACTAGTATTTAGATCCTCACCGCTTCCACCAGACATTATTACGCAATTCTCCTCACTAAACATCGCAGCCATTCAAGCTAAGGATTTCTGGACTAGACCAGAAAATCGTCCATAAAACCCCGGAGAAATCTACCACACCTCCCATTACCATTTTTCATGACCTTGTTTGGAAATATATACGAGGCACCCACAGGTCACTTCCCACATATCCAACAGTCAATAATCAGGATCTCGGCAGAGCTTGACATTGATTGGAGCCTCCGAACAGCCATTATATCTGAGCAATCCATTACACCAATTCAGGTTAGGAGGGCCTTCTTCACCTTAGATTCGAAGACTCCATTATTGCGTGTTGAGGATATAAGATTACCCAACTAGTTTGTCTGTATCCATATTTATTTCATATTCACCGGCCGTCTCGACACGACCTCGGGAGGTCGGGTACGAGGAAGAGTTACTTGTAGATTCCTATGCTCCCATGTCACTTTTCTATCGTACAGTCCCCATGCAAGAAAATAGCAAGTCAGCTCCTCACAATAGTGTAAGTATTTACTGTTAAGAATATGAATGATTTGCACGTATGGAAAAGGAAAAATCCTAATGATTGTGGTGTTTGCAGAGCAGAGGTTCGATTTGAATGTAGCTCGTGTGACTCTGAATCAATGATGAGGAAAAAGTAAGCAACATTTGTCGTGACAGTCCATGTCTGGCTTATGAAGCTTACAGGAAGCACCTCTCTGCAACAACGTTTTCCAAATCAAAGATTCTTGTGCTTTCCAAAGCAAATCCCGTCCTGCGCCAGGAACCATACACAATTATACCCTTTACTCTTCTCATCCGCCTCGTCCTCTGCCCATATCCTCCATATCACATCGTTATATTCCATAGGTGAGCAAGAAGGAGATGGAGAGGGAGACTACTATTTGTGTTGGTATTGTCTTGTATTTTGTTATTTACCTGTATGCTTGAGGAAGATGCTCAAGGTTGTAGGTAAAATTTTGTTTTGGTTTGATTATAAAATGAATTTCAATTTTATAGTATGGGGTGATTATGCTGATTGAAGTAGCCAAACCAATATCCCTTCCACGAAATGATCTTGCACATCTTTGTTGTATTCCGGAGGGTTAAAAATGCTTTCTCCTGCCTGAAAACCAGAGGCTCATGAAAGCATCTCGATTATTTTCTTTTGGTTTCCTATACATATTCCTTTGAAACATCGCAAGAATCGTTGTTTCTCTGCCCGTTTTCCTCCCGTAACAAGAAATTTTTACAAAGTCGCTTCATGATGCCTATCAACGAAGCATTTTCTACGTGGCATCTCATACTTGGGATGATGTTGTTTATCTTTTTGCTTGTTTTAAAAGGAGAAGGTATGTCATACTTTGGATATCATGCACAGTGCACTATTGCGTCATTTTGCTTGTTTCTTGCAGAAGCGAGTTTAAATTATTTGACCCGGTCATTGATGGAGGAAGGCACTGGAAAAATAGGTATAGAACTATTCAATGTTAACCGATACTGGTACGTTGGCCCCTTCATTAGATGTTTGAGATTACCAAACTCTTTCCTACAACGAATGGAAATTTGATTTAAGGGTAATTATATTATTTAGGCAATATTGAATCCTATACCAAACGATTCAGATGTTAGTCAGCCCAAACCTCCCGTCTCACTCATTTGAACAAGAAATATGACCGACTTTAGATCTCATCGGTATATTAGAAAACAGAGATATAGATATGGTACCTTAGCTAAATGAAAACCACTCATTATGAAGATTATATACCACATTTAAACAAATAAGGATGAAGACAAAGCCATGCAATTTTATTGCTATGAGAATCGTTAATCAAATTATGAGGGACTAAATCAATCTTATGAAATATACATGTTAGGTTGAAAAAATACAGGCAAAATAGTGTTTATGTTTGAAAGAGTGCATCCGGCCATGCTATACGCATTTTCATATTGATAGGTGTGCCAACTTAGAATAGGGGAGTTGCTTCTAACATGTCGCAACAATGATAGATCATATAAGACACATTTTAATTTTCTTAGTGCAAATCTAATGCCTCGCAAGTCACCTTCTTCAAGTACACGGTAAATGCGTTTGCCATGTTACCTTGCAATGAAACATGCAATGGCAAGAGCTCGACCCATGCAAACTGATCAAAATACATTTGAGGGATTCATATGTATGCAATCAATGGTAAAGGAGATTCTACAATTGGGTACACCTAGAACTTCCTCTCCTCGCAAGACAACAATGTGGATGTTGGAATGTTTTTTTGTTTTTGATGCGGACCCACCATTATGATCAAAGAAGACGATGCCATATTGAAGATGATTATAACAAATGCCATTGCAATGCGGTAGCTATCGTAGAGGCTGCATATAAGGTTGCGTTGGAGGTAGAGTATTGTCAACATTACCAGAGGCGGAAGTGGCATGAGATATTTTAGAGGAATAATATTCTATGGTCAGTTTCCTTTACCAATGTAGTAATGTCTCTCTTCATTGTTCCGATGTTGTAAATGTGCATTTATAAACAATTGATTTTTTCAGATTTTTTTAAATTTGTTTTCACTAAATTTTACATGCTTTGCCTTTGTTAATATTTTTGTAGGACTTTTGCGCTATATATCATATATGGTAGAGTAAGAGTTTAAAATGAAAAATCTAGATTTTTAAATATTTTGCATAGTTCACATCTATTTATTCATTTACAATAAATATAGGAGGATGAAACATAGTATTTCGAGGGAATGTGAGGAAATGATTATTATTTCATAAAATTATCGAGGTATTACTGCATTGTAATAAGACTATTAAGATTCCTAGCAAATATTTTATGTTTGTGTTGTACAAGGTAATTGTCCATATTTTCTTTTTAAAGTTTTGTTAAATTTGAATGGTGGCTTGACAACATCAATATTATACTAGACACATAATAGATCCACCCACTTAATTTTTACATTAGAAATTATGTGGTTTACAAGTTAGAATAAAATATTTTTAGATCTATCCACTATTTTGCATTTTTTAGTCCTAGGAGTAAGTTTCATCTCTAACATTGTGTTCAATGGAGCGTATTTTTCAATATTAATATTTATGTTTATTCACAAAGGATATATTGGATTTCAACCTCAAAATACATAGACCGTACAAATACCACCAAAGTGAGAGCGACGAGGTGTGGTTAAATATGGAACAGCAGGGGTGTATGATTTGTAGGACAATATTGTGTCCTATTGTGTTCTGTGATCTTCTAATGTATGGTTTCGAATTATTTAGTTTTTTCTTTTTTACTATATATAATGATTACCATTGGTATGTTCTTCCCAAGGCACAAATGCGATGGAACATAACATTTCAGAGTTGTTTTTATGTGGCTTTTTTATTTACCACTATCATATTTTATTTGAGTTATTATTGGTCAGACAAAATAATTTTAGCGCATTAATAATCAAACAAAATGTTATATGTTGGAGCATATCAAATTGTAAAATGACACAGAATGGTTCGGTTAGAAATATGAATTTAAAAAGAATGTGTTAAATTTTATTTCCACCTATGATTAAATAACATTTCCTGTAAATTCTCTTGTTATCCTTTTTATTAGGACATTTTGAGTTATGCGCATTACACGTCATTTTTTTTTTTTTAAATTTAGATAGCATTAATTTTTTTTTTGGGCTAAGATCACCATGTGAAATTAGAAGAAGCTCGATATAATTATTTTTTACAGATTTTTGGTTTTCAATTGAAGGGACAAGAAGCTTGCAGATGACCCGTATTTCTGATAATCACACTGAAAAGCAGTATTTCATAGTTTAATTGATCCTGGGTATGTTGAAAATTAGCATTTTAAGAATCAATTCGATCTTGTATTTTATTTTTATGTATTTATTGTCATAGCACATTAATGTGCATACGACACATTTTGAAATGTTAATCCAAGTCTTCTATGTATACTCTTTGCACAAAACATTTTGCAATCTTCTTTATAAAATACCAAAAATGCAAGGGGAGATGAAAGGATAGCCTGACATAAAAAGTATTTTGGTAATCAAATACAGTTCTATTCAGATATGAAATCTGGAAATGGAGTTACAACTGAACCAATGTTAGAACCACGTTCATATTGTCAAGGTATATACTTGTATTTAATTTTATTAATATTTCCATATTCTGATTTGACAACAAAAATGTATTAATTGGAATATTGTTTGATTTCACGTATTTGTATATTCCAATTCTCAAAAATCATCACTTATATAGTTGGAGGATAAAAATTTTACATAATTCCAATATACTTATCTTGTATGCATAAGTAATTTTTTGTAGTATTCCTCCACTTCAGGGTTCTCATGAAATGAATTTGTAATATCCTAGGATGTAAATCGAAATGTTTGTTTGATTATATTGATGTACATTTCCATATCAGCCGCCTTGATTTATAGCAAATCTTTATTTTTAGTTCTACTTATTTTTGAGCCGAGCCTTTTAAAATTCTTTTTTTAGATTGCCCCCATTACTCCTGTTACAATCTCTGCCTTTCTCACCAGCCCTAGACGAATTCATAAAATATTAAGCCCTTGACATTAGGGCTATATCTGCCGCAGTTTTAACCCGAGTACCATTAAGTTTGTATCTTGTCACCATATATCGTTTCACTCTCGAGACTAAAATTAATGGCCATTCGAATTTCCCCTTATATGATGAAGCCAAAATGTTAGGCTTTATTTCAATTATTATATAGATGTTATATTTTTATATTGTTCATGATGTTTTACACTTTTACTCCATCCTCATAGTTCGGGTATTTTTATTTTTAAATTTATTCTTAATATAACATGTTTAATACTATTTTGAATACTAGAAAATTTTCATTACAAAATATTGTAAGATGCGTTATTTAAGCAATTTTTATTAAAATAGGATATTGGGTATCCCAAAAGTAAAGAAAAAATTTAAAATTTACATTTTTCTGGCAATTAAAAAATTTAATACTCAATAAAAATATTATTAAATATTGAAAGAATAATTTAAATTACTATTTAAATAATGTAAGTTTATAGTTAAGAATAAATTTTCAAATTTAAATAATATATGCTTGCTAGGCCAATTATGAAAAACATTTAAATAATGGAAAGAAAAATAATTTTTTTTAATTAAATTAAATTAAATATTTTTTGCTTATGTACTCTAATGATTGCTTTTTTAATTTTTTAGTGTACATATATTTAGACACCATCACAACTCATTTTTATATGTTTAGATGTTATTATATTATCGTTGTGTATAGTTTAATTGGTTTTCATCTCTATATATAAAATTACATTATTTAAATATATAGTGTGAATATAACCTTGTAAAATTACATAATATAAAAAGTGATAATTACTCATTATAATAAATATTATTATAAAATTTTTATTCCACTAGTACTATTTGTAATAATCCCACCGAATATATTAATATGTGGCCCCATATACATATTATATAGTACTCCATATACAATTTATGAATCCCTTATACTAACTATTGTATATCCATTATATATTCTATGGGTTCCATTTATGAATGAAATATAGCAATGGATAGCCACAATAATCAAAGTCGATTTATTTTTTAATATAATTTTGGAAGAAAAATAGATTATTATATAGTATATAGGTCATATTATCTTCCATTTCAACATTTTATATTGCCAATTGCCTTCAGAAACTCACACCCCCTTGACTCGTTTTGGAACTTCTGGCTAATGGAAATGACATGTGGTCTTATAATAGTAACATTTTGCATCAGACTTATAGGAAATATTATCTATAATAAACAATTCTAAAAAGGATTTGAGTATGTTGGGTGCATTATAATTATAGCTGTAGGACATCATAAGCACTCACTTGTACAACCCCTTCTCAATCAATCTCCATGTTGTGTGTGCCTCATGTGTAGTGCGTGGCTATCTTCATTTAAAGTATAGTTTAAGGTGTGAATTCTCAAGTCTTCTACTAGCAATTTTTTCATCATTTATTGTTGAATTCCCAAAAAAATTGTCCCTCATTTCTTTAACAGATCGATGTAGTTGTGAAGGACAAAAGCAACATAAAATCAAAGATTTATGTAATACTCTTCTTCTTAATCCTCTCATTCTTTCATTCAATATGGCAAAGCATTTGTCCATGGAATTTTAAGTTCCTAAAAAATGCTCAGCCATGATGAAGGTGCGGAAAGTCATGAGCTTCACCTAAAAACAAGAAAATAATAAAAGTAATTCAAGATTTCATACTCAAACACTACGGATAACAATCATATCTATGGAAAATTTAGTTTAAACATTTCAAGTATTGAATGATAAGGGATGTACTTTTAGAGCTATATTGTCCCCTTTCCTACGCGAAAGGCCTAAGGACCAAGTCAAGTCCAAGCCTTGGTCATACCCAAGGGGTTGTAAATGCTGGGAGCTTTTGGGAAGGGGCCACGTGGTTCTAATATTCCAGTTTTGCATTTGGGGGTCATTTTTGGACCATGGCAACTTAAAAGGGAAAAAGTAACTTTAGTTACTTTTATTTTATTGGCCCCTCCATGGAATGAAATGCGTCTAGGGTCTATTGGTGCTCTTTTGCCTTGGAGAAATATATAAGGAGCCGAGGGAGAAAGGAAAAGAAAATTTTGGCATATATTTTATTTTTCCTGCACGTGCAACTGCTATTTGCAAATCTACAGCTTGTGGAGTGAAATCCCACATGAACCCTAGCTTCGGTGGTGAGAGATCCATCCCTAGCTAGCAGGACATTCTTCGGTAGTGAAAGATCTACCGTAGCTGTCATTTTTGGAGCTGTTTTCTGGGCTGTGTTACAGAGATATTATCAGAGGTTTCAGAGGAAGGATTTTGAGGGTTTTGGGGGCATTTGGGGAAGATAACTAGAGGGTTTTTAGATCAGATTTATGGGAGCCATTTGGGCAGGGCTTAACATCACTTTGAAGGTATCTTCATCAATCTCCAACCCTTTTCCATGCTAGGTGACTTACAACCTTTATCTGGAGGGTTTCCAGTTAGTCATTGTCAGCTATGAAGGTTGAAATATCATTTCCTATATTTTTTAATGTTATTTCCAAAGTCACATAATTTTTTGCTCTTGTAATTGGAGAGTTACGAATTTTAGAAGTTTTCCTAGCTGTTTAGGGCACGCTCTAATTTTCTGGTAGCATTTTAATTTCTGTAAAATCCCAAAAATAATTTTGTAATGTCATTTATAATAATAGCAAGCTCTCTTTAAATTTTCAAGTAATTCGGGCAGATATCTTGGGAGATATTAAGTTTCTTTAGTTCACTGCCCTAAGTGTAAAAATTTGCAAAAATCAATATTTTATTCGGCTGCGAAATTTCAACATTTTGTGCAATTTTTAAAGTGGTATCCCACAAGGGATATTTCAGTGGTATCAAAGCAGTTGTTTCTCCAGCCTGTTGGGATTGAAAGATGGGGGACAGAGACAATGAGGATATAGGTGTAGATCTAATGAAACAAGTATTCACCAACATGGTAAAGCAGTAGGAGACTACCAATCTCTATTTGAGCTAGCTCACTGAGAGATTAGCCCAGGACATGATTGATACTCATGCGAAAAGAGGAGAAAATAGAAATAGGGGATAACATAGTCTAAGAGGTGAGGGTGGACATTTAGAGCAGCGGTCTCCCCATTCTTCTACTAGGCCTTTGGGGTTTCACGAACCTTCTTTCTTGAAGGATTTGAAAGTTTCACAGGTACGATAGCTAGTGGATATTGTAGATGAGGAGTCTTGTTGGGAAAGGTACCAGACCTGAAGTGATGGCTTTTGTGACAACATGTCATTCCAGGAATATTGTAAAATGAAGATTGGTAGTAGGCCTAGGAGAGATCACCAGGTACAGGTACTAGAGATGCAAAGGAGGTTGGGACAGGTTTCTGTTCCACACTTCAACGGTTCTAAGAAGTGTACTGCACAGTCTTGGGTCTAGAAGTTGAAGACATACTTCGACTTGAATCCTATGCATGAGGAAGATGTAATTAAGTTTGCAATCTTACATCTAGAGGGAGACGCTCATGATTAGTGGCATCATGGGTTGGTTACACAGGGACAAATATACATCACGACTTATGCAGAGTTCACAAAGAGGCTAGTGAGCAGATTTGATAGGAGGGACCTCGAAAGGTATTTTAGAGAGTTGACGCATTTGAGGCAGACTGGTTCCTTGGACCAATATATCGCAGATTTTTAGAGACTATCGGTCATGATACCTGATGTTACAGAGATGAGGTTGATTTCCCTATTCACAACAGGTTTTACAGATGCTCTCACTGGATTTGTGAAGGCATTTGAGCCTTCTTCTTTGCATGAGGCTATTAGAAGAGCTCGCGACTTGGAGTTATCCACTCCTAAGTTGAGGTTTCCACCTCGAGTGTAGCCTACGGGTTTTACTTCTAGAACCGAGGGTGCGCAACCAAAGGTACCTCCACCTAGGAAAGATATAGCCTGGAGACCATTCAGATCTAGAGAGGATAGAGAGGAATTGAGGCGAGTGATGGTGATGAGGAGTTGGACACACATGGATTAGAGGATGATGATGATGAGGCATTAGATAGTGTGGGTGTTGAGCAGGATAACGAGACTTTTCCCCAGGATACTATCACTGCCTTGTCTAGTACCCCGAGGTACAAGGCATTCAAAGTTATGGGAGTTTTGCAGGGACAACGAGTAGTGGTACTCATTGATAGTGGGGCAACCCACAACTTATTGATGCCTCATTGGTTGAGAAGTGAGGGTTACAGATAGAGGAATTTGAGGGCTTCAACGTGGTTGTAGCCAATGGAGATTCTATGAGATGCACATGATGGGTTCCCCAATTAAGCATCACGATGGGTAACTATATAGTTACCAATTATTTCTATATTGTTGGTATTAGAGAGACCAACATAGTGCTTGGCGTACAGTGGCTCCATTCCCTTGGTGAGTTTCGGACTAACTTCCAGACGGTGGAGTTGAAGTTTAAGTCTGAAGTGAGGAATGTGATCTTGAGGGGCTTATCTTCAGAGGCACCCAAGTTGTTACATCTAAGAGGATCAAGAGGATCTATAGGCATAATGGGGTGGATTGGGCAGTACATTGTTTAGTTTTGACCAAGAAATTAGAGGATGGACAACATGAGTGTCATGTGGATAGACAAGGCTTATTGGACAGACATAGTGCAATTTTGGTGACATACCTCAAGGCATACCTCCAGATAAAGGATTTGAGCATGTGATTGAGTTCGAGGATGCTGGACCAGTGGTTACTTCTCCTTACCGTCACCCCAAATGGTTTAAGGATGATATCGAGAGGACTATATAGGAGCTCATTGATATGGGGCATAATATACTGAGTTCCAGCCCTTTTGCTTCTTCGGTGGTATTGGTGAAGAAGAAGGATGGGACCCTGCGGATGTGTATGGACTATCGTGCCTTGAATAAGAAGACAATAAAGAACAAGTATTCCATACCACACATTGATGAGTTGTTGGACGAGCTACATGGTGCAATCTATTTTTTGAAAATAGATTTGCATTCTGGATATCATCAGATCAAAGTCAAGGAGCAGGATGTGCATAAGACAAATTTCAGATGCCATTATGGTCACTTTGAGTTCTTGGTGATGCCTTTCGGATTGTCAAATGTTCCAACTACATTCCAGTCTTGCATGAATCATGTGTTCAACCGCCACTTGTGGAAGTTTATATTGGTTTTCTTTGATGATATTTTAGTCTGCAATAGGACTTGGGAGGACCATATCAGGCACCTGGGTGAGATATTGGGGATATTAGAAGCTAATTCGTTATATGTGAAAGCCTCTAAGTGTGATTTTGGCATGACCGAACTTCTATACTTGGGACATGTGATTGGTGGGGGTACAATGAAGGTGGATAGAGAGAAGATACGGGAAATCCTAGATTGGCCGCCACCTAGGACATTGAAACATTTGAGAGGATTCATGGGGTTGTGCACATAATACCGGAGGTTCGTGAAGAATTTCTCTCGGTTGACTACTCCATTGATTGATTTGACCAAGAAGGGGGATTTTGATTGGTAAGATGCAACACAACAGGTTTTTGATCACCTCAAGGAGGTGATGAGTTTGATTCCCATCCTCACATTACCATATTTCTCCCACCCATTCATTCTAGAGTGTGATGCATCAGGAGAGGGTGTTGGGGCAGTTCTCATGCAGGATAGGCATCCCATCGGACATCGTTACAGTTCAATTAGTTTATTTTGGTATATTTATGTATTTCATTGCATCATTTATTTACTGCTACTATAACATCATATTATGCACAATATATTTCATATTTTTCATAATCAAATTATATACAACCATGGTTATATTTCAATTTTTGCTTTCTATTGTTTGCGGGCTATGCCTTATGTTATCCTGATCATTGTTTACTTATGGCCGCTTTGACCCTGATTGTCTTGTGACATTGCGAGTGATGTCCCATGTATGCAACCCTATTTTCATGGTACTATATTGTCTTCATACTTTCTTGCTACATTGTATTATATTACAAGCTAAACCTTTTACACTAATAATTGTTTCTAGCTTACTTTTTTTGAATGTACTTTACCTTCTACCATACACATCCCCTACCCACTGTAGATATCCAAGACATGATATGCATATCAACTTCAGGTCATCTCCTTTGGGTCGCATCCTCCTAAATTCTTTGCATACACTCCAAACGAGGGGGGCATCTATTGGGTAAATAAATCACCTTTCTAGCAACACAAATTTATAGAACAGATCAGCACAATACAAAATTAACCAAAGCACATAATCAAATATTGGTCCAAAATTTGATATGGACAAAAAACACAGAGTAGACACTAGCACCCAGTAGTAGACAAGAATGGTGGGTGCTTGTGCTCCACCTAGGCACTTTTTTCCTAGGGTAAAAACTGACAATTTCTAAGTTCAACATGGTTTTATATAGTTTATAATATAGTTCTACAGTATTAGGCACTTTCCTTCAGTTACAGAATTCAGTCATTCAGTTATAAAAAGTTCTAATTGGTTACAAATTAGGGATGTGCCATCTGCAGTGGCGTTTATTCGAGAACTGTCATGGAAGGAGAGAAAAATAGACCTCGCTCCCTAGTACTCTTCTCTTGGCATGAGATCTCCCAAAAAAATCTCTCTTGGCATGAGATCACCCAAAAAAAATTCTCTTGGTGTAAGATCACCCAAAAACTTCACCCTCGAAAATAAGACACTCAAATTCAACATCTCCAAAACAAATAGGACAATTGTCTATCCTTTACTCTCTCATACATCAGGTGAACTCTTGCCTTAACTACTAGATTTACACACTACTTTTACATACTTGTACATATTTCACTCTATTTTTTCACATACAGGACTTTGAATTCTCTTTTGCTCTTCTTTTTGAGGTTTATCCATATACGTAACAAGAAGTAGCCTGCATCAGTGAGCACAAGTTCCAACAACACACTACTACGCATAGGCATAGTTTCCACACTTCATATTATGATCACTTCTTCACTTGTCCCCTAAAAGTGTTATCGAATACACTTCTCTTTGGCTCACAAGATACACATTTTCCATCTACTTTATGCTATCGAGTATTCAATCAACAACATAAAGTGGGGGAAAATGTAGACACAAAATCTATGAACTTAAGTACATTTCTAGGTACTAAAGCATACTAATGTATACATGATTCCTAAGTAATAAAACTAATGGTTGACAACTTCTTTTGGACCCGTTGCTTCATCTCTTGCAATTTTATTGGCCTTACATATCTTACAGCTCTACCGAAACTTTACCGATTTATCTTTTATGGCCTTAGACACTAGCACCTGGTTAGGTTAGAAACACCCAGGTATTCTTGTCCCTACTGAGTGCCCTTAACCTTATTTATCTTCTTATTATTATTTTTGGGTCTCTTTTACTTCTTGGTCACCTTTTAAAACTTTGGGTCGGCCTTTCAGATTTCATATATGAAATTCAAACAAGGGAATAATATAATACTTAGTTATTGCTCTCAAATAAGGGGTCAAACATCATAAGCATTATCGATCATCACCCAACCTTGCACCAAAGGCACAAGAGCGTTACACATATACATCTAACATGTAAATACAAGGGATAAGGGTTGCATCAATCTACATACACAACATATGAGGGGAGTTCATTATATTCCATCACACACATTCTACATACTCAACACATTCTAGATCCACCTCGTTATAACCGTGCAACTTGTACAAGGGAAACCTAGGGAATCATTACACACATAAGAACAAATACATACATGGAGTATGAAATGTAGTGCAACTCTCGATCGTAAGTTAACTCTTTAATTGACCGTGGGGGTCAGTTTGACTCCCCATTCTACATCTTCTTTATTAGGTTTGATGTAGTTTTTGGGCATGTGTAACTAGATATCTATTTTCCGAGTTATAGGTAGGACCAACGACATTAACATGAAACCAAAGTGACAAATAGATATCAATAGTGAAGCTCCTCCAACCCAAAAAAGACCAGAACCTGAGTATTAGAGTAGTCATTGGCGTCCAGAATGGTCATTAGTGCCCAAATGCTCTTGTCCTCCTATGGGTGCTTCTATCCAGCACAATTCTAAGTGCCAAAACCCTCGGTGATCATTGACGGAACTGTTTCTAGTCTGTTCCAATAGTTACTTAGTCCAAACAACTCTCAGATCACACGAAATTATTTAATTCATCTCCCCTCTTTCATTTGATTAGGGTTTTATATCTTTAAATGCTTATTACTTTTCCATTAATGTTATTATCATTAGTTGTAGTACATTACTTTGAAATTAAGGTTTAATTTAGTTAAGATTAAATCATATGCCGAGAAGGCTGCATGATTAGTTAAGCGGGCCACATTGATTAGTGAGAGGGACATTGTGACTAGAAAGAGAGATGGACTAAGCCAAAAACTCACTACTATATAGGTAAAGCTTACACAGGCTAAAGCCGATAGAGATAGATATAGGAGAGATAGAGAGGCCTTGTGAAATCCCTTTTGAGTGACAGGCCCATCAATATAAGGGGGTGAGCTATTGGAAACCCAATCTCAAACTAGTGGTCAGATAGGACCACTTAGTGATGTGAGTGTGGATTACTTATATACCTCATGTGATGAGATTCATTATTTTGAGGACATATTGAGGTGAAGACTTCTAGATGAGCCTTACTATACTGTGTTTTTGGCACGATGAAAACATGTTCCATCAAGTATCTCTGCAAGCATGGGTCATCCACGTAATTGTCCAGGCAAGGGACTAACCAGAGGCCCAGATGACGATCATGGGAGTAATGCCTGAGGGAGTGTCTAATTGACGGACATTTAATTTACTAGGTAGTTTTGTAGATAGATTATGATGTGTGAGGCTCTTTTTTAAAGCCTTTGTTGACGATGAATAGATATGAGGTTTTTGAATCCCTTGATGATGTATAAACATTTTGATATGTATATACATGATTTTGATATTTTAGTTATGTTGTGAGTTTTGTAATGATTGTAATGTGATGGATATAGATGTAGTTGATGATGATCTAGTTAATGAGTTTATGATTTTGATATGATGAGTTATGGATATATGTGAAATGTATATTTTTAGATTAGATGTGTATGAAGTGATTTTGATGCTCTTAGCTATGGTTATGACAAATGATGATTTTGTTGTTTGATTTATGCACTATATGATGGATAAGAACATAATGTGAGATGTTTTCTTCCTTACTATTCTTGGCATATATAGTGTATGATTGTAACCTGGTTTAAACATATGATACTACACATGTGGCCTTATAACTAATGTTAATATATGACCCATAACGGTTAGTCATACTAGGATCATAGATGGATGTCGGATAGTCTTATTTATCCTTTTCTTGACAGGGGGCAGGTTTATGTGTACTTAGCATGGGGAAACATTTTCTTCTTGATAGTTCCCAGGTTTTTCCCGGGCCCTTTATTATATTTGCACAAGTTGATCGATGCCGGAAGCTTGCATTTTATGGGAAAGTCGATCAATGCGGTAAGCTTTCCTGGGATGGTTTCTTTTTAAATAATGAGGGTTGATCGATGTGGGAAGTGTCTTTTTGATATGATGACTTATTAATGTGGGAAGTCCTTTTGTGTATTTTGGTTGGGTAAATATCCTTTAAGGGATTGGTCTATGATTTTATTGAATATTTTTATTTTATGGTAGCCATCCTTCGAGGGAGTGGTCTATGATTTTATTCAACATAATTTACTTTTTGATAGCCGTCCTCCGAAGGACTGGTCTATATTTTGATTGGATGCATCCCATACATATTTTTTATTTTTGATCCGAGGGCAAGCTGAGGTAACCACTTTAGAAGGGGCTAAATATGCAAGCTACAATTATATCATTGTCATGCCATAAAATGGGATAAGATAGGGGATGGTGAGAATAAAGATTGCAGGGTTCCCTAATCGCGAGCATGGAACTTGTCCACAAAAAATATGCTATGAGCAGAGCCCTGGTGCCCATATTTAAGGTCATGAAAAGTATGCTACTGGAAAGCCACATAGTTCTAAATCATTACAAGAATTATGGGATGTGTGGGTTGATGGATAGATATCGTAGTTTAACTAAGGTCTCATGAGTTAGTATTTTAATATTAGAATGACCACAAGAGTAGGGTGTTAAGAGGCTCCTTTTCAGGTTTACCATAAAGGGAGGCTAAACAGTAAGCTCCAGACCCATATTTATGAGTGATAATATATGGTCCAAGATAGTTTGGGGAAAACTTCCCATGCTTACTCTTTTCCATGTTAGTGACATGTTGATTTTATTTGAGAACAAGATCACCAACGTTAAATTCACGTTGTTTAAGATGTTTGTTATAGGATCATTTGATTCGTTCTTGATAAACGTAGATATGCTTAAGGGAAGTCAGATGAAACTTGTCCAAAATTTCTAGTTGTGACAAACATTCTTGATGATAATCCTCATCAGGGATGAAGTCTTTGAGAGAAATGTGTAACGATGGGATCTGAAATTTGAGAGGAGAACAAATTATGTGTTGTATACTAAGGAGAAGGGCATGGCACCCATATGTGTTCGAAATTTAGTCTGATATGCCCATAATGTAAATGGGATTTGTAGATTCCAATTTCTACGAGCTTTGTCAAAAAAATTCATGAGGATTTTGTTGAGTGTTTTATTGGATGCTTCGGCTTGGCTGTTAGCTTGTGGATAATAAGGTGAGGAAAATTTGAGCTTGATATTGTAAGTGTTGCAAAGTTTCTGAACTTTCTTATTTTTGAATGATTTTCCATTATCTTTGATGATTTTATGAGGTATAAAAAAGTGAAAGATAATGTGATGATGGATGAAGTCAAAGATTTTATCTGATTTAGTGGAGATAGGGGAATTTCTTCCACCCATTTTGTAAAACATTCAGTTTCTATAATGTTAGAATTGTGTCATTTTGATGAGTGAAGGTTGATAAGGTTAATAAGGTATAACCCCCATTATGAGAAAGGCCACAGGTCCTGAGTGGGTTGAAGAGAATGGTTGGGGATGTGTGTGAGGTTGGAGTGTTGTTGACATTTGACGCATTTCTTGACATATTCACAAAATTCTCGGTTAAGGGTGGGTCAATGGTATCCCATATGTAGGATCCATTTTGCAATAAATTAACCATTGAAATGTCCACCACATATGTCATCATAGACTTCTTGGATAGCTAGACGAGCTTGTGGAGTTTTAAGACACCAGAGGAGGAGGTTATCAAATCCTCTTTTGTAAAGGATACCTCCTAGTATGATGTAGTGGGATGCATGTTGTTGGAAATATATTTTCCCATTTCTGGATATATCTTGAAGGATTTCACTAGTGGAAAGATAGTCGTATGTCTTAGTATACCAAGTATCAAATGAGATATCTTCAATATGATTGATGGTAGGATGGTCAGTGATGGTATAAGATGGATGATCGAATTTTTGTACGATGACAAAGAGTTTGGAATCGTCTGGTGATAAAGGAATGGGAGAGGTGAGCGAAGCCATGGTGTCTGTGAATTTGTTAGATAAATGAGGGGTGGTTTGAATTTCATAGTGGTCAAAGAGTTGTAGTAGGTATTAAAAGATGGTTTTGTATTTTTGTAGGACCTCATTTTTACATTGATATATCCCTTTGATTTGATTGATGACAAGTTATGAGTCTCCATAAATGTCAAGAATTTGTACACCAAGAAATATGACAGTATGAATTCCCATGATGAGAGTCTCGTATTCCACCATGTTATTAGTGCATTCAAAATTGAGTTTGAAAGATAAATGGATAGGGGTATCCCAAGGGGGTATTATGACTATTCTAGCACCCCCAGTTTATATTTGGACCCGCCAAATAAAAAGGTCATTTTAAGAGGGGTATGATTTTGATCAAGAGAGTTGATAGATTCATTAGGGAAGTGTTCGGAAGGTAATTGATTAAATAGAAGTGGAGCTTCTGGAAGTTGATCAACAATGACTTGTCCTTTAATGGACTTTTGAGAGATAAATTCTAGGTCAAATTTAATCATGAGCATGAGCCATCTAGTGATACAATTATTGTGATAAGGCTTAGAATTTATACATTTGAGTGGGTTTAAGTTTATGACAACGTAAGTTTTTTTATTGAGAAGGTAGTGACAAAGTTTCGAAGTTGTGAAGTACAAAGAACAACAAAAATTTTCAACTCTAGAATAAAGAGTTTCATAATCATGGAGGGTGTGGCTTATGTAATAGATTGCATGCTCCTTACATTGTTCATCCTGATGTGTGAGCATGGCTCCCAAGGCATGGTCATTTGCAGAGATGTAAATATATAAGGGATCCCCCTCACTTGGAGATGTAGGCATTGATGGCAATAAAAGATATTGTTTGAGAGCATTGAACGCATATTGACAATTATCATCCCACTTAAAGTGGGTGTCCTTTCTTATAAGATGATGAAAAGGTTGACAACATTTTGATAATTGAGAGATGAAGCAAAGGATGGATTGAACCTTTCCTTGAAGGATACAAATTTTTTTGAGATTAGATGGAGGAGAAATTTTGATGATGGCCTAGACTTTGGCTGGGTCAACTTCGATTCCTCTTATAGACATTATAAACACTAAGAGTTTCCCTATGAGAACTTCAAACACGAATTTGACATGATTAAGATGGATAAATAAATATAACATATGTGTAAAAATCGCGTTGAGGAAAACTAGATGGTCTCTTTGGTGTTTGGATTTACCTAAGAGATCGTCGATGTAGTCTTTTATGGTTTTGTGGACGAACTCATGAAATATGTAGGTCATGTCATGTTGATAAGTGGCTCCTACATTTTTCAAGCCAAATAAAATTACTCTATAGCACAAGGTACCCCAGAAGGTGATAAATGATATCTTTTGGTGATCCTCTAGTATGATGGGGATTTGATTGTAGCCAGAGAAACCATCCATAAGGGAGAAAATCTTGTGGCTTTCCGTTAGATTGACGAGCTTATCAATGTTTGGTAAGGGGAAACCTTCTATTAGGCAAGCAAGGTTCAGGTCTTAGAAGTTTGTACAGATGTGTAATTTTCTAGTGGCTTTAGTGATAGGAACGATATTAGAAACCCATTATGGATAATCAATAGGTAATATAAAGCTGGTAGAAAGAAAAGGTTGGAGCTCTTCTTAGACTAGTAGGGTGATCTGAGGATGCATCCAATGAATTTTTTTTTCACGGGCTTATCAACTGGGATAGTGACGATATTATGAATAATGATATTAGGTTCTATGTCAGGCATATCACTATAAGACAATGCAAAGGCTTGACTATGTTTGGATAAGAAAGTGGCAAATTATTGGAGTTCATGTGGGTCTAAGGCTTAGCTCATCTTGATAATGTGCGGCTCTTTTGGTGTGCCACTATTAACATCAGTGGTTGATTCATTGAGAAGTATGGATGTATCAGAGGGTAATGCTTTCTGAAGATAATGATCTTTAGAACCCATTTAAGTTAAGATAACGTCATCATCATGACAGTGGAGGATGTTGATGGTATGAGAATATTCCTCTACCATGTGTTACAACGTTAGGGGAAGGGTTTCAATATACCATTAGCTTGATAAGTTAGTGGTCCAAATGTAATAGTATTGATTAAAAAAATTATGGAGGAATGGATACAATGTCATCATTGTCAGAGGGTGAGTTTGATAATGGTGATAAGGGTGTTTGGGGTTATGATATTAATAGTGAAGGATTAGAGGAAGAGAATTTGATGCTAATGATGTGTTTATCATGAGGTCTTCATATATCTTCAAAGGGTAAGTCATGTGGACTCTGTTTATATCGACCCAGACTGAAGCCCTTCCACGCACAATGCTGGAGGTAGGTTTGGGTGAACTATGATTTTTCTAAGAATAAAAATTTTGAGAAGAAGGGATTTACATGTGGTTGATCATCAAGATGAGAAGAAGTGTGGTCTATACCTCTGTAAACAAGTTGTGTGCGAAGGAAAGGGTGAATAAAGAAAATGATATTTCCTACATTAGGCTCGCAAAGCGGTTATTTTTCATGTCTCCCATACATTTAGGCGTAGGGAGTGCATTGAGGGTTAGTGCTAGGAATTATTTGGTTCAGTGCATAACATAAGTGTTGATATTTACCTATGGTAAATTATTCAATGTGTAATTTAATATATTAGTAGGTTAGTAAATTGTTATTGGTTGTTATAAACAACAATAACAATTATATGTATGTGGGAATGTGAGTTTCAAAAAACTCACATATGAGGTTTGAATTGTTATAGCCACCTCTTATATTTGAGGATGGCTATTTTCCTATTTATATGGATGCTTTGTAATGTGGTGAATATTGGAAAAATTGAAGATTATTCGTACAAGTCTCATTCTGTGATATCTCTCTTTCTGCAAATTTATTGTATTTTCATCATCTGGTATCAAAGCAAGTATGGCTCTGTAAAGAAATCCATGAAGGGGCAGATCTGCTGCAAGTTATGGTTGCCCCACCTATGTGAGTATTTAGTAGCTGAGAGAATGAGAGCTTGGTATTTAGATTTTTTTTTAGCAATCTTCAGAGTAGTTAATGAACTAATATATTATATATTATGTGCATAAGAGTGGATTGGTAAGAAGTGTTCAAAGATTAAATAAAGGAGACAGAGGAGTGATTATTTCTTTATTTGAATTTGGCATCATCCTTCTTCAGATTTAGTGGTCGAATTGCATCCAATATTTTTTATTGCAATTCTTAAGCTGCAAATTCATCTAGAAAAGATTTTTCATGTTGGCATCTATCTCAGGAAGTAATCTAAAGTCAAAAATCTTCAAACATGTGTAAAAACACAAATCTACAAAGATCTGTTCAATTTTTACAATGATCGCCAATGATTCTGGACTTAAAATGCAATCACCAACAACTAGGGAAAATTTCTAGAAAAATTCTAAATCGTCGGTGATTCTTTAGAAATATCTAGTGATTCCTAGAACCAATGGAAAGATCTTGAAACCAGCTTTCTGACACATTTTTTGGTTTGTAAAATGGAGCTACGGTTCTCAAGTTATTGTCAAAACATCAGAGGTTGGTTTTTGTCAGATTCAAAGCCTCATCATCATAAATATTTACATCATGAGCCTCAAAGATAAATTAGGTTGATTTAGCTGTAATGTCCCTCTTATGGGACAAATGGGGAATGACAATAAAGTAAGTAGAATCAACTCCAAATAATGATCAAACTCAGCCAACAAGGATTATGGAATAAATTTTGCAATAATCAGTGATCAAATTTTCACATTCCCTTCATATAATATCAATGAAATCTTCCTACAAACTGCTGCTATAAACACTACTGCCACAACATAAAAAAAAAATCTTCACTAGATCAACTTGAAAATACTAATCACCCTTCAAATCAACCAAGGATTTTGCTGCTCCAAATGTATATAAAATGGCTCACAAAATCAAATGAAGTGTCACCTACAGATCGTTGCAAAGAGGAGTTCAAAATACCAACTACTCATGCACTGAACTCAGTCCACTTCACTTAGGAAATTAACATCACAATACAACATGAATTCACTACTCAACATGTATGAAGAAAGGCATATAAAATTAGACTTACAAGTCGCTGGAAATTTCTCCTTTAAATGCTCATGAAATCATATCCAACTCCACCTATAGTTCGATGCATAAGGGCTAGGAATCACCTTCAAACATATCACTACTAGGAGAGAAATCACAACCCATATTAAACCCAATCAATTCACATAATAAATGCTTAGAGATGTATCCCAGTTATATCTGCAATGAGAGACCTTAAATCACCTTCATCATATACAAATTATAGTTCGCCATGACTGGGATAAGTCAACCACAAACAAGATATTCAAATTACTAAGAATCGCTGCCAAAAATATATGTTTTTCACACAAATATGAGCCTCTCAGAGGAAGTCGATGGAACAAGAGGGAACAACAGACTTATATGGATGAAGATCATATTAATAATCACAATATTTCATTACTAATAGGTCTTCAAGAAAGTCGCCAACAAAAATATAGTAAGAGGGTTTTGCTAGTTAATATTTTCCACCAAAATGCATAGCTACAACTAACCTAATATTAATAAATTGCTCCAAGCATAGGAGGTTCAATATCTAAATAAATTGTTGTCAAAGATATATATCTACACTCAAAACCAGTCACTATCATTAATGAATTAATGCCACACAGCTCGCTGCCCATACAAGCTTCAAAACATACATTCAAATGCCTAACAACCCTCCAAGGGAGTCATTGAGTGTACGATAAAATAGTATATTTATATTAATTCGAAATTGGTCTAATATCCATCAAATACCATCATGAACTTGCCTTCAATGAAATTGTTGCAGCAAGGGCACAATAACATGCAAAAAGTTGATCCATCCACACTACTAAATGCATGCAAACAATCCATAATGAAACCAAGGAAAACCGCTAGGGTTTGGAGGAATTATTCACCAAAATCAATTTGCAAAACACTCACAAAACCAGCTGCTATAGTGATGTCGCTACAGTAGAAAATGTAGATTTTCACTCGCAAGTTTGACCAAAATATTTGCCAAAGCCAAAAACATGGATCTCACAAATAACTTCTTCAATTTAATCTTCAAAAACAAGTTACAATATATCTCCAAAGAAAAGAGAAAGAGAGCATCAATGAAGGGCATTCATCCCTACTCCAAGCATGGAGTCAAATCGATTTCATCCAAAAGCATAACCCAACTCAAGGAAATGGGACCCCTCTTTATAGAAATAAGAGGTACAATCTCCAATGTTCAATCATTTAATGTTTTCCCCCTAAATCAAAATAAAAATAAAAATATTTAATAAGCTACTACTTGTGCACTTTATTTAATTTCTTAATTTAATATTAAGAAATAACTAACTTATGTGCACCTTCTAGACTACCTAGAAGTTCCCACTTGTAGCACTAGGCATACCAAGGGGTTACAATGTAAATAGAAAAGTGAATCGATTTGGTTGTTATGTATCTCAAAAAGGGGGACATTACATTAGTAGTATGACATTGGAGGATGGAGGAAACAAAGGATGGAGGAAAAATAATATCCTCTCGTCAATCACCTACAATGGGGCCTCATCACTGGTTTGGTGACATGTGTGTGCTTCTTTTTTTGTTTTCAGTGTGGTCTGTTGATTTCACATTTCTTTGTGTTGTGTTATGGAAACTTCACATTGTGGGAGGAAATGACACAGTGTTTCAATTTTTTTTTAGTGACGAATAAATGCACTATTATGAATTCTAATATGTAATATCCTAAAGACCAGTAATTGTTAGTGCGAAATCACAACACCCCCAAATGAGTCGTCGGATCTGCTTTTCTAAGGCAAACTCATCTGGTGTGATTGCATAACATTGAACTTTCCCCAAGGTGTGGGACCTTGAAAAATGGGAAAGCTATCCAGATTAAAGGTTGGTTCTGTATTCCTCTATTTAGGTGCATATGTGAGAACTTGCAGAGGTTCTATTTCTGTACCTAATCTAAAACGTACCAAGGAGACAAGGATAAAAGAGTATAAGAAATAAGAAATAACTAAACTACCAGGTGATGCACCAAAGGAATGATGAACACTTATTTTGCCAAGTGACACAAACCAACAAATACATGCAATAATCAAACACAGATAACCAGATTTATAATGAAAGACCAGATGCGAGCAAAAGAGACAGGAAGGATCTAGAATCGATCACAAACATATTTTATTGCTCTGCAGATTGATACAATACATTACAAAACAGCGAGGAGGTAAGAAATATATTACGAATTTGATGGAAGGCCTAAAATTCCACAAATTCCTTTGTTAGAAGAAAAAGAGAGCCTGAAAAACAAGGAATGACCAACCCTTTATAATGAATCATGCCCCCATTTTTATAGATTCAATCAGAGAGAAGAAAGAGAGAGAGAGAGAAGCAGGAAAAGCAGGTCAAAACTCAACCACTACTGTTAATGCTTTTGATAAAATCTACCCCCAAATCCATCTTTACTGCATCAATCCTTGGTTCGGCGCCTTGAAGGAAGAGGAAATGGTGAAACAGATCAAATCTAATCTGGTTGTTGAGGAGAGAAGATCCCGCATTAAAAGCTCAAAGAAATTTTCTCCATTTTCTTCACCTAACCTCCTCAAAAATAACGTCTCAGACCTCTATGGCATGGGCGAGGCCGAGATCTTTCCAACGGCATCATATTTTCAATATTTCGAGCCCTGAGTAGAAATATATGCCCCTTCGAAGTTTGTATCGGGTCCGTACATGAGGGCGGGAAAACAACTTGAAAAATGGGTCCCCTTTTAATATGGGACATGTGGCAACCAGATTGAAACAAAAATCAGGCCTACGGCTCCACAATTTATCTTTTTCCCTTTCCTCTGATTCCCGCTTTGGCTTTGACTCGAGCCCAGATGCTGACTTTTTCCCTAGGCAGAGTTGCGGGCTATTTTACAACTTTTATCCTTATGAGATAGCAAGGGGAAAAAAATCAATTTTTCCCCCGACACCCTGCTCTCCCCTGGGACATGTGGCAGTTTGGGGCTCATTTAGAAACTTTTTCTCTATTCACCCCTTGAATCAACATCATATTGACACTTGGCATTCTCCACTTACACCTTTATACTTAGCCAATTTTGAAGCCTTTTATGTCCACCCTTTGACTCTGTTTCCTCTTATGCGGGATCGTGGTCGTTCCAATATTTGACACGGGGGTGAAATATGGATAATAGTAATGATGATAGTTAAGTAATTTACTACAACATCATGATATTTTGGTTTTTGGATCCACTCGAAAACCATCTATAGTTGTGGTTGTTAGTAATCCAATGGAAAAACTATCTATAGTTGTCATTGTTAGTAATCCACTAGGAAAACTATATTTGGTGTGGTCGTTAGTTAACCACTTGGAAAACTATCTAGAGGTTGTTGGTATTGTCTGAGAAACCATCCAGATCATGAGCAAGCTACGAAGCGACACATTAGAGTACAATTCAAGTTTTCCCCATATTCACACTAAGGGGGGGAATGTTAGGAATTATTTGGTTTAATGCATAACATAAATGTTGATATTTACCTATGGTAAATTATTCAATGTGTAATTTAATATATTAGTAGGTTAGTAAATTGTTATTAGATGTTATAAACAACAATAACAATTATATGTATTTGGGGATGTGAGTTTGTCTCGATAATATAAAGAAGATAGAAAATGTGTATCTTGTGAGCCAAAGAGAAGTGTATTCGATAATGTTCTTAGGGGACAAGTGAATTAGTGATCATAATATGAAGTGTGGAAACTATGACTATGTGTAGTAGTGTGTTGTTGGAACTTGTCCTCACTGACGTGGGCTACTTCTTTTTACATATATGGATAAACCTCAAAAAGAAGAGCAAAAGAGAATTTTAAGTCCTGTATGTGAAAAAATAGAGTGACATATGTATAAGTATGTAAAAGTAGTGTGTAAATGTAGTAGTTAGGGAAAGAGTGCACCTGATGTATGAGAGAGTAAAGGATAAACACTTGTCCTATTTGTTTTGGAGATCTTGCTAAATTTGAGTGTCTTATTTTTGAGGGTGATGTTTTTGGGTGATATCACGCCAAAAGCGAATTTTTTGGGAGTTCTCATGCCAAGAGAAGAGTGCTAGGGAGAGAGGTGTATTTTTCTCTCCTTCCATGACACTTCTCGAATAAACACCATTGCAGATGGCACATCCCTAATTTGTAACCAATTAAAATTGTTTGTAACTAAATGACTGAATTTTGTAACTGAAGGCAAGTGCCTAATACTATAGAACTATATTGTAAACTACTTAAAACCGCGTTGAACTGAGAAAGTGTCAGTTTTTACCCCAAGACACAAGTGCCTAGGTGGAGCACAAGCACCCACCGTTCTTGTCTACTACTGGGCGCTAGTGTCTACTCTGTGTTTTTGGTCCATATCAGATTTTGGACCAATCTTTGATTATGTGCTTTGGTTAATTTTGTATTGTGTTGATCTATTCTATAAATTTGTGTTCTTGTCTACTACTGGGCTCAATTTTATTTTGGATTATGAAGTGGTGAACATTCTTTTCCTCTTACACAGCTGATCTACGGAAAGCACACTCACAATTTTCAACTGGTCGGGCTTCATGCACGTCCGCTCCATTTCATCAAAAAATTCCAAGGCCTCGTTGGCACATCCATTCTGAGCATACCCACAAGCATAGCATTCCATAATACTACATTTTTCTTAGACATACTGTCAAACAATTGGCGAGAAAAGTTAGTTTTTGTGCACTTAGCATACATAGCTGCAAGAGCATTTCTCACAAAAACACCAGACTCAAGCCCTGCACTAATCATCTTACACTGATTATGTGTCAATAACGATTCACATGCCTTGAGCACAAAGGAAAAAGTTAGCTTGTCTGGCCATGTGTCTATATTTAGCATTTCATTCTTTCAAAAAAGAGCCTATTCACAGAACTCATTGTAGGGACACGCTTTGATCATCATGATATAACAGGGTGCATTTCTATGAGATATTTTGTCAAACACTTGGCAGGAATCATTCAATTTTTCGCAGACAGCAAACATGCTATAAATTTAGATTCCTATAATACCATGTTGGTATAGCTCTATGATGATGAGGTGAGCATGAAGTTGAGGTGAGCATAAATTTAGACCCTACTTTTGATAGAGAAAATGGAAGGAGAAACATTGCAGGGGGAGCTGAGAGATAAACAAGGGAATACAAGGAAGAAAATTAGATACATGTAGGGAAAATATTAGAAGAAAAGTTAGGTGATCCTATTCTTTGTTTTGAAAAGTCACATATGGATGATTTACCATTTGTGTGGAGGTCAAAATTCAAAGAGAACACTAACAAAGTTGGCAAAAAGTGGGTTGAGTTCAGTGGGATGCTTGGGTCAAAGCTAATCAGATTCCAACAAATCAAGGTAGCTTCAACTTGCTTGAAGGAGGAAGGGGTGATAGTTGTAAATCCTTGAGGCAACATACTCTAGAGATAGCTCTTGAAATATCCCTTATTGGATACCACTTAAAAAATTTCACAAAATGTTGAAAGTTTGCAGCCGAATAAAATATTGATTTTTGTCGATTTTTACACTTAGGGCAGCGAACTATAGAAACTTAATATCTCCCAAGATATCCACTTGAATTACTTGAAAATTTAAAGAGAGCTTGCTATTATTATAAAGGACATGAGAAAATTATTTTTGGAATTTTACAAAAATTAAAATGCTGCCTGAAAATTATAGTGTGCCCTAGACAGTTGGAACTCTTCTAAAATTCGTAACTCTCCAAATACAAGAGCAAAAATTATGAGACTTTGGAAATAACATTAACAAATATAGGAAATGATATTTCAACCTTCAGATCTGACAATGGCCAACTGGAAACCCTCCAGATAAAGGTTGCAAGTCACCTAGCTTAGAAAAGGGTTGGAGATTGATGAAGATGCTTTCAAAGTGATGTTAATCCTTGCCCAAATGGCTATCATAAATCTGATCTGAAAACCCTCTGGTTATCTTCCCCAAATGCCCCCAAAACCCTCAAAATCCTTCCTCTGAAACCTCTAATAATATCTCTGTAACATAGCCCAGAAAGCGGCTCCAAAAATGACAGCTAGGGTAGATCTCTCACTACCAAATAATTCCTTACTAGCTAGGGATGGATCTCTCACCACCAAAGCTAGGGTTCATGTGGGATTTCACTCCACAAGTTGTAGATTTACAAACAACAGTTTCATGTGCAGGAAAAATAAAATATATGCCAAAAATTCATTTTCCTTTCTCCCCCGGCTCCTTAATTACTTCTCCAAGGCAAAAGAGCCCCAATAAACCCTAGACGCATTTCATTTCGTGGAGGGTCCAATAAAATAAAAGTAACTAAAGTTACTTTTTCCCTTTTAAGTCATCATGGTCCAAAAATGACCCCCAAATGTAAAACTTGAATATTAGAACCACGTGGCCCCTTCCCAAAAGCTCCTAGCATCCATAACCCCTTGGATATGACCAAGGCTTGGACTCTACTTGGTCCTTAGGCCTTTGGCATAGGAAAGGGGACATTATAGTCCTCCCATCCCAAATTTTTCTTGTCCTCAAGCAAATGTAAATTAGGATGCTACAAAATCTGCTCTCCCTCCCAAGTAGCATCCTCAAGTGGCAGTCCCTTCCATCGCACCAAATACTCGATGATTACTCTGCTCCTGAGCCCCCTCTGTCTCTCTTCAATAATGGATTTTGGTTCCAACACCAACTTCCCCTCCTCATCTAGTGGCGGTAACTCTGTAGATGGTACAATATGTTGTCTGAGTGCCTTCTTAAGGCATGAAACATGCAAGACATTATGTATCTTACTGTGCTCCGGTAGCTCTAGCTCATATGCAATTGCCCCAACTCAACGAACTACCCGATACGGACCATAAAATCATGGTTTCAATTTCTCTGCACCCTTCTGCTTTAGTGAGGACTACCTATATGGCTGTAAATGTAGGAATATTAGATCCCTAACCTCAAAATACCTCTCTATCTTGTGCCAATCTGCATATACCTTTTGTTGATTGTGTGCCTTCTAAAGGTTCTCTCTGAGAGCCTTCATAACATCCTTGTTCTCCTATAACCAATCTCGAGCTTTCGGAGCTCAGATATCTGGTAGTACCAAATCCATACATGTCATAGCGTCGTACCCATACAAGGCTCAGAAAGGAGTCATACCTATGCTCATCTAGTAGGTGGTATTGTAGCAATACTCACCCATGTGTAACCATTTAATCCATGCCCATAGATGTCTTGTCACATAACTCTGACAGTAGCCCTCTATCCACTTATTGACTATCTCTGTTTGCCCATCTGTTTGTGGGTGGCAACTAGTGCTAGGAGTCAACTCCGTACCTACTAGTCTGAAGATCTCTTGCCAAAAAGTGCTCATGAATATCTTATCCATGTCACTGATAATATTTTTAGGCAACCCATGTAGCCTATAAATACCGACATAGAAGATCTGGGCCACATCCACTGCCTCGTGCCCCTTGGGTAGGGAAAAGAAATGAGCATACTTAGTTAACTGATCAACTACAACATAAATGCATTTATGCCCATGCACCAAGGGAAGCCCTGTGATAAAGTCCATAGATATGCTTTCCCATTTCTATTCGAGAATGGGGAGAGGTTGAAGTAATCTTGCTAGAAAAGACTGCTTGGATTTGGTTTGTTGGCAAACCATACACTCTCTGACATGATTAAGGACATCATCCTTCATCCCCTTCCATGAAAATCTCTCCCTGATAAACCTGTATGTTTTGAAATACCCAGGATTTCCAACTAGTGGTGTATCATGTACTGTACGAAGGATCTTCTCCTTCATTTTGGATCCGGTACAAGGAAAATCCTATCCTTATAGAAAATAAGATCATCCCCTACTCTGTATCGGTCGTCCTGTATAATACCATCCATGATCTCACATGCAAACTGATTTTTGGAATACTCAACAAGTATATGAGCCTTCCAATCCATTGAAATCTTGGACATAGAACTAAGCATAAAAGTGAGGTAAGGCCTCCTAGATAAAACGTTAGCAACAATATTATTCTTACCTCTAGTGTACTCTATGTCAAAGTCATATCTTTGTACCTTATTCACCCATCTTTGTTGGTGATCGTTGAGCTCCTTTTGTCCCGTGAAGAACCTCAAACTATTGTGATCCGTACGAACCACAAATTTTCTGCCCACAAGGTACTGTCTGAATTTGGCCAAAGCATGCATAATGGCCAACATCTCCTTGTCGTAAATTGAATACCCTCTCTCCACGGGTTTCAATTTCCAACTCTCATAGGCATTATTTTGCAAACAAAATCTCTTGGAACCAAACCGAATGCACCAACACGTCGGGGTGGCTAGGTATATGCTAAGGAAAGTGTCATTTCTGAGGCCAAAGCTTCAGGTGCTTTCGACCTACCTCGTCCAAGCGTAGTCCCTTAAGAGCCCTGAGACCAAAAAATGTTATATCTTTGACATGTGATTTCTCAGACTCCGTGGCACCTAGATACATCTTATTAGATCCTACAACTCCATGTCAGGATCCTCTATGAAATCCTCTCTTAGTTTTCTCCATCTCCATTCGGTTATCTTGTTTTCCTATTGTTTACAAACATGCGAAATTATGCAATTTCAGTCAGTATAAGGCTTCCAGACGCAATACTTTGAAAACAAAAGCTCTTGGTACCGAAATGACTTCACCAAAACATCGGGGTGGCCATGTAAATGATAGGGGAGGTGTCATTTTGGAGGCCAAAGCTCCCAGTGCTTCTTGGTTACCTCGTCTGAGCATAGTCCATTAAGAGCCTTGAGACCAAAAAATGCTATATATGTGACATGTGATTTCTCAAACTCCGTGGCACCTAGAGATGTCTCGTCAAATCCTACACCTCCATTTTGGGACCCTCTATAAAATATTCTCTCGGTTTTCTCTATCTCCATTTGGTTCTCTCTATGTCCTATTGTTTGCAAACACACTAAATAATGCAGTTTAAGTCAGTGTAAGGTTGTCAAATGTAATACTTTGCAAACGGAAGCTCTTAGAACCAAACCAACTTCTCCAACACATCGGGGTGGCCAGGTAAATGCTAGGTGAGGTTTCATTTTGGAGGCCAAAGCTCCTGGTGCTTCTGGGATACCTCGTCCGAGTGTAGTCCCTTAAGAGCCCCGAGACCAAAAAATGCTATATCTTTGATAGGTGATTTCTCAGACTCCATGACACCTAGAGATGGCTCATCAGATCCTGCACCTCCATGTTAGGACCCTCTACAAAATCCTCTATCAGTTTTTTCCATATTCATTCGGTTCTCTCAATGTCTTATTATTTGTAAATGCGTGAAATAATGCAATTTGAGTCAGTGTAAGGCTACCAGACATAATACTTTGCAAACGGAAGCTCTTGGCACCAAACCGACTTCTCCAACATGTCAAGGTGGATAGGTAAACACTATATGAGGTGTCATTTGAGAGGCCAAAGCTCCTAGTGCTTCCGAGGCTACCTCGTCCGGGTGTAGTCCCTTAAGAGCCCTGAGACCAAAAAACCTATATCTTTGACAAGTGATTTCTCGGACTTCGTGGCACCTAGAGATGACTCATTAGATCCTACACCTCTATGTCAGGACCCTCTATGAAATCCTCTCTTGGTTTTCTCCATATCCATTCGGTTCTCTCACTGTCCTATTGTTTGTAAACACGCGAAATAATGCAGTTTGAGTCAGTGTAAGGTTGTCAGACGCAATGCTTTGCAAACGGAAGCTCTTGGCACCGAAATGACTTCTCTAACATGTCGGGTTTGGCCAAGTAAATGTAAGGGGAGACATCATTTTAGAGGCCAAATCTCCTGGTGCTTCTGGGTTACCTTGTCTGGGCATAGTCCCTTAAGAGCCCCGAGACCAAAAAATGTTATATCTTCGAGAGGTGATTTATTGGACTCCGTGGGACCTATGATGACTCGTCAGATCCTACACCTCCATGTCGGGACCCTTTACGAGAGCCTCTCTTGGTTTTATCCATTTCCATTTGGTTCTCTCGTTGTTTTATTGTTTACAAACACATGAAATAATGCAGTTTGAGTCAGTGCAAGGCTACCAGACACAATACTTTGCAAACGGAAGCTCTTGTGTTATGATCCTCATGTACGGATTTCACTAATGCCTCAAGGTTTTGGTGTAATGGTTTGTTTCATTTGGTATTAGAGTGACCACCCAAGTTCAAGTCTCGACACGGGTAGCTATGTCGGCATTGAAGTGTTCACCTGAGCCTCATATAGGGCAGGGCATGGTCCCGCTATATGGGAACAAATCTAGCCCGGGGTCTGGGCTATGGAAGTGTGGTGGAATGTTATGATCCTCATGTGTGGATTTCACTAATGCCTCGAGGTTTTGGTGTAACGGTTCATTACATCTTGGCACCAAACCAAGTTCTCCAACACATTGGGGTGGCCAGGTAAACACTAGGGGAGGTGTTGTTCTGGAGGCCAAACCTCCCGGTGCTTCCAGGCTACCTCATCCGTGCGTAGTCCCTTAAGAGCCCCAAGACCAAAAAACATTATATCTTTGACAAATGATTTCTCAGACTTCGTGACACCTAGAGATGTCTCGTCAAATCCTAAACCTCCACTTCGGGACCCTCTACGAAAGCTTCTCTCGGTTTTCTCCATCTCCATTTGGTTCTCTCGCTATCCTATTGTTTGCAAACACAAGAAATGCTGCAATTTGAATCAGTTTAAGGTTGTCCATTGCCAACCACGTGAATAATATAGGTGGTTCATATAATATACATGGTGAAATAAGAATTTTAATAAGATATTTTTACAATATGTGGTGAAATGATAATTTTGATAAGATATTTTTACAATAAAGGTGGTGAAATGAGAATTTCTGTTTGCTATTCCTTTCTAATATTAATTTCCCTTAGCTTCACTTGGCTTCAAGAATAATAAATTATCTACTAATAGTGCTAACCACATGAAGGTGGAAACTTTTTTGGCACCACTAACCTACATAAACATGTTAGTAAGCAATTAAATATAATTTTAAATCCTATAGAATTTAAAGAAAATCATTAAAATAAATATTCAAATTAAAAATTCATGAAGAACATACCTTTGTAAATTCAATCCAATGAACCGCATGGATCAACTCTACTCTTGAAAGTAGCAAGAATTGCTTCATGATCTGATTCACGAACCTTCCACAGATTCTTGTTTAATGGTCTACCTTGATATTTGATCAATTTAATATTTGTTGCAAGAACCAAATGTGAATAGTGAAGTATCTTTCGATGTACTTCATAGTCTTCAAACAATCAAGTGTTTGATTTTTTTATAGGATATCCTCGAAGCCAAGTTCCAATGACTACCACTGATCCAATGAGATACTCAAGGCCTTCACCATCAATGACTGTGGAAATTAAATTTTTCCCCTCTACACAACGAGACAAGAAGTAGTCTGTTCCCTCTTCATTAGATTCTGTAGCAATAACTGCAAAAACATGCCCTAATCACAAAGTAAAACTCAAGTCAAATTTAAAAGATGTTAAGATTTGATCATTTAATAATTTATAAATCTAAAACATGGCATACATATGTACCTTGTTGCACTAAATCAGAGACTTGGTCAAAGTTAGGTGATGTTGTCATATGATCTGAAGGTGTTGCAAGTTGTAATGCTCGTGGAACTTCATATACATTGTCGAGTGGAATTAGAGGTCTACAAATCCATTTGTCCACCCACTATTGTAACTCACATTAGTTCCATGCAAAATCAATGCATGATATACAAAAACATGCCATGCACCTAGTATAAAGAGTCCAAGAACTTGCATCTAAACTACAAAACTCGTGCATATCACTTGATCCTGCAACTATCATACAATCTTCATAGCTTGCCAAATGTTGTTCCTCTATCAACTAGAAATATCTACGAACCATTGAACTGGAAACTTGAGAGCCCATGTTCTTGACACACCAATCAATAATACTTCTTACATCTGTAAATTTAGCACCATCCTTGAACTTTAACTCTTCTCTTGCAAGTGCTCTTTTCACACATGCTCATGCACCATCATGCTCTCCTTTCCCATGTCATGTCTCAGTAAAACTCTAAATATGTTGTACACCTGTTTCTTTGTGCATATTGATTATCCAATAAAACATATGTGCATTCTTGAATTGTGATGTACATTTGTTAGACCAAAAGTAATGTTGATTGAAAAAAATGTTCCTCTTATTCAAGTTCTCATAAAACACCTAGAAACACCCTTGCACATATTATGTAGAATGTGTCCGATCATCATTGATGTAGAAATGATTCTCTCTTAATATTGTTCGATCTTGCTAAGTGATTTCTGGAGAGTGCATGAATGCTATATGCACGAAAATAGCAACTTGTACCAAGTTATAGTATTGAGACTGAACCTCCATTTGTGGTTGTAATGTGTAATTCTCTGTGAAGTCAACTACTGAAACAATAGTGCCAAGTGGGAATGTGTCCTTGATTAACTTGAATTGTTCATCTAACCATCAATCTCTATGAGTGTTCCTTGCAGACTCATAAATATTTTCCTCTCTTAATTTGACCAAATATTCTTTTATAGGTAACTGTTCTGTAACAAGCTCACAACTCTTAGATTCTTTTCCATCTTTTAATTGATATGCCACTGATTTATTTGGTGAAACCAACCAATTATTTTCCTATTGAATCTGTACTCTCCTCATGGATACAACTTTTTAGATTTGGCAAGCCACCACATACGTTGCACGTTCCATCCAAACATGCTTTGTTATAAAAAAATTGTCTACTTGATTTTTCATAAAATATTGTCAGAATAAATTCCCTTGAAGATTTTGGTGGGACATTTAATCCACACTCCTGCAACATGATGTCAGTATGCAAAACACGACATATTTGACAAAAAAACATCATAATGCATTGAAAATTCAACATGATGCCTACAACAAGAAGTGGTACATGAGTGATTGATTTTTACATAAAAGGGTTTGTTCATTTCAAAGAATCTTTGGCTAATGTTAATTTGTGGATTTTCATTTTTAAACTTAGAAAACAATTGTGTTTGAGTCATATCTAAGAAATGTTTTGCACACGATTCACGATTACGAGAATCTATTCTTCTTTTTACTGTATCTCTTCTATTAGGTGACACTCTTGTGTTCTCATTCCAAAATTTTACAATTAATTCTTTTAGAATATCAGATGTATTCTTTTCTTTCCATGGGATTCTGCTAGAGAAATCCCAATAGTCAGTGTTATTGACTGACTCAAGAATTTTACGTCTCCCTTTGCTTTCATTAGTGTTTTTCAATTTAGCTTCAAAGCACTGCTTGTTTCTCCAATCAATCATTTATTAACTGTTTTATCACTTACTATACAATTAGTAAGTGCACGTCGTGTAGCATTACTATCTTTGGTGCGTCTGTTGGCACCTACATTTTGGTATGCTTTATGTATATTTTCAACAATTGACGCATTTCGATCAACAACATTAGAAGTTCTTAACCCCAGGGTCTTCATTTTAGGTCTCATCTTAATTAATTTCATCAATGTAACAAATAATTGACATCTTTGTGTGTCATTTAAATTCATAAAGTAATTATCCCAAATTCCCCTAGCTTTTCTTCTTGTATTTTTGTCAGACATTTTGTTAGGCATTGATTTAATAATGTTTTCATCAATTTCAATTAAGTGAATTGGTTTTCTTCGCAAAATGGAAGGAGATGTTCTAAGAGGTGAAGATTCATTAAGAGGGTTACTTTCTTCATTTAGTGTTTCCATATAAATTTCAGGATTAACATTTGGATTCTTAGGTAAAGGTTCAACATTTGGATTCTCAGGTAAAAGTTCAATTCTTGGATTCTCAGGTAAAACTTCAACATTTGGATTCTCAGGTAAAGCTTCAACATTTAGATTCTCAGGTAAATGTTCAACATTTGGATTCTCAGGTAAAGGTTCAATTCTTGGATTATCAAGTAAAACTTCAACATTTGGATTCTTAGGTAAAGGTTCAACAATTAGATTCATATCAATTTCTTCATCCATACCAACATTATCATTCAATTCAATATCAACATTCAAAGCAAAATCATAATTCTCAGATACATTAGATACATTTGATACAGCATAAGTACCTTGCCCTACACGAAGTTTTTACATCCTCTTCACTTTCTTAATTCTTAGCTCTTCCAATTGTTATGGTGTCTTGTTATTGAATTTCTTTGTGTCCTTACGTCATTTTTTGTCACCCATAATTGCATAATAATATATTGTGGGGTAGGGGACAAGATGAAGTACTAAAAATTCACAAAGAATGTGCAGGAATTTGTAAACCAGACAAAAATATGACAGAAAACCCGTGAAGAAGGGGAAAAAGACGTTGGGGCCCCTAATAAATAAGTATAGAACATAACACGTACGTGTTATAACGCGTATGTGTTTTTTTGTTTCACTTTTTCCATGCCATGCCTCGAGGCTTGGATCCCCAAGCCTGAGGCATGGACCTACACAAACACAAAAAACCACGTGTTTTTGCAGGAAAATGCAAAAATCTCTCTTCCGCCATCATAAATCGACATAAAATGGTCGATTCGTTTAAAAAAATTATACCACGACGTAGAGCAGACTATCTACTTTATAAAAATATAAGTTTTCGACTAATATAAGGTTCCCATATTATTTATTTTCTAATAATGCCTTTTTGTAGCTATTTTTTGAAGTTTAAACATGTCTATCTTTTGTTATATATCTTTTTTTGGCTCATTGAAATTGAATTTTTTTTATACTAGGCCAAATTCTATACACATTAAAAAAATCTAATTTTTGATATTTTTTGAGGTAATTAGGGGGGGGGGGGGATGGTCGGAGCTTCATTATGTTTTTAAATTTAAAATTTTTGTACTAGAAAAATCATTAAAAAATAAATGCTCGCTGAAAAACATCTAAAACAAATGTAACCCAAACTAGATGCTGATAGCTATCTTTCTACTAAAGGGTTTTCAAAAAAACTAAATGGCGCTAAAAAATGGTGGGGGGCACAAAAGTCACTATGTTATGTTTTTTTAACAAAAACAGGAGCACATGTTGGTATTTTAGTTATTTGACCCACTTAAAGTTACCCGTTTTCAATAAAATTTAGTAGCTTAGAAACTAGACTCAAAATGTCTACGATTCATATTCATACAACATCTTCCAATTTTGAGTATAACTATTTCAAAAAACTCGTACAAGTTGAAGTTTTTTATTTTTCATAAAAATGTGTCCACTTAAGACCCCCCTTTTCCCCCCCAACTTGGTGCACTTACCCCTACACTCATCTAGAATACCAAGCTCCTCCATTCTGCTCGAAATTTTACCTCTAGGGACCATGTCAAATGCTTTCTTGAAGTTAACAAAGCAACAAAAAGCTTCCTCTCCCTGGTCATCCTATATTTTTTCCACCAAGTGTCTAAGAGTAATGCAATGATCGATAGTAGAGTGTTTTAGCCTAAAACTTGCTTGTCCTTTAACTCGTTTACGCTCCTTTTCTGCCCAGTTGCTGATTTTGGGCTCTATCATGCTATCAAATAGTTTTCCAAGTACGAGGTTTACCATGATAGTCTGATAATTGGATGGATTGTTGATGTCCCCACTTTTATGAAGAGGTATAACGACACTTATCGTCCAAACTGTTGGAAAGCCTTTTTGAATGATACCATTAAATGTGTGTATAATATATGGTGTGACTGTTTCCAAGTCCCGCTTTAAATATTTAGCTTGCAACCCGTTAATGTCTTGTGCCTTACCCCTGCAAGATTCTTGATGCCTTTTTATGATATTCTTTGTAGAAAAAAGCGTAGTTGTTGTGTTGATTACCGAAGGTTTATCTTGAACTCTTTCATATAGTAGTTTGGTGTACTCTAATCCATGTGTGTCAGTAATATTGTTCTCTATTTGCTTTTTTTTTGTAACTCCCTCCAAAAACCTTTAGGGTTATGCTTTCCAAGGTAAATTAATTCGCCATTTGCTTTCCAAGGTTATGCTTTCCAAATTTTTCTTAGCATTAAGTTGAATCAATATTTAATTTTTGGATTTTGTAGACAACCATTTATTTATTTTCTAGATTCACCGTTGTAGAGATCTGGGTATGATTATGCAATAACCAAGGGCATTAGATGGAGTCAAATTGAGTTAGAGTCAAGTTTATCAAAGATCGCATAAAAACTAGCTTTTATACATTAAGTACAATCGAGCTTATCCACAACTTGAAAAGAGTCAAATCTCTCATAACAACATCTATCATGATGACTCTACTTTCAACAACCTTATTGGTTACATCAATCCAACCAAAATAGTGTTGTCACCATTAAAATCAAAACACTCGATTGTGCTGTCATAACTTAGAAAAACCATATTAGTAAAAAACCTTCTCCTCCACCTACCACTGAAGATCAATATGACCTTCCCCAATAACTCAAGAAAAATACTGCATAAATAACTATCTTAGACATCCTCAAAACCTTTGTTGTTTACAAGAATATATTCCATCAAGCTTTACTAGATTCAAGAGTCCCGAACAACACTAACCCCTTGTAGTTTTAAGCTTTGATAGTCCATTTAGCCCTAAGCCAAAAAATCACCTTTCATTGGACAATTCTCCATACTATATTGAAGCAGTTGTTGCCTACTCCAAAATTAAAAGAGTACTCATAGACAATGGTTCATGTTTGAATATATGTAGCTTAAAACTTATGAAGCACTTGGGGAAATTTATAAGAAGCAACGATATCTAATATCATAACCATCAAGGCATATAATAACATGGTCAGGCAATTTGTAGGAAGTATCTCCTTGCCACTTGTAGTTGGGCATGTCAGCCTCTAAATCATATTCCACATTATCAATCTTGGTCTTCCCTACAATTTACTCCTTGTTTGTTCATGGATTCATGTCATGCAGTCTATACCATCAACCTATCACCAATGCATAAAATTCATACATGAGGATGGGAATTCATTGTAGTAGGTGATCTTAATCCCTTCCAATAGTGCAACATGTTGCAAGCTTAGTACCCAAAAGATATCTCTTATCCATTGACTGAAGATGCCAACACATTTCCATCTAAAATATCAACAACATCATCCTCCCTCATCCACCTAGATAACTTCCTTCCACCTCCAATAATCCACCTAAAAATTATGTCAAGATCATTAACAAAAGGATATGAGGGATATCGAATTTAGAATTTCTTCCATATTACAAACCTTTAACTATCATCCCATAGTCATGGCAGGCCTAACATGTTCTAGAAAAAGGAGACAGTTCCTTATCAAGTTAGTTACTCTAATTTTCTCAAAGGTGGCCTTCTTGTAGATGAGAATATCCACAACTCACTACGATATTGGGGGTATAACAATTTGTTTTCCTCTTGTTATGACTCAAGTCAACATCCCATTGGGAAAAATAAATAATGACAAATATGGGCTACAAAGGTAAAGCGCTAGGCACCAAAAATAAAGGCATGACAGAACCTATCTTCATCCCTAAAAACCTCGACCACTCTAGCCTTTGATATCAACCATATGGTAATCTGCTCAATGGTATCAACAATGTGAATTTATAAGCAAGGAATCATATTTTCATAGTGAACAAAGATATCCTTATAGCCTATATGAGTATCTTCCCGCCACAAACTTATTTCACGACACTATCATCCTAACTATTAACCTTTACTTGCGGCACCCTAAACTCATCGAGTAGGACCAATAAGGGTATATACCAATGGAAATTTTCCATACAATAATGATATTGCTCAATCGAAGGGAGTTTTTAACAGTATCCCACCAAGGGACCATAAGCAATATTGAACTATATGTTACTCCCTATTTTGGGGAAGAGGTTGGGGTCCTTAGTCACAATCAAGTAAAAAATCAGAAAAAAAAGAAAAATAAAAAATTGGTTTCCCCTAGTGAAAACCTCTCTAAGACACTATCAGACATAAAAAATTCCAAAAACTAAATAAAATCATGTGTCTACCAGTGAATACCTCCCTGAGGTACCAACATACGAGGACTTCAACCTCCCTCGTAATCCTACTCACATGGAAGATGGATCTAAGCTCCTTGTACAATAAACCGTTGACATAAACATTGGCGTAGAAAACAATCAAAATATCATCAACCTTGGAGCTACTATCAGCATCTAGGAATATATAAACTGTGTCATAATTCTCTGAGAATTCTCATGTGTTTATTTGGACCTACGATGACATGCTTGGGTTGAACCCATCACTTGTGGTACAAAATTTAGTTGTGAATAAAGCTGTAAATTTATTCAAGCAAAAGCTTCAAAGCATGCGTCCCAAACTGGTCCTTCTTGTCAAAGAAGAGCTCCAGAAGAATTTAGAAGTAGGCTTCATCCGACGGATTAAATACCTAGAATGGATTTCCTATCCAGAAAAGACAACGGGAATAAGAGTTTGCACATATTTCAAATATATCAACAAACCGTTCCCAAAAGATGATTTCCCCTTGCCCATTATTGATATGATAGTCGATTTAACAAGGCATGAGATATCATCCCTTATGGATGGATTTTTGGGGTATAGTCTAATCAAAATTGCACTTGAAGATCAACAAAAAAAAAAGTCTTTACTATACCATGGGGGATTTATTGTTATCATGTCATGTCGTTCGACCTCACGAATATTGGTGCCACATATCAATGAGCCATGACCGTCATTTTCCATGATATGCTATGTGACATTTTTGAAGACTATGTAGATGACATATGGGGAAAATCAAAAATCATATCATTATGTGAAAAATATTTGAATGGAGACAAGAGTACATGGTACAACTTAATCCTAAAAGAGTGTCTTTGGTGTCACATATGGAAAAAAATTGGGTTTCATTGTATCTTGATGAGGCATTAAAATGGGCCCATATAAGGTCATTGCAATCACATAATTGCCTCCACCTAAGAATCCTACACAACTTTGCAGTCTTCAAGGAAAGATACAAGTTATCCATAGGTTCATGTCACAACTAACTGATAAATGTCACTCATTCACACATCATTCTCAAGAAGAATATAATCTTCTAATGGACTGAGGAATGTCAACAAGCCTTTCGATCAACTTAAGTGGTATCTTGCAAACCCACCAGTGTTGGTCCCTCCTACTCTGAGAGAGATCATTTCTCTTATACATCTTGGAAATACAATTTTCTATAGGAGCTCTTCTATCTCAACACAATTCAGCAGGGTAAAAACATAGAACGAGCTATACTATACTATCTCAGTCACACTTTGATATCATATGAGCTTAACTAAAGTCAAATTGAAAAAGCATGTGTAGTAGTTACCTTCACCTTTCAAATATTAGGCATTACTTAATCATAAAACAAATTTCATTGCCAAGGTGGATCCACTAAAATATCTTTTATCTAAACCATCTCTCATAGGAAAAATTGCCAAATGGGTAGTTTTTTGAGTGAATTTTACATTAAATATGTGAATCAGAGAAGACTATCAAAAGATAATTCATTGCTGATCAGCTCGTTGAAACATTGCTACCTAGGCACAAAACCGCTAAGTATGGAATTTCAAGATGAATCTATCATGATAGTTGTACGAATCACCTAGAATGGAAGCTCTATTTTGATGCCTCCTTTCATTACACATAGGCTCAAGGGGTAGACGTGTTCATCATCACTCTAAATGGTGATCTCATCCCTAAATATTTTCACATTGGATTTCCATGTACATATAATATTGTAGAGTATGAGGAACTCTTCTTGGGGCTTAAACTTGCAATACACTGGGATATACAACATCTAACTGTCTTACAACATCTAACTGTCTTCGACGACTCTCACCTCATCGTTAAACAAGTTAATGGTGACTACAATATCAAGGATAAAAAATTAATCCCTTATAAGAGAATGGTTAACAATCTTAAAGGATACTTCACAAATATCTCCTTTGATTAGGTAACACATATACACAATAAATCAGCAAATGTTATGACCACCATTGGCTCTTTTCTGGACATACCAAAGCACATTGAAAAGTATCAGTTCTTGGTTGACCATTTAACTATTCCAACCTATGATGTACCTGAATATTCTATGGTATGTGTGATTATTGGTCCCACTTCACCCTTGGTACTAATACATCTACACTTATCTCCATGACCACACTATACCATCTAACTTATCCCATAACAAACATAAATTCTTTATCATATGCACTTCTTATTACATTTTCCTTTTTGAAACCCTCTATCATAGAGGCTATGATGGAACCTTGTTATGGTTCTTAAATGTAAAAGGGGTGATCCTCGATATGCAATAAGTACATGCCAATATTTGTGGTACACATACTAGTGGAATGGTCCTTACTAAGATTTTGTTTTGTGTTGACTAGTAGCACACCATGGAAATTGATTCTTGTCAATTTATCCACAAATGTATCCCTTGTTAAAAAAAAAGAACCTCATTCATACACCTTCACAAACATTACAACATATTACTACTCCTTGGACATTCTCCTATTTGGGGTTCTATCTCATTAGTAAAATCAACCATACTTCCTCTTATGGACATACTTATTATCACCACCATTGACTATTTTACTAAATGGTTGGAATCTATATCCCTTACCTATGTCACCGAAAAACAAATATCAAAATTTATTCTTAATCATATCATATGTTATTACGACATTCCATATGCTTTCATATTTAATAATGGTAAGTCCTTCAAAAATAAATAATTCAAGGCCTCCATGTAATCAATTTTATATAAAAACTAAGTTTTTCACCCTGTATTAACCTCAAGGTAATGGCCAAGCAGAAGCCTCCAAAAAACTCTTACCCACATCCTCGAAAATATTGTGAATAAATCTAGCAAAAATTGGCATGTATAAATCTATCCAACTCTTTTGGCTTACTGTACTTCCATTCGCACACCCATTGGGGCAACATCATATTCCCTTATTTATGGATTTGAAGCCATCATTCTAATTGAGATCAAGATTCCATCCCTTCACATATTGCTCTATGACATGATTATTGATGAAGATTATTGTGTTGCTCGTATACAAAAACTAGAACTACTAGATGATAAGTGTAAAAAAACCTTAGACCACCTAAAAGTCTATTAAAATTGTTTGTGTCATAGTTATAACAAGTATATCCAACACCATGAGTTTAATATCAGTGACCTAGTCATAAAAGAGAATCAGAAGAATACCACTAATAAATGCAAGAATAAAGGGAAGTTCAAGCCTAACTAGCTTGGACCTTATGTGATTATAGCCAAATATTGTTATAGAGTGTATAAATTGACAACCCGAGATGGCACAAAACTTAAAGAACCCAAGAATATCATTTATCTCAAATGCTTTTACTCTAGTGTAGCCAAAAATTAAAATATCTAAATAATAATAATAAGACATTCAAAAATAGAAAGTATCCAATAAGTGAAGAACTATTCATATGAAACCTTTGATAAGTACCATGATGAAAATCAGTTCTTGACATCATGGTAGGATCCTATATTGAGGGCCTACATACCATTGGGTAAGATAATTTCATTTGGTACCCATCATCCTTTCTCAATCCATGTCCACCCATGAACCAGATTAGTCATGTGGATTAGATTGAAAACTATTAGGTTTGTGGCTTCAAACATCATTTTATCCTTCTCACTAAAACTAGGGGCACCCCTTCACTATCATTCAATTGAATCACACCTCACCATGCATTATTTATATGCCGTTAAAAAACTAAAAATTAATACTATAAAAAGTTCCACAAAACAAAAACATGTGTATTTTTATGATGCATGTATCATTGTTTGCATATTCATGTATGTATTCTATTTTTTTGCATTGTATGTATCATTCACATTTGTCTTGCATATATCATAATTTTTATCTTGTTTATGCATATATTACAAGGGCATCTTGATGTTCTATATCTCAGTGTTACCTCATGGCATATTCTATCTATGTTTTCGTTCATGGTCTTTCGTATATAGATAAATTGATTTCTTGTGTTAGTACTCACACATATCATAACAAGTGACATCATGATCCTCTCTATCATCAATGTTATCTAGTGTCATATTGTATCTATTGTTACACTCATAAATTTTGCATGTCTAAGTTAGTCCCTAAATTTATATTACAACATATCCATCATGATCTCTCATATCATGGTGCATCTTGTCGTATGCTAAAATAATGATTCTCACACAATATATTCATCTTCGTGTCCGATAAGAAACTTGATTTGTGACACCCTTCTTCCATTTATCCCTTATAATGCCATTTATGTTTATTTTTAACCTCCTCTCATCCTCTTCCACTCTCGTTCAAATTGGTAATCTTGTTTTACCATCTTTGCAGTATGTGAATGCTACTTGAGGATACTCCTCAAGGTGGGTTCGCTACCTTGCAACTCCTCATCCACCACTATGGACAACATGTCCTTTGTACATTCCTCCTCCTTGATCATCTATACCAATAATCCATAATGCGGCCACTTGTGCTTCCTTACCCTTTATCACATCCCTCACCACTAGCATCCCCTTCCCCATAATTTACTCCTTCATCTCCACTCTCCTCTCACCATTCTTTATTTCATTACCATCATCTCTTTTTTTACTATCAACTTGTGAATCTTACTTGATCACTTATATAGTCTTACTTGAAGATGATCCTTGAGATAAGTTTGTTATCTTGCATCTCCTTTCGCACCATCGCATCCATCAATCTGACACCAACATCATCTCTTCTCTCATACACAACTTTGGAATCTTGCTTGATCACCCATGCATTATGGGAATATTACTTAAGATCACTCCTAGAGATAAACCTTTCATGTTGCATATCTTCATTTATCCACACATTATTCAATCCATTCAACCATTCCTCCTCCCTAATCATCTATCCCCACCATCAACTGATTTGCATGATCCTCCATCACATCCCTCATCTTCAATCCCCCTTTCCCCAAAATTTACCCGATTATTATATCCAACCCGATCTCACCATCCCATCTTTCATTATCATTGACTCTCTATCACCATATCATCTTGCATACTCATCTTGGGAATCTTACTTGACCATTTTAGGATGCTCCTTGAGATATACCCACCCTTCTACACATCTTCCTCCATCACCACATTGATTAACCCATTTGAATTTTACTTCCTCGCACTCCTCCCCCTAAGCACCCCTAACGTCACCATCCACCTCACATCATCCTATCACATCATAAAGCATCAAACCTTATCTCTACATGTTCATCTTGGCAATCTTTCTTGACCACCACCATCTTGACCAGTCTCTTTTCTTCCACAACCTCAATTACAAGCTCTCTTTCTTTAACCCTTTTCCTATCATTCCTCTCATACCAACCTCCTCTTCAACCTTCAAACCCATACTCATCTTCTTCACTATCACTCATTTATCCTCTTATCATTCCCCCTGCCAACATCCCCCATATAAACATGTTCAAAACCCCTACCATTATTGCATATTTCCTCCTTGTCATTCTCTTTCACTTCACCCCTTTCTTCAATCGACATCCTTTCATCCCCATCTTTGGCCTCCTCATTTTCCTTGTTCTACCTTAATTTATCACCCCCATTTCTATCTTCTGGCTTATAAACCATTTCTTTGTAACCCATCACAAAAATTTTGCTCTCTCCCCACATCTATGATAATCCACATTATATTATCTTAAGAATCCATTCCCATGCAATATCTCAACTATATTCATCACGTCATTTTTATTTTTCTTAATCCTCCCATATCATCTTCTTTTTCATCCTTCTCCACTTCACCTCCTCATTTGGTTGACCTCTTCATTGTCCTCATTTTTGGACTTATTCCTATATCCTTATCTCAAGCTTCTAAACCTCTCTTTCACCACACATCCATTACATGTCTCCCAACTAGTGTGTAATGTTCCCCTTTTCAATAAAAAACAATAGTTAATTTTACTACCTTGAGAGTGATTTTTATCATTTGAAATTAGAGGGTAATATTATTAATCACTATAATAAGAGGAGAAAAAAATATTATTTTATTATTTACCTAAGAGTAATTATTATCACTAAAGCAAAACTTTGGCATTTAATTTAATAATAAATTGGTAATAAATAAGATTGGCAAGAGGGAAAAAGAAAAGGTACCAAAAAGATATTTTAAGTGGTTTTTGAATTAAGTTTCCCTCCTAAAGTGATTCGCTCCATTTGGAGAGCCAACTATAAATACAAATTAAGTCCTCCATTATGGGGATGTTGATTTGATAAATTGATATTTCTTCATGCTTGAAGAAAAGGTTGTATGCCCAATGGTTCATTGTTATCTGAAGACCTTTTGCATTGCTGTTAGAAGACTTTTCTATGTTGCTGATTGGAGATATTTGCATTGTTATTTGAGGACTTCATTTGTTGAAGGATTTCACTTTTTTACTTTGTTGTTTTGCCCTCCCTAGGGCAGTGACTGGTTTTGTACTTTGGAGTGTTGTTTTAGTGGTTATCTATCCATTCAAAAATTGTAACTCCTTTCTCTTTTGATAGCTAATAATTTATTGATGAAGTTGTGCTTTGGTTCGCTGGAAAATACCGAGTTTTAATAGAGTTATTGAATTTCTAATTTTCAGTTGTCTACATCTAATTAAAAATCAGATTTGCACGTTTGTGAGTGATAAATATCATATTTGAGTTATCTTGTGCATGTGTAAGGGTTTCTAAGAGTGAACTCCTTTGGGGCGTTTTTGCATGCACAATCAATTCTGATTGTGTTGGGAAAAATACTAAGAGGGCCATTTCTGCACTTTTGGTAAAAGTTAGGTTAATTCTGATTTTACATTCATAAACTTCATATTTTATAATCCTAATATCCGAATTTTGAAGTGATTTGCATGGTTGGTTAAGCGGGAATTAATGTTTGAAGTTTACAACAATCTGGGGTTTGGTTATTTATTTATTTTTAGTTGTTTATAATCATATTGGTGCTAATTTTAGTGTGCCCTTTCCATTTTGATTTATTCCACTTACTTCCGCTAGTTTCTAACCCAACTCTGGGTTAGGAATAATAGACATTGGAACTGCCCTAATTTGGGGACATTATAATTACAGTGATATTAGAGCATCATTCTTCTACACCTGCGAGGTTTTGTGTTGCAAATCTGGAAGCTAGAGAATGAAGTGGACCAAAGTTCCATTTTTTGATGGCACTAATGATATCAGAGCATCATTCTTCTACACCTATGAGATTCTGTGTTGTAGATTTGAAAGCTAGAGGATGAAATGGACCCAAGTTCCATTTTTTGATGGCACTAATAATATTTCTGCTAGATCTTGGTCGGAGGAATTTAGTACATACTTGCAAGGGAATCCTATGTGTCAGGATGATGCCCTAATGCTCATATCTATATACTTGAATGAAATGACACATAAGTGGTGACATCATTTTTTGGAGACCCAAGGGGTTGAATCCATTGCGTCCCTTGAAGATTTCAACAAAGCTTCTTAGAAAGGTTCGATGTGCCAAATTTTAAGGATGAGCAAGGTGAAAATCCCACATTAGTTGAAAATGTTTCTTTTTCTTTTAATTATTTCATGCGTGTTAGTGAACTGACAGGAGGGAAAATCATGGAGTCTACACCAAAATAGGAAGAAAATCTAGATCTATAAATTAAGGGAGTTTGGTGGTTGAAGCACCAATTATTAATATGGATGTTGATACTCATCTTGTTGTCCTTTCTGGAACAACAATTCAAAAGGATCATGAAAAGGGTGTTAGCCCTATATCAGAATGTTTTGATTCAACCAATGGGGGTAAATTATATGATGACATTTCAAGGTATGAAGAGGTTGGTTTATGGTTACATACTTTTCCATTTCAAATTTATTTTCCTCATGAGAAATATGCAAGAGACAAAGTTAAAATGAGGATTATGGGCTAAAAAGTGAGGCAAAAGACTCTTTGGTTCAAAATCACTTCCATGGGCACTCTAATGTATGGGATTTGGGTAATTTTCCACATTCTACAAAGGCTATCAATTCTAATTTTGTGATTTTATGACTGATTTCATGAGAATAAGTGAAATTTCAAAATTATTTGTGGTGAACATGAGTAGTGGTAAGTATGATTTGACCTTCGGAGATCCAGGTGCAAGAGGCATAAGTACCTTCCAAGGTACTAATGACAATTTTTTTTCTTGATGGACTCTCTATGACAACCACTAAGGGTAATCTACTTAGATTTATTTTCACTCAATTCTATTTTGATAACCTTACTTGGTCTAATGCATGTGAGGAAAAGATTGAGGTTACATGGGTAAAAGGTTGGTGGCTAGACAATGTGCATGATAGGAAAACCATCTTCCACTCTCATATGATTTGTGGGTTAGCTAAAAACATGCATACAAAAAAGGACAACTAATATATAGGGATGAAGATGTTGTTTGGGAAAAAGAGGGGTGCATGAAAAGGAATTACAAGATGATTGCACGACATGGATAAGAGAGTTGGCCTACTACTACAAACTTTGGTAAGCAACATGAAGTGCATGATTATTTTTGTTTACTATTTAATATGGCTTGCTTTGACATGCTCCCAAGATTGTGGTTGAAAGGTTTAGATCAACTTATCATACAAGGGGCAAAAAGATTCCTTATATGTCTGAGTTTGCACTCTCCCACATGCATTGTTATTTGGACTAATAACGGTACACTTAGTATGGAGAAAGAAGAGGCTAATTTGTACTTCAAATTTGCTACTCCTTGTTATATGATTGGCACATACAATTTTGGGAAATGTCTCACATCATAGATGTCATTGCTTCTCACGTTTTGGGTGGAGGTATGAAGACAATTCAGACTAACCATGGTTGTTTGGACCCTGTGTCGATGGCCATAACAAGCACAATGTTTTTTACAAGAACATGATTCCGAAACAAGATATGTATAGTTGTTTCTAATTCAATTACAACCCTTACAACTCAATTTTTATGTCCAAAAATTCAGTATAACAGTCTGGGAACTAAGGGAAAGATTTTGCATAATGTTTGGCACGAAAGGATTCATTATGTAAGGACATCATATGTAAAGTATTCGTTGTCTAGTGAATGTTACAGTCATGATACAACCCTCTCATAGTCAATTTTACACTCTTTTCCAAAGAGGAAAACTTGCATGATTTTTGAGAGCAAAATGGGGGAAATACGCCATGGTACCAAGGACTCTATATGGATTATTTGTCATTACTTGACTGTTATTTTTTGCATTCTCAATTTGTGTTGTTCACTAGTTACAGTCATAAGGGAAAAGATTGACAAGGGGAAGTTGCATCTTCCACCTCTTAGTATTTTCATGTTATTTGGGACAAATGTTAGTGAGTTCTAAACCATCATGAACCTCAAAATAAGTACCAAAAGAACACACTAAAACCAAGGTATGATTTTGTAACTAGTTCCATATGATGACATGAAAGAATTTTGCACGAGGGGGATAACATAACTTGGTGGAATGTTGTTCTGTAAATTTTTAGTTTGATCCTCCTCTACTTAACACCTCCATGGTTGTATTTTGACTCTTGGGAGATGTTCTTTCCACCCCTTATCAATTAGGAGGTGTTTTGTGTAAGTGAAAGTGGATTTCCAACCACCATTATCATAAGTTTGCATGAGATCATACATTGGCATAGCCATGACACGATGACACTCCCTATTTCACATGTTGCAATACTAATGTTTCCTTTGGAAAGGTGCAATTTGGAAATTTTGATGATTTCTGATTAGTCTAAAATGTCACTGGGAGGAATCATTTGGTGGGGAACACCAAAAACAAAAGCTGCAAGTTTCCTACCATCAAAAGATAGAGGCAAAAGCATTGGGACAACAATAAACTTGGGTTTTTATACTTTTGTCATCCCCATTTCCAGCCACCTCATGACTTCTTTTTCTCTCATACAAGTGGGCTCACAGGTACCTTCAATCATGGAAAATAATTCTTTTTGGTTTGGGGTTACTAACATGGCATTTTAACTCCTTTCATGGTTGTTTTCATTGGTCAACTTGTTGAATGTTGCAAGGAGATGTTGGGTTGGTACTAGATGTATCACTTTCATGTTGGTTGCCATAAAATGATATGTTTAAGCCTATTGTTATTAGTTTTGAACAAAGACAAAGTGACACCAAGTAAAGGGGGAATATTGATGGAAACAGATGGAGGAAGGGTTCAGTTGAAAGGTCCCTTCATGACAGCCACCAAGGTACCGAGTTGGGTGAATTTCTGAGGGTTGTATGGTTGTTATGAATTATTTCCATCCCACCTATAATCTGCTTGGTATCATATGAGGAGTGGGATTCACAATATGATCATATCTTCAAGGCATGATGAAGGAGAGACAAAAGTGTTGCTAAACACTCATGTTTTTTCTAACATGTTTGCTTCATGTGCAGTATAAAAAACAAGAATGAAGGTTATAGAATTTTTGATTTGGCCAACATATAGTAGAAGCCGAAGCTTATGTTGGCAAGATATCTCTCATTTGACTGGAACTAGATCAAGGATTTGGGAGCACTACATCATGTCTACTCTCTTGGATATGGAACTTGGAAATTTGAGCTTGCATTTGCTAAAGGGCAAGCAAATTTGGGAAGGGTAGACTGTAATATCCCATTTTTCAATAAAAATAATAGTTAATTTTATTACCTTGAGTGTGATTTGTATCATTTGAAATTAAAGGGTATTATTATTATTAATTATTATAATAAGAAGAGAAAATAATAATTATTATATTATCTGCGTAATAGTAATTATTATTACTAAAGCTAAACTTTGACATTTAATTTAATAATAAAGTGGTAATAAATAAGGTTGACAAGAGGCAAAAATAAAAGGTAGCAAAAAGGTGTTTTAAGTGATTTTTGAATTAAGTTTCCCTCCTAAAGTGATTCGCTCCATTTAGAGAGAGGACTATAAGTACAAATTAAGTCCTCCATTATGGGGATGCTGATTTGATAAGTTGATATTTCTTCATGCTTGAAGAAAGGGATGTATGCCTAATGGTTCGTTGTTGTCTAAAGACCTTTTGTGTTGTTGATAGAAGAATTTTCCATGTTGCTGATTGGAGATATTTGCATTGTTGTTTGAAGACTTCATTTGTTGAAGGATTTCACTTTTGTACTTCATTGTTTTGCCTTCCCTAAGGTAACGTCTGGTTTTGTACTTTGGAGTGTTGTTTGGGTGGTGATTTGGACATTCAAAAATTGTAACTCCTTGCTCTTATGATAGCTAATAATTTATTGATGAAGTGGTACTTTGGTTCACTGGAAAATACTGAGTTTTTATCGAGTTATTGAATTTCTATTGTTTAGTTGTCTATATCTAATCAAAAAATCAGATTTGCATGTTTGTGAGTGATAAATATCATATTTGAGTTATCTTGTGCAAGTGTAAGGGTTTCCAAGTGGAGAAAACTACCTTGGGGTGTTTTTACATGCACAATCAACCCTAATTGTGCTAAGCGAAATACGAGGAGGGCCATTTATGCACTTTTGGTAAAATCTAGGTTAATTCTTATTTTACATTCATAAACTTCATATTTAATAACCCCAAATCCGAAGTTTGAAGTGATTTGCATGGTTTGTTGAATGTGAATTAATTTTAGAAGTTTGTAGCAGTATGGGGTTTGGTTATTTAATTATTTTCGGTTGTTTATAATCAGATTGGTGCTAATTTTAGCGTGCCATTTCCATTTCTGATTTATACCACTTACCTCTGCTAGTTTCTAACCCCATTCTAGGTTAGGAATAATAGACATTGAAATACTTTAGGATAATTTACATAAGGGTTTCATTGAATTTGGGTGAATATTGAATTGCTTTAATTTGAGCACATTACATAGTGCCTTCTCATAATCACTATGGACCTTTTCAAATTCCTTATGCTTCCCTTCCCACATTCATCATCACTCATAACCTCTCCATCATCCTCATACTGGACTTCATTCCCTTGCAATATTTCTCCTCTCTTCATTGTCTTCTTTTCTTAAATCGTACTCTCACTCTCATCCTCCTTTAACATTTCATTCCCCTACAATATATTCATAATCGTTATCTACTCTTCCTCAGCCATGTCCCCTACTACTACCATGGACACAAAATTGTTCACAAACCTCCAATCAAATGACATTCACTCTCATCTAGTTTTACCTATTCCATAATTCCTTCTCCACCTTCATCTTTTCACTGACCCCACAAGCCTCATCTTTCATTCTAATTTTTTGTTCTAAAACATTTTCCTCACTTTCCTCAACATTTTCTGCCCCAATCTTAACACTACCCCTTTACCTTTCCTATGATAATCCATGTGGGTGTTGTCACCAGATTGTTCACACATCTCCACGTGGTATGTTCTATACTCACCTAGATACCATATAGACACCGATCTTCCATGTATTTCAATGTTTCTGTCTTATTTGAGATTTATTTTTATCACATTCTTTTCTTTTATCTAAACTTACATCTTCATCTTTTTCTTCCCTAACACTAAGGTTAATCTTCACGAGCTCACTATTCAGCCCCCCACCTCACCCATCCCACATTCACATTTCCTTCTTCATCGACCAAGTTTCTTCATTTCACCCTCACCATATACACATCAATCTGTATCCCTCAATACATCATCAAAATAGTTATTCTATCTTCTCTTTGAACTTTTTTCTCATCTAACATCAAGGCCAATTGAAAGCATATCCCTCTTGAGTCCCCCACATAGCCATGTCATCACCATTCAATTTTCTTCTTTGTCATCAAAGTATCTCGTTCATATTCAAATTTCTCTCTATTTTTGAGAGACCCGTCATATATTTCATCCAAACCCACCCTCTTGAGGGGGAATCATCATATCCACCCTCAATCACTCTAATTTGTTTTAGGAGACCATCATTAATCACTTTTTGTTCTCAAATACAAATTTTTTGCTCAAATTATTGCTTTGAGAAGATTATTTTCTTCACTTAATCTCTCCAACACCCATGCCACTAGGGGTCATAATTACTCAAACAATCACTTCCCATACGCAAACAAATTTTAAAACAAAATTGTTTATCATCACATCCATCATCAATCATTGTTTGTTCTCAAATGTAAACAAAATTCTCAACTTTTTGCTTTGGCAAGACTCTTTTCCCCACTCAAAAATCCCACCAATCATGCCACTAGGGGCGTCATCTACCTTGCAAAATCATTCCATCAATCCCTACAAAACCCATTGAAGTGAACGATTGATCAACATTTCCAAGTATCATCTACATTGTGAAATCAACCCATTGATCCCTTCACAAAACTTGTTGAAGTGGCCCATCAATCAACATTTCCAAATCCTTAGCTATTTCTATTAGCCCTACCACAAGGGGCATATCCTTCCATTCGTCTCTTTTGTCTAATTTCTTTAAAAGGGTTTTATTGAATCAACACCCTTCCAAAGAGGGTCAAATATAAACACCCCAATTACAATATGACAATAATCAATTAAACTCTTTATCCCATCCAAATCCCATGAAAATCCCATAAATAATTAATATATAATTAACAAATGTTAATTATCTAATTTAATCACATCCTACTCATTAACCACATCATCTCATCCACATCAACCTTCCACTATCCTCAATGTCCCCCACTACGTAATAAAATAATTTGGTCAATTACCATTATTCTTCATGTCTCCCACTACCGAATGAAATAATTCGATCAATTCCCAAATTTTAAAGATACCTTACTATTCATCACCAACTTTCTCCATTTTCAAAAATGTGTTATTATTCATCACCCACTTCCCCCCACTTTCAAAACTCATCACCATTTATCACTATTCACTTATCTAATTTCTTATTATCCCAAAGCAGGATTAATTAGCCCCCTTCATTAATCCCATCTTGAGAAAACTTATAAATACACCCTCTACCCCCAATCTTACATAAAAAACACATGAGGATAGCCTTATTATGTCCATTGTTTCTTATATATCCATCCTAAGCATCTTGAGCCCAAAATAGTCTGAAATCCCCCATCTTGCATTGTAACGCCACACTGTTGAATCTTTATTATACGAGGCATCTTACTTTGGGAGCACCTAATTACAAATATCGACAGGAAAATCCACTTCATAACCTGATTGGAGGTACATGGTCAGATTGAAATTCTTATTTCATTTGCACATGTTTTGTCTATTGATTTCGCGAAAATATTGTTGATTTCTTTCTGTACAATGGCCATACCTTTAAACATGGTTACAAACCACCATGAATTCCTCAAGTCCATTGCAGGTGATAGCTTCATGATCAAAGTTAGCACCAAGAAAAAATATGGAAGATAAAGGACGAAGAGCTATGTAATTTTCATGTGAGTTTCCCCAATTTTCAGGCCACCAAGAAAAGACCTTCTTGATGAACTATAGGGGAGTAGGAAAAGAGGTCATTGATATTTAACCATATGAAGGTGAAGTGAATGCGGATAAGCTTGATCATTGGTCATTTCAACTAGAGGTATACTTTCATTTGTATAGAATTAGTGAAGAGCAACAAATTTCTTTTGCGAGGTTGAAACTAGCAAGTCATGCTCTAACTTGGTTTGAGAGTTATCCTAATTCCTTCGTTGTTAAAAGGTTATCCCCAATTAGTAAATGGGATGAATTTAATACTTCAATTAAAAAAAATTTAATCATATTTGTTATGAAGAGGAAAGGTCTATTGATCGGCAATATTTGAGGTAAGAATAAGGTTAAAGTGTGCGGGTCTATACAAGTGAGTTTCAAAAAAAGGTAGTTGAAATGGGAAAAGATACATTTGATCGTGATATCCTCATGAAGTATGTTGGAGGCCTGCATAGTAACTTAAGGAAACCCATTCTATTTGCCACACTAAAGGACATAGATGAGGCTTGTTCTCAATGCCACTATCTTGAGACGGATGAGAAAAAGGGTCCATCTTCATTTTCAAATTATTCCAACGTTCCAAAGAAGAAAGGTGGGGTAAATGCCACTTCTACTATTTCTAATAAGGATTTTACCAAGCATTGTGGGCATTGTGATGTTGATGGTCATACCGATGAGACTTGTTGGAAGTTACATATAGAATTGCACCCATTTAAGGATAATAAAAATAAAAAAGAAGGCCATGCCATCACTCAAGGAGAATCAATTGAGTGCAACTCATATGTGGATGAGAAGTTGTGTTTTACCAACCTTCAGAAAAAGGTATGTTTGGGTAGTAATGATGCTCAAGGCAAAGGTGAGCCTTCTAAGCTTTTTCATATCAAAGTCTAAATTAAGACAATAAAAGTTGATGTTTTTTTTTTTTTAATCATCGTTCTCAAGAAAATTTGATTAGCAAAGAGCTCGTAGATAGGCTTGGGTTAGAAATGTATGGTCATCCCAACCCTTATGCTTTAGAGATAAGGGTTTCCAAACAATGCATAGTCAAGTTTGCAATGAATGAACATTTCATTGATGAAGTTGTTGTAGATGTTGAACATATTGACATTTGTGGTATACTTTTTGGCAACGTATGTCAAATATGTTATTTTCAGGAGGAAATTGAACCAATACCTTTTGGTTAAGGATGGGAAAACTACACCATCAACTCCTATGAAGGCAAATCTAAGCTCTCTGTGGTAAGTGCCACTCAAGGTATCAATTGCTTAATGCTACTGCGAAGGTTTCTTTTCTCATCTTGAAAGATAAGCAAAAATGCCAGGACCTTTATAGTTGGTCTATTAACAAGGCTAACGAGATGCAATTTCTACATGGTTATCCACAAGCAAGGAAATGACCCACACAAAGGGCATGAAAAGGTGGACTAAGAAGTTCACAAGGTTGATAAATTCATTCAACATATACAACTCCAGGTACAAGAGAGGTTTAAGAAGTAGGGAAAGAAATATGGCGTAGCCCCCTTTTATTATCCCCCTACCCGGTGGGAGGTGGGTGGATCACCCTCCTCATAGTTCATATTGTAGATATGGTAGATAGGTAAGATAAGATAAGATATAGAGAGGGGAAGGGGAGAGGGGGTTCCCCGTCTCTCTATATGGGATTTATAGGGCCCTCTTCTCGCGCGCTCTCCTCTCTATATCTATATCTACCCATATATTTATAGGCCCCCCCCCTTATCTATACCCCCCTACCCTAGAATATAGGTGGGTTCTACATTCTAGTGGCTAAACTTTTCATTGGCCCCATAGATCTGATCTCTATGTTAGATTACATATATAATAGAGCGATAATCGTCCCACATACATAAGATCAGATAAGATATAGAGCTGGGGGGCTCCTTATAACCTCCGCTTTCCCGTTATTAATTAGGAGGAGGTTGGGGGCTCACCCCGGGAAAGCGAGTGAGCTCAACCACCTTTACGCGCTCAACCACCTTTATGCACTCGACCAACTGTCAGACGCATCTAATCCATATTCTATACGTAACAACTCCATAATCCCAATTCCATGTTGTTCTCCATTCGATCGAGGAGGAAGAATTATAGTAATATATCTTATCTGTACGGGGGGCTGGCCTATAGATTTATGGGTCGCTCGGGAGGATCTATATATAACTGGACTGGAGGGAGGAGACCATTTGTAGTTAGCCACGACACACCATATATCTATCCCTATAAAGATAGAGGGCCCATACTCTCTATCTTGATTGTAGCCCCACCCACTGTATAGATATCTTCTCTTCCAAGCACCCCCCTCTCTGTATAGGGTAGTTTTTGGGCCTTTCAGTGATTCCTCACCATATGAGTTCCTAAGCTTTTGGGGACCAAAAGCCTCTAATTAGGGAGTGATCTGAATTTTGGATCAATAATATTAGCCACATGAGTTAACAAATTACCTATTGTGATTATGTAACTTTGAATCACTTAACACTGTTTTTTATTGCTTTTTGTTGGATGTAACCGTTGAACAAGGTTCAAGAAGAACTTGTAAAAATTGAGACCTCAAATAAGATAAGTTTTGGCGTAAGGGCTAAAACACTATGAAGATGTCATCTAAATCAAAAGTTGATTGCATATTTTTGTTCCTCTCAAAAAATTATGCAAGTGCAAAATAAAGGGGCGCTCGATTTTGAGTTCGTATGCGAAAATTATGGCCTTCGGAAGGTAGGGGATTTTTTATGGTGACAAAACCGCCAATGAAGCTAGAGCAGTAGTTGTGCAACCACCTTAGCAGTTTTGTAATTATTAGTGATAGTCTCACAATTGCCCAGACAATTTCACATTCGTCCTAGCAGTTACACAAACCGCCTCTTACATAAAGTAACAATTTTGTCACACAAGAATGTTTTGGGAAGAGTAACAATTGCACATACTGTCTCTTCGACTTTTGAGTCTTTTGGGATTTTGATTAGAGCTCTCTTTGGTGTTAGGCATGTTTATATGTGCATGTGGAAGGTCTTTGTAAACATGGGAGAGATTCTAACCAAAATTTTTGCTTCATTATATATGGTTTTCTGAATTAGAGTGTGAGAGGAAACAATGAGTGATTGAGTTGCAGAGCTTGTATGAGTGTTTGAACATAAGTAGTGTTCATGGAGGCCTAGAGAAGGTAGTAAACTTGTACTTGAAGAATGTGATAGTGAGATGAAGAAGCATGGCTTCACTTTTGCTAGATTTTTTTCAACATAAGTTCCTCCAGGGTAATATTGTATCTCTTTAATTATGTTAGCATGGCTTAACTCTTGCTAGAGTTTTTTCAACTTAGTTCCTCCAGGATAATCTTGTCTCTTTAATTTTGTTTTGCTCTATTTCATCGTTCAATATTCCTTTGATAATGCAACACTTTTAAATCATTCCTATTAAAATATAAGGCTTATTTATTAGCGCTAAGTTATTATTAGTTAAGTGTTAACTAATAAATGGTTGTAACCACTTCAACCACTTTCTAATCATCTTTCACATAATAAAAGGACTGGCACACAATGAATACTATGTGCATTCTAGTTTCTCTTCATCCATTCTTCGTACATTCTAAATTTTATCGTTCTTTCTCTCTTCACATATTCTAATATTGCTATTAGAGCAGGGGAAAACAAAGAGAGGGAGAAGAAAGACACTTTCGTGACAGTCCCGTTAGGGCTTACTGAAGAAATTAAGACATTTTTCATGAAGATTTTTATTTGGATTTTGGAGTTCATATTTTTGTGAGGTTATTTTAAAATCTAAGGGCAAAAACATGAATTGCTAAGTCGCGAGGGCATAAAAAGGGCAAACATATAGTCATCTAGGGAATGTATGGAAATCATATCTGTTGTTGCAAATCACAAACTAAGGTTTTTTATTTTTCCATGAATGGATTGTGTTACTCTTGGAGCAAATGATGAGGAATTAGGAAAGTTTATATTATCAAGTTATTGATAGAAATATTTTTCAAGAGACCGATAAGATCGTGAGAAAAAGATGAAGGGAAAATCCCAAGACAAACCAAATGAAGTCGTTGCAAATCCACTTGATGCTGAAATTGATCAACTCACTGATAGAGAATGTGTATTTTAAAAGAATTGCAACACTTTGAAGACATAAAGGAATTTATTGTAGGTAAACTCGATATTAATGGTTGTCTAGATAGTTTGGGAGTCTGTGAATCTCAAAATTTTACCCTCATGAGGGTCATGAGACAACTGGATGGCCCAATATGGATGGTGATCCAACAATTCAAGAGATTTTGTTGTTCGGGAGTTCAGGGAGGTGGAATAAGGGAACTCTGGAATTCATCTTGGGAACTACACATTTACGAGGGTTAGGAAAACAACTTGATAGAGTTCTCCTTGATCAAAGCATTGTTTTCAAAAGGGAAAGCTTCTAAAGAATGTGTGGTCTTGGTTGGTTATGTTATTTTAATCATCTATCATTTTGTTCTACAGACTAATCCTTAAAAGGGGATATTAAAATATAAGGCTTATTTCTAAGCATTATGTTAACATTAGTTAAGTGTTAACTAATAAATGGTTAGCACAAAATGAATAATGTGTGCATTCTAGTTTCTCTTCATCCATTCTTTGTACATTCTAAACTTTTTTCTTTCTTTCCCTCTTCACATATTATTACAATTCCAAAGCATATTTAATGTTGTTTAAGGGAATTAACAGACAACAAACAAGTCCATTAACGAACGGAATTATAAGATCTATGTTGGTGAAACTTAGTATGGAATATCCACCTAGTTTATGGATCAATGTTAGGGTTCTCCATTGACTTGTAGCCAAAAGGCTTTTCTAGATTTGCAATCCAATCCATAAGATCTTCATGACATGGACTTCCTCAATAATTAGGAATGTCCATGCAGTTTGCCCCATCTTTTGAAAATAGCCTTCAAATATCTTTCTTTAAGGTCTTCCTCAAAGTCATCATGGTTAACCTCGACTATTTCATCATCACTTCAATTTGAATTTGCTTCCCTCCTCTTAGCAATCTTTATGGCTTCCAACATTGCAAGGATACCTCTCATTATATCGACCAAATTTGCCACTCTTTAATTACATTATATTCCTCTCATTATATCATCTCTTCATATCTTAAATTATATTTTGTTATATCCCAAAATTACAACCCCACAATGGACATGCTACATAAACTAACTGGATTTACAAGGTTCTACAAATCTCCACTTGAACTTGAAAGGTTCTTTGTAATGACTACTATCTCCATCAACTTACTTATTCCAAGTATTTTCTTATTCTTTTATCTTTAAGAACTTAGCTAACTATCTAATTTCCACACAGCCAACCCCTAAGAATGACTATCCTCAAGGCATATAAAGACAAGTGGTTGGCTACAAACATTGCAAATAGTTCAATTTTTGTGTAACAAGTCGTTAACAACCTGTTGAGACTCTTTGACTTCCAACGGTTATGCCTCTCAATGTTAGGAATGTTTCAACTTCCACAATAATAGTTAGACATTCATTTCATTTGCAACCACATTTACAGGGGTGTACTACTTGGACAAGTGTGCAACCTTAACTATGAGCTGCGAAGATGTTACACATTATGGCACATCAGGGTATGAAGTTTCTACATCCCTGCTATGAGTTTCAAAAGCTTTTGCATGAAATATTATTGTTTTCCATATTCACAAGTACAATGTGACCTATCGAGATTGTTAGGATGCTCTATACTTAACATTAAACAACATAACGATCTATAGCCTTTTTTATGGCTTTTATGACTTCATGATGTGTTTTAGTTATGTACTACTACTAGAGGCAATCTAGAAGATGTGTGTATAATGTAGGATGGTGCAATACACACTAGAGTGTCCCACAATGACATAACGAACCACAATTATGCATCACATTTCTCGCATCCCACCATAGAATACACATGGCAAAACTTACGTTGCGTTCAAGAACTGAAAAAAAAAACTGCAAAAGTTATACACCAATTTGCAAGTACTACAACCAAAGCAAACTATAAAAACTCAATGTTATTTATTGTTATTCTATATAGCTTGCGAACCCTTTTGCATCAATAATAATTTTTATAAAGGTGATGATTTGAGATGCTTCCGTAGACATAACTATTCATTTTCTTTTAAACTATTTAGTTTATTGTCTTGGAGAGATTTTTTTTTTTTTTAAGGATGTATATATTTTCTTTAAGACTTTTACGGGTTTGATAGTTCCAATGTATTAGAATGGACTTCAATAGGTATATTTTGGAGGGTTTTAAGCTTTCTACACCTAGAACTTGAATTTTTTCAATGCCGATAATTCGTATATGTTACTCCTTTATGTTTAAACCTTTTTCCAACTTTTTTGTTTTTAAAATCTCAGAAGCCAAAAGCAGAATGCATAAATCATATTATATTTGAAATAAACAGATGTAATATTTGTGTTTTAATTTAAATTTCCAATTGAAAGATGGATATCTGATTAACATTTTTTTATTCTTTTTGCTATCTCATAATCAACTACATATTATAAAACTTTGTTTTGCACAATACTTCCCACCATTTATCTCATAATCAACTACATATCTTAATCATATATCATATTCAGATTTATTTATTTTAAATAAAGTCAGGTTATTCTAATTTATTTTTTGTGAAAAAGATTAAGATATCTTTTCTTTTAATTTAAATTTCCAATTGAAAGATGGATATCTGATTAACAGTTTTTTATTCCTTTTGCTATATTTCAAAGTTCTAAGTTAAAATATTGTGCAATACAATAGTTTAAAATCTCATAACTACATATTATAAATTTTGTTTAGCACAATACTTCCCACCATTTGACACTATAAGTTGGGTTTATTCTAATTTATTTTTTGTGAAAAAGTAAGATAACTTTTCTTGGAGATGACTAAATTACTCAATTACAACTTATTGTATATATTTTTTATTGCATAATTTACACCATCTATTATTTCTGATCTTAACTTTGACCATTACAATTACACAATACATTTTGCTAAAGTTAAATTGAAAATATCGATTAAATTTATACGCTTCTTATCTAAAAATAAACAACAAAACTAGAAAACTGTTATCTCAATGTTTGCACACCTTTACATTTTAAAAAGTGAAAAATTGATTATTTTTGTTCCATAGCACAACTAGAAAATGTAGAGCTGCAAGACAGCCCAATGCCCGTGCTATCATATCCAAATGAGAAGGGATAAAAAGCCTGGGTTCATCTCAATCTAAATCCCCACATATTGCACAGAAAAAACACAAACTTTCATTTCTCAGATGAAACAGGAACGTCTTTTTAAGAGAATACCATTTTCCTCACTTGTACTCCAAGCGGATCCATGTGATCCCAATCATTATTTTTTCAGCTGATTGAAAGATAGCTGCATTGTCATAATCAAGACCATTTCCAAACTCAAACTTGCATAACCATACATTATTCCCAAAGAAATTGTCACATTTTAAAAATTGTTGCTACGAAATCAACTGCCTAAAAGCTGATTAGATAGCTTTTTGATGACATGAGAACATTTACTTGAATTTCTGATGGCTTGGAAACATTCTCCAAGAGCAAGCTCTTTATGTTAAACCATACTCCCGTGACAATGCACCACCCTTTATGTCCCACGACATGACATACTCAGTTTCCTCGGGTAAAATAAAAGGCAAGGAGATCTCCTTAATCATCAACTCTCCACAAAATGGACAATCCCCAGCCACAGCATCATCAAGCAGTGCCCGAATCTAAACAATTTACATATATTAAAAAAAACAGAGATTCAGAATTCAGTGCTTTCAAATAGAAGAAAAGGAGATATGACATGTTAAGAAATGGTTTACAGAATCTCATAAAGCATGGGAAAGCAATGCAATACAAGGAGACAGAAATATGAAATTAGAAGAAAATTATTTCATTATCTCCTAGAATCATCTTTTAAGAGAAGCGGGTGGGAAATGGAAAAACAGTACTGTTGGCAAAGAAAAGTCCGACTCTCCTGTCTAATTTCTGGACAATCATATCACATTACAAGACCAAAGCATAAACCTGATCTGTGGGTGTTCTAGAGTTGACTGATGCTTCTTCATCTCCAATGCTTGTCATCCTTTCTAAATTGAGGGTTGTCCCCGAGTTCACACCTAAACTCAGCCTACGCTGCAGATCAAGTATGCGCTCTGCCTGCAAAACAAGAATACATTAACAAATTAAAGTTAGGTAGATAATTGCATGATACCAAGAGAAAACAGATGTAATCAGAATAAATGTGAGCATATAAAGTTTAAAACTCGATCTTCATGCACACGATAACTCAGTTTGAGAGTTACGAGCTGTTGTTTTTCCTTTTCCCTTTTGGATTGAAAGCTAATGCCAAACTTTCTTGCAACCGAGTCAAATGATTTCCTGAGAACAAGAAAGCATCCATCTTATAAGTCATAAGACAGACTGTACTTGAAGTGCATTTTAATGTGGTACTTTTCAATTGAAATATCAAACAGATTATCATGTGTTTCTTTAAGTATGTGTAATTATTTGAATCTTGACCATTAAAGCTTCACCTTGTTTTACATTCCAATTCAACTCACCCTGCAAGTGGGCTTAGCATGATCGATCAATCTTGTGTGTACATATCTCATTTCTCTCCCTCTTTCAACAGTAAGGACCGATTTTTAGGGGGCAGACTGTCCACATTTTTCTTTGTTTCTATATGCTGCTAAGGTTGTTGGCACTTCCACTTGGTCTTGAAAAAGCAGTTTTAAGTTTTAACACGAATCCAGCTGCCAGGATTTGAACCGAGGCCACTTCGGAAGCATGTCAGCCCAAGGGGAATGGACAGTTTGTTATCATTAATTTGGAACAGTCTACTTTCATCTGCTCTAATTTGCAGGCAGAAGATCCCAAGCGTTGGAAGGATTATTCATCAGGCGGATACAAGAATTTGCATATACCCCTTAGGCACTAAACATGCTGCAGCATCAGTATTGGTGATGACAAGACAGAACAGAGCAGCAACACTCCGGGATATGTGCAGCAATATACCGAGCTTCGTGGCATGATAAAAGTATTTGTATGAAGAAAGGAAATGTCCAAGAGACATGTCCCTTGGCATTGTATTGTATTGAGGCATTATATATGCTGCGATAGTATGTGTTGTAAAAGGTACCATATGTGAAGAGAGTACAGATCCTAGTGGTTAGAGATATAACATATCGGGACTTGAAATAGACATTGATAATGAATAAATAATGTGTTAAGAGTAGGAATTGATGATGATGTCCTATGTTACATGGATGTAAATGTATAGATAGAGTAGAGTTTAAAGCATCTTTAGAGGTATTCTTTGATGTGTAACATCAGCTCTAACCAGTCTGCAAATCCTAATAAGTTGGCGTAATTACATCCGATTTATGTCAACACAAAGCGTTTCTTTTAGAGACATTTTTCTTATCTAGCATGTTTGTCACCATTTCAAATTCTTAATTCATTGAATAGGATGCCTAATGAAATTAATGGATACATGGGCTGATTGATAGATATTGAGCTTACTGGGAATTCTTTATGATGAGGTTTTTCACTTGTTTGAATCTTGGAATGTTTTGGCAAAATATTTTGCATTAATTTTTATTTTACTAGGATAAAGGATCTTGCTTCAAACCATACAAATCCTTTAATAAACCTATAATAAGTCATCACCCTTTATCTTACATGCTTCCAGCTCAGGCATATATTTTTCACCCAAAACTCTATTGTGGAAGGGACTTTTAACATTAATTTCGCAAAATTTGCACCCATTTTTTTTCTTCTAATGACAGTATTGTAATAGTAATCTCTGTTGTCCCACAAAAGCCTCTTCATAGTCAACAGCTTCCTTCCATGAAAACCTTTGTCGCTGGCTTGGCTTTGTGTTTATCTACTCTTCAACCATCCTTATATTTTGTACAATAGGGCCATTTACAACCTGCTGTGATTTCGCCAAGCGGAAATTCCTTCAACTACATACATACTATTCCACCCACATTGCTTTGTCCTAAACTCCCCGTGACCAGTTTCTTTAGAAGAATTTGGTTCACATTCACCCATTAACCTGTAGTTCGACTCACAATATGATTTGTCTTGTTAAGAATGATAGTAATTTCCAGTATTACAGGCACTCTGCAAATGGTTTTGGAGCAGGCTTTCTATTCCCAAATTTATTAGTTAGTTTTCCTCATGCTTCACAGACTTTCTTTTGTGCATTGCTCTATGTTGCTTGTTCAATTTTCTTTTTCCTTTTTGTGTTCATGCTGAGAAAAAGAAATCAACAAAATATTTTTTAATATATTGTTGCTTATCTTTGTTTGTGTTCTCGAACAAAGACAAAAAAAACTAGCCTTTTCTATTTTTCTCTTGTTTCTATCCTCTTTACTAGACCAATGTGCAATAATGGACTTCAACATCAGTCGCAAGTAGGGAAAGTAATGACATGAAAGACCAACACAAGGACCTAGTCTCCATGGAGCAACCAGGACAATTGATTCAACAAATGCAAATGCAGACTAGAATTGGTATATTCTATAGGACACACAGAAGATGGTGGCGCACATCACAAATCTGGAGACCTACAATAAAGATCTTAATTCCTTGCAAGATGGCAATACTGTTCAGATCTATTTTATTGAAAGGGGGACAAAGAAGCTTCCCAAAGAAGCATAGTTACTAAGTCTGGAAATTCGGATCTATTTGGAAGGGCAAAAAATTCCGAAAAATCTGGAATTATTGAATAACTTCGGAAAAATCTAGTCTGAAATAATACATATTGTATAAGCATAATTTTATATATATGCAAAATAAACAAATGGCAATTAAACAAATCAATAATGTAATATAAAATGTTTAAATATTAAATGTAAGGCATTGAAAGGGTTACCCAGCTGGTGAGAATATTGGTTTGTTATGCTTCCACCAGGTACACATCTATGGAAATACCCAGATACAATGCGCGCCAGGTGTGATTTTTGGGCGACTTTGACAGAATGGACACTCGATCTCACTACTTGTAATAATACGACATGTAAGGGCAGAGATGTAAATATCTATATAACTCAGTTGTTTCCAACAAACATATGCATGTGTGTGTGTGTGTGGTGTATTTTTTTGGCAAAAAAACCTAAGTAGCCGGTACAGGGGTACAGTACGGGTACGGGGATCCGGTACGCTGGTACGGCAATTTTTTGGGGGGCCTGGGTATGGCACTTGGGTACGGCCTTACAATATATATATAAAATATTAAAAATATAGCCAAATAAGCAAAAATTCAGCCTTATACATGAATAGAGTAAACAAATTATTAATTAAGTGAAATAGCCAAATAACGTGTTAATAATTGAATGCATTTTGTCATGATATTCATTGATTGAACTTCGAACAAGTACATTGTTCAAACTCCAAATGTTACAATGTCCAATTATTAACATAAATAATAACAAATCACATAACTGGGCTGGAATTCCGGCTATTACCAGCTCCCTTCAAATCTGGCAGTTTAGATTCCTTTGGGGTTTCTCTTATTATTCCTGCATTAGTTTTACTTGCTAGTGGAGATGCTGCCACTGTGTTTTTTGATCCTACATTACCCAAACGCATCTCAACTGTTGCAGTTTCAGCCATTGTTTTAGGTACTTTTGTGAAGTTTTACCACAGTTGAATCATTTACATAATCCCATCTATTGACCTTTATTGACCCCCAAATTTATTTATTTTTTAAAAAAGTTTAAATTTTTTTTTTTTTTTTTGTTTTTACCGGTGGGTATGCTGTGGGTACGGCCAGGGTACGTCCAGTAGTACCCAGGTACGTTTGGGTACTTCCTGAGAAGTACCCAGACGTACCCGGGTACTGTTGGACGTACCCTGAGCGTACCCCCGGCATACCATACCCGTACCACGTACTGGGTACGTACCATACCTGTACCCATGCCCTGCAGGGTATGTACTGCAGACCGGCTACCTAAAAAAAAACTATTAAAAATAGACGGACGACCTGGACTAAACTTATCCATGCCGGCCAAAAACTCTGTATCTTGCCAGATATTGTACAGATCTGGTCAGATATGGTAACTATGCAAAGAAGGGGTTAAACCAAAGCCTCCTACAACCTCCACACATTAGGGAAAAAACCAAAAAAAGAGTCTAAAATCTAAGTATATTGAGTAATCATGCAATAAGGATGACTTTGTGATCCTAAAGTAGATGGATAGAAGCATATTTAGTCTAGATTTTGAAAGCTACCCATCTGAGGTTAACAGTAAAATTATTATTGTCCAAGTTGGTTGGAACCTCCAAGACAAACGATGCTTTTGCGTTTCCTCGCATACTTGGGCAATATTTAAGGTAAAGTATTTAATAGGGCAGAGATAAAATAATCCTTGTCACATACTTTGTAGACTAGGTAGCCGGTTCGGCCCCTGAGGGCGGCAGGTTCGGGTCCGGTTCGGCGCGGGTACGGGGTCCGGGTCCGGTTCGGTGTGGGTTCGGCCAGGGTTCTCCCTGCAGGCCCCGGGTACGTCTGTGGACGTACCCGGCCGTACCCGGGGCCTGCAGGGAGAACCCTGGCCGAACCCGCACCGAACCGGACCCTTTTTTGACGCGTTTTTTAATTTTTTTTTTGTTTTTTGGTCAAACAAAGGTCAAATGCGTTTTTAAATTCAGAAGGTTCGGGTCCGGTTCGACGCGGGTACGGGCAGTGTTCTCCCTGCAGGCCTGCAATTTAGTTTTTTTCCTTTTTTGGCAATTTTTTCCGTTTTTGGATTTTCGGTGAAAAAAACGCAAGAATGGAAAAAAATTTGCCATTTTTGGAAAGGGTCCAGGAAGATGTAGCAGCAAAAACTTGGATGAGCCATAACTTTCATTCTGTGGCTCCGTTTCAGGTGTCGTTTTCTCTAAAAGTGTATATTTTCTCGAGCTCTACGCATTGATGGCAATATTTTTCTTATTTTCATAAAATCCATTTTTGCACCTTTTTGGACCAAGCAACTTCTTGCAATTATCTGAAAGAATCTTCTGAATTTAATTTTATTTGTTTTGTATATATTGTACATTATTATAAATTTATAGTTAATAGTATAACTTGTCTTTTATCTTGTTTTTCATATACATAATATGTGGTTTATAATTAAATTCCTATTTAGAAGGTTGAGATTTATATATTTTTTAATTTTTATATAGTTTTTGTACTGCCGTACCCAAGTGCCGTACCCGGGCCTCCAAAAAAATTGCCGTACCAATGTACCGGATCCCCGTACCCGTACCCGAACCGTACCCACGTACCGGCTACCTAGTTTGTAGAAAAAGAATTCTTACTTCAACTTTTACACCCGGACATTTTATTATGAGCCAACCCAATGGATCAGATGCTGAGGAAACAAAGATAACATCATGTCTTTCAATGCAGATGTTGGGAGTGAGAAAACAGATTTTATCTTCAATTTTTGAAGGATCATAACAATCAAAGGCAGACAAAGATGGTGAGGAGAAACATTTAAGAAGATGAGAACAAGGAAGAGGAGGATCCCACTCTAGAAATAACTTTCTTTGTCTGGTACAAAATTTCTCTAGCCACTGAAATTGGTCCTACATGGAATAGCAAAAGAAAATCCAGGGTGCTTCACAAATCCTTGCATGAAACTTCAGTACAATTTTTTTTTGTGTTTGGCAATCTCTTTGGTTTAATCAAAGCTCCTTGTTTCAATCTTATAGGTGTAAATCTTTAGGATATTTCTCAAGCCCTCATTTTTGCTTACGACTCCAATTGTACATGAAAACGATTCCAATTTTACATGAAAAGAACTCCAACTGTACACTCCAAGATTTTTCACAATTAAGTCACCATTGCCTTCATTGATTAAACATGTTGGTTTCACTGTTTGTAATATTTAGTACCTTATGCTGTTCCCAGTTTTTCAGTAAAGGAATGAAGACAGTGAGAAAAATAGCAATAAATATTAAATAGTGTTATCACAAGACAAGGAGACAAAGTGAGGAGTACTGGGAGAAACTTTACATCGAATTCAGGCATTCAATGCCATTATGCCAGTTAGCAATTATATTCCACTAAATCCCATGTTGCACTTTCATGAGTTACATTTTGTCATTTATTAACAGTGACCTACTCCAAGAAGAATATGAGGAAACTCTGATCTAAACGCAGCCTGCAACAAAAACAAGTTATACACCACACACATATCTATGGTCTGAGGCTCCACATATGTGGCAGATGATTATTAAACAGGCAATGTGATGTTGAAACCAAAAGTGATTTACCCACAAAGCTAACAGTGTGATGACTATGATTACATTTTGAGCAATCTCATAAAATAGAATGAATCTGAAACATTTTCCATTTATAGGACAGGCTTCTTATCCAAGAAACATTGCACAGATACGAAGCATCATTGATAGATTAAAGACATAATCTCAAGAATAAAATAAATACAATGTTGAAATAAACAAAACATAGTTACACAAGTGCATGCACCTGGCCTCAAAACAGATACACCCACACTGGGTGTGCATCTGCATCTGTACCCATACATGTGAAAATCAATTAGATTTTCTAATGCTTTTTTCGTATAAATATGTTATCACACGCGATTTTAATAACACAAATTATCCATATACCCTGTACACCCAGGTTTCAAGAGTCCATACTGAGTGTTGTGCACTCATGCCTTGTGCATGCCCCCAATCCTTGCACCCATGTAACCATTAAAAAATGTGATGGAACACAAAGAAAAGCATGAAGATGACAACTATTCTCACTCTATGTAAGGAATGAGAAAACGGTAATGGAAATAACTTCAATTATGGGAATGCATTCTAACAAAATATCATTCTGTAATAATTACTATTTCAAGAGAGCCATAATGGACAATGCATAACTATAAATTATATACTCATTGTTAAAATGTTCACAATAGCATTACATTTCGAATTAGAATCAATGTGTGCAGTGACTAGGAAACGTTAATATATCCATGCTTTTCAGATTAACAACTCGTGGATAATAAATTTCGAATGGGACAATTTTCAGAAATAAGTTTGCATGATCAGCAGTTTAGTGAGGATAAGTGGCTGCCCCAGGATATGTTTAGTGTTCCATTACATGTATTGAATACACTTTAGACATATTAAAGAAAGGAGACATTATGTGTGAGTGTGTGCGTGAGGCATAAAATTTAAAAGCATTGCAGAATAAGATAGAAAAATCTTATTCTAAGATTTGTTCCCAACTTCTAAGTTTTTATGGTACAAGATTTGATATTGCTCTAGGTTTTGTGGAAGAGAAGAAAGAATCAAGCATACAACAAATTTCACCATCAAACTTTACCTCAGTTGGATCTGTGTGCTTTGTGACATGCCCAATAAGACATTGCGCATGAAAAGCATGTTCACAAGGAAATACATAAAATGGGGCCATAGGTGATGTGAAACCCCTAGCCACTCCATGTCCACTTCTTGAAGTCAATATTCTTCGTCTACAAACCTGACACACTCAATTTGATAGTCATTGTAATTCTTAGTGTTGCTTCTACCTTGTGGTACATAAGAGCTGCAATTAAAAGATAAACAGCTCAAAATTTCACTATCCATTAAGCTATTCAATAATAATCTGAGAAATGTTTTAGGAAAATCGGAAAATCCCCCACTTAAATAGTACTGAACCCCAAAAGAGTCATGGCTAAATGTTAAAAAGTAATACCCCACATTCTTCATCACGGTCAACAACTGCATATCTTTGTGCCAAAGCACTAATGTCTTGTCTGATGTTGTCTGCTCCATGTGTTGCATCATTCATCTCCTGCTTCAGTTTCTCAATTTGCTTATTATAGTCTTCTAAGGACGAACATATAGCTTCCTGCACAGAAACGCCAGTACCCAGCATTGAAAAAGAATGTAGTATTATAAAAATTCTCCTGTAAGAAATGCAAAGAATGCGGCAGAGATGATTAAAAGTATAGGAACAATTATGGAATTTATAGCTTTGAGGATGCTAGACAAGAATTGGACTTTCAAGAGGTCATGGATTTCAAGAAAATGGAAGGGCTATATTTATATTTTGGATGGAAGCAAATGATAGTCTGAGTGGGAATAAAAAGAAAATTGTTGAATTTTTCTTTTTATTTTTTTTGGATCCATGAATGAGGGTTGTATGGATCCCTTGCCTGTCATATTCATATCAAAATATAACTATTTTATTTGCAGAAGCATTCACATTTACAGCCATAACAGGCAACCTTTGCCATACCAAAAAAAGGGGACAGCACCCCGACATTGGGAACCATAACATAGTATCTAGCTAGGATATCAAAACACGCCTATGGGGCCATAGCATATACTATGAAAACCAAAAAACTATGTGGCGGGCCTCCACCATGATGGAGCTCAAACAGAGCCAGGAAGAAGGCCACCACCTGCACCAACAGAGGTAGACTCCCCACCGTGAGGTTCAGGACACACTCCCAACCCAGCACCAGAAGATCTAGGAAATTCTGCCAACCACAATGGTAACTTAGCTGCTTTCTGTGTGTGGGCCGCTGCCACCTTCTCCATCAGGAAGTGAAAGGCCAGAATAGGATGACACACTGCAGAAAGATTCATCATGGGGAATACCTCCACTGAGTTCCCACGCCCAGAAAGGAGAAAAGTCTGCCATTTCTCCACCGCATTCAGCAAAAGCAAGAAACGGTATTCTGGCTCCCTGAAGGACACCATGGAAACCAGTCCCCGCATGAAATAGGCAAATCCATAGGAATCAGCAAATTAGTAGCCTCCAACGCCTTAGCCAAACCTCTTCTGTGTTCAGCCTGAATGAATTGCTCTGCAATCACTTGGACCACCCGCTTGTTAGGGATTAGATAGAGCAAATTTGAGACAAACATAGATGCAACTTCCGAGATCACCTTGCTATGCATCTTCATTTCCATGCAATCTATGACTAACTCATCTTTCACTGCATTGAGAACCTCAGCAGATTGAACCATGAAAATGATTCAAATATGTTCATCAGTATGCTGAGAGTGAAAACCCATTTCCTGTTTCTCCCAGTAGAGGGAAAATACGAGGGATTAAATACAACCACAAGAATGATACATGGAAAGCACCCTACACAAATGAAAATGCAGAGGCGGTTGAAAGGAACAAAGGGACACAGGCTTGGATAGATGTTGGCACGCGTCAAGCTTGCCCTTTCCACCAAGCCATGCTGCCCATCTCACATGTCACTGCAATCCTATACACCCATCTCATCATGAAACTTAGATATTCTTGTGTCATCAAAAGGTGAGAGGAAATCGTTTCCTGGAAGGGCGTAGTATATTCCAAAAAGGAACTTTTTTAACCTACAGCTAAACATAAAATTATTTATATGGATAGGTAAACCATAAAAGGAAAGAATAAAGAATAATCAGTCAAAGGGATGTCAAGTGCCCACACAATGAAAGACTTATGGGTGAGTTGAATGAGGAAAGTCCCTTTCCCAGCGCTCTACCAAGCCCGGCCAACTTTATAAAACATTATCCAAACTGATTGGGGCATACCGATCAATACCTAAATTCACCAGTAGGTCCACCATACCATTACCTTTATGGTAACAATGTTGTGCTTGCCATTGAAGAAATTATCTTGAAGAGGCCAGATTGATCAGAGAATGTTTTCCAACTCCAGCATTGTGAACCCTATTTTCCAAGGCTTTTATTATGACCATGAAGTCGCCTTCAATAATTGACCTATCTAAGCCACATGATTTAGCTAATTGAATTCGCATGGCCAAATCTTGAGCTCCGGCCTTGTTATTAGCTCCATCCAAAATCTTCCGAGAGGCTGCCCTTATAAGAGACCCAATGCAATCCCTTTTGACACAACCAATGCCTGAAGCCCCATCAAAATTCAGTTAGAATAAACCTGGCTAAGGAGGAAGCCACTTTGAATGCAGCCTTCTTCTCACTCCTGCCAGAGATGGATACCCTTAACCCATTAACAGGGGAACACTGTAAAAAATACTTGTATCCTAATCTGATCTACCTACAGTCTCAGTGGAAAATTTTGAGACATACATTTATTTATTTTATTTTATTTTATTTTATCTTCATTTGCTCAGATTTCGGAGGCTGTGTTCTAACACCATCCTAATTTCTGAAACCTCCATGTTTCCCAGTTTTATGAAACCTAGTTAAAATGCCAAAGGAAAGCAAATTAGTTATGACCATGATGGTCATGGTTATTTGACCTCACACAAATTCATTAAAATTCTCGTCAAAGAAAGCAATTACTCTAAGCAGTAATTTGCATGGGGGGCAATTGATCAGTCCCTATGCAAGTGTATTGTACTAAATATAATATTAAGATAAATTGGCCCAACGAGTTGCTTTATGTACTAATGATACTTAACTATTAATATATGTCGGCCAAAGGAATTGTTTAAACAATAATATTACTGAATTAATACACACACACACACACACACACACATTAAAGTAGTGAAGGCGTCACTGGGCAAGTTATTGGCTCGGGGTTCCTGTTTGTGATATTCATCACAAAATGATGTGATCTTCTTAAGTTGGTCAAGCCAAAATTTATTTACGGAATTAATGTTTTCCTTCATTAATATAAAAGTTGTGTTCCTTGTCGATTTTTATCATGGCTAAGAAGGAGGCACTCCCCCCACAATGGAGGGGGAGGAACTTGCGCCAAAGTTAAGGAATTTATGCTCTTGGTCACTACATCGAGGAGGATAAGGGGGAGGGACACCGACGAATGAAGTTCTTCAGGCACTCGTGCCAATGTTAGAGGCTCGGGTGAGGAGGGCAAGAGGAGGAAGTGGGCTCTACCTCAGCTAACAAGAGGAGGAAGTGGGCATACGAGCATTGAGGAGGCCTACTTTAATTGATCAAGATCTAGGCTACCATGATTGATTCGGATCAGAACAATCTAGTGAACTCCCTTTACTAGTCGAGAAGTTGAGTGCCATTAGAGTGGGGGTCGAGGGAGAGGCACTCCCTTGATGAAGGAGGGTCATTTTGTATTGGTTGATACCCTCCACTTTGTCTCCTCCCCCTCATTTGATCTGTAAACTTCTGCTTTGGGAACTTACAAAACCACACACTGCTATTCCCACTTCCAATTTACTTGAAAATGACAGTTCTGAAAGTTAGTGAATGAATTCTAGCACTTAGAACTAATTTGCAGCAAATAAGAATGAACAATTCAAATGCACAACACTATATTTTTATCCTGGAAACCCCCAATTTGAGGGAAAACCAGTCGGGAAGGGCAATTGCCTTGTCTTCCTAGTTATTTATTGGCCAATTGAAATGAATACAAATTACAAGAAGCTGAGGGAAGACAACAATGTTACTTCCTCCCATAGTAAGAAAACTCGGTCAGTACTCGCCAAAGGTTTTTCCAAACGAATACTCGCCATAAAAACTCACCAAAATGGCTCACCAAGTTTTGGCGAGTACTCGCCGAGTTAACTCAGTGAGTACTCGCCAAAACTTGACGAGTCCGAGCCATATACTCGGCTGACGTGGACTATATACGCAAACACGGTTTTAACACTCAAAATATGCGGATTTTTCACTTTATAAGGCCCTACACCACTTCATTTCATTCACACAACCATTTGAGCTTGCATTGCTTGTGTTGAACAACTTTTGGAGGGAATTCAATGAGAGAATTTGGAGAATTGCATTTGGAGGTAAGTTTTTTGTTTTGTTTTTTAAATTCTTGCAAGTTTTTCCAAATTTGGTGTATATTATTTATGTTTTATAGATTCATATTGTAATTCTAAATACATGTAATGTAAAATCAAATGCTTTTATTTTTTATAGTCATTTGCAGCTAGAGGTATGGTTTTTTTTTAATGCAAATTCGTTCTAAACTATTTAAATTTTATGTATGCGTATTGTAATCAATTCATTGAATATGTTTTGTAATTTTAAATGCGTTCAATGTGATTGCAAATCATTTTAAATTTTTAATACTCATTTACAACCGTAGGTATATCATTTTTATTAAAATTATGGTGAAATATGGTTACTCAGGCACATTTAAATTTATTTATTTTTAGTTAGGCTTATGTTTTTTTAATTTTTTAAATGTGCATTATGTTGCAGATTAGAGCTTAACAATGGCATCAGGCTTGGCATCAGGGTCAACATCACTAGCAGGAACCGTTCCTACAAATGCTCGTTCCCTCACTTGGAAGTATGGTGTACGTGGAGCAGTTACTTGCAATTTCTGTGACAGAACAATGTTTGGAGGCGTCAATCGTCTGAAGTATCACCTTGCATCTATTGCTTGTCGGGATGTTGTGGTTTGCCCCAATGTTACGAAAGAGGCAAAGCGAGAGATGAGAGCAAAGCTGGTAAAGTTAGAGGAGAAGAAACTAGAGAGGGAAAGGGTGCAGGCAGCCATAACACAAGCTGTTAGACCCAAGGCTGCAATGACAGAGGATTCTGAGGATGATGCAGCAACAATTGTGGGTTTTACTTGTGGTACACGCATACAAACCGGAAGAGGCGAATCTTCATCGAGTTCGAGCAAAGGCATACATAACTTTTTTGTGGCAAGGAACACACCTGGAGCAAAACCTTCATTGCAAGGTACAGCCTGGAACAAGGATATGCATGAGGAAGAAGATAAAGCATGTGCAAATTTCTAGTACTACAACAACCTTCCATTCAATGTGGCAAAGAGCCCATACTGGGAGTACTTGGTGACAACGTTGACAGCTACAGGGAAACGGTACAAGGCACCCTCTGCAAAAGATTTGAGTGGGAAATTGCTCTAGGGTGCTACTTTGCATGGATACTCCAAACCCCCCCGAATCCCCTTGGATACGTATCCGATACGGATACGTGGCGAATACGTCCTTGATACGTACGGGGTACGTCAGGGATACGTACAGACGTATCCGTGACATATCCTGACGTACCCTGTACGTATCAGGTATGTATCCAACATTATATATGTTTTTTTTAGTTCTATTTCATTTTTTTTAATGTTTGACTTTTCTACTCCCTAAAACCGAACCCTAAACACTAAATGAATAAAATAATACACCCTCTCCCCCACAAAAAGTTATAAAAAGCACCCACCCCTCTCATTTGAAATCACACAAACAATTTTATTGTCTTTTTGCAAGTGAATGAGCAAAGAGCCAAAGAAGAGTTGTGAAGAGCTTAGTGGAGGCAAAGATTGGAAGGAGGTTTTGCAAAGAGCTTAGAGGAGGCAAAGACTTGAAGGAGGGGCAGCGATTGCTTCTATTGTTTGGAGTCCATCATTGCAAGGAGGAGAACTTAGAAGGAGAAGAAGCCGTTGTTGAGATTTGAGAGGAAGAGATTGTTTTAAAATTTTAGAGGCAACCAGGATCTACGATTCTACACTACACTCTGCAAGTATACCATATTTTAATTTTATTTTTATTTTTAATTCATCCTTTCGTTTTACGGTTATACGGTTATTTATTTATTATGTTGCATTTTTTTTAAAGTTTATAATTTAAACACATCCTAAATTTGTGTATGCTCTCACCTTGCGTCTTTATGGTGATCTTAGTGATCAAAACCAGATTAGGATGGCATAGTTTAGGGTTATTTAATTTATTAATTGGTAAAAAATCATGTTTTTTATTTTAAATGCATTGTTCAATGTTAATGTATTTGTTTATTTTTAGCTTCCTAAATCTGTGTATGCTCTCACCTCGCGCCTTTATGGCGATCTTGGTGATCAAAAACAGATTAGGATGGCATAGTTTATGGTTATTTAATTTATTAATTGGTAAAAAATCATTTTTTAATTTTAAATGCATTGTTCAATGTTAATGTATTTGTTTTTAAATTTTTATTTTTTTAGCTTCCTAAATTTGTGTATGCTCTCACCTCGCGCCTTTATGGCGATCTTGGTGAACAAAAACAGATTAGGATGACATAACTAATTAGTAATTTATTTATGTCAAGGCAAATTGTGTTTTAATTTTTTAAACATCATAAACCTGTGTATGCTCGCACCTCGCGCCTTTATGGCGATCTTGGTGATCAAAAAAAGATTAGGATGATATAACTAATTTATTTATGTTAAGGCAAAATGTTTTTAATTTTTTAAACATCCTAACTCTATGTATGCTCTCACCTCGTGCCGTTATGGTGATCTTGGTAATCAAAAACAAATTAGGATGGCATCAAGTTCTCCTTCGGGTGGAGTGCAAGGCCAAGCTTAAAACACATCAGTTCCTGTGAGACATGATCCTAATTCCCCTCTTTGGAGACATGTGACAATGGTAGACAACATTGTTGGTGGTGGGTGTCAGGTCTAGATGTCATGGTTGCCAAGTTCAATACAGATCCTCGTATAGTCGAGTGAAAAATCCATTTGACCGGTGTTGGAGTTGTGGGGATAAAGAGGTGCCCAAAAATATCAAATGAAAAAATGGCAGAGTACCTAAGAGAGCCAGAGGAGGCTGATAAACAAGCTGAAAGAAATAGAACTAGAACAATTCCTTCGCAAAGAAGGCCTTCATCACTACCACCCACACCTAGACCTACTTCTCATCCTTTCATTCAAACTCAAAGTCAACCATTTTGATGAAGAGTCTCCAGAGAGCTCACGAAAAAGGCCAAAAGGAGCATTGGAGAAAGCATTTAATATTGAAAAGAAGGAGGTTGCTGACGAGGTTGCTGCTCGATGCATTTATGCATGTGGGCTGCCCTTTAATGTATTGAGATCTCCATATTGGCATCAAATGGTGAAGGGTATCAATGAAGCTCCACAAGGGTACAAATCCCCAGGTTACGAAAAAGTTCGAACCACACTCTTGGGAAAGGAAGTGGAACACATTCACAAGACTTTGCAGCCAATCAGAGACTCATGGAAGGAAACAAGGGTTTCCATCATTTCAGATGGATGGAAAGATGCTAGAAATAGACCCCTCATAAATGTTGTTGCAGTATGCCCTAAAGGGGCAATGTTCCTTAAAGCCATTGACAGTGAAGGGCAAGTCAGGGATGCACAATTTATTGCTAACATTTTAATAGAGGCAATTGAGTTGGTGGGCCCCCATAATGTTGTCCAAGTCATCACGGACAACGCTAAAAATTGTAAAGCAGCAGGAATGATCATAGAGGGTAGATATGAGCACATTTTTTGGACCCCTTGTGTTGTTCACTCCCTTAACTTGATGCTCCAAAAGATTGGGAAAATCCCATGGATTGAGCAAATTTATTTTAAGGCAAATGACATTCAAATGTTTATCACAAACCATCATATGTCACAAGCCATTTTTAGGAAATTCTCAAGGTTAGAGTTGCTGAAGGTTGCAGAAACTAGATTTGCCTCTCACACGCTTGTTTTGAGGCGGCTTGTGAAGGTGAGAGAGGCTTTAAGTAGTATGGTGATCAACAGTGTTTGGTCAATGTGGAGGCAGTCAAATACAGAGAAAGCTACAAGGGTAAAATCATGGGTCCTTGATGAGGATTGGTGGGCCAAGGTTGAGTACTTGTTGAGTTTTACAAAACCCATTCTCTCCATGATCCGATATGTAGATACTGATGAAGCATGCTTGGGAGAGATATATGATGGCATAGATTCCCTGCTTGAGCATATCAGAGATATAATACAAAAAAAAGGTCTAGATCCAGAAGAGACCTTCTACAGTGAGGTCAAGACTGTGGTCATTAAGAGGTGGAATAAAATGACCACCTCATTACATCTCCTTGCTTATGCACTGACCCCAAAGTACTATAGCTCTGATGTACTTGGGCTACCAAATAGGCAAGCACCATTTTCTGACTCCAAAGTTGGAAATGGAACCAGGGCAACATTCAGAAGAATTTTTCCTGATCCATCTATAGCCAGTGTGGTTAGAAGTGAAATGGGCATGTTTACTGGTTCAGAAGGCAACATAGGATCGATTGAGGCTCTTTTCGACAAGAGTAGCTTGACTCCAACCACATGGTGGCATTGTACATGGCCATGATGCCAAGTACTTACGTCCTATTGCTATAAAAGTTCTTTCACAGGTATAACATCTATAAATTTTAAAATTTAGAATCATTTCAAATATTTTAAATTTTATTAAGTTAGAACTTAGGATAGTAACTGTCTTTGAATTTCAATTTTCTAACTTTGTTGTAAAAGGTGGCTAGTAATTCTTCCACAGAGCAGAATTGGAGTACTTATAGCTTTATCCACTCAGCTAAAAGAAACAAGTTGGCCTCTAAAAAGCTGAGGATTTGGTATATGTGCACTCCAATTTGCACCTTTTGTCACACAAGTCTGAGGAGTATGCTAGAGGGCCTCACAAACTTTGAGATCTTATTCCAGAGACCACAGACTTGGATGCCTCCGTAGCCACGCTTGGCCAACTTTCATTATTTGATGGCGAAGATGACGCTCAAGGGAGTTCGCAAGGAGCGGAGAGTGGAGTTAATGAGAGTGAAGCTAGCACAAGTGGCACACATGAACTTGATTTTGAGGAAAATCTAGATGATATATTCTAGATTTGTTTGTATTCCTATATCATATGTATGGCAGCCACATGAACAATGAAATGTAAAATCTTAAGTATATTGTTTGTTTTGAAAATTTGAACATGGATCTAGTTACTAGTATATTTTTTGAATTTCAAGTTTTGTTTGTGTTCATGTTAACATGATATTCGTATATCATATGTATGGCAGCCACATGATCAATAAAAATGCAAAGTCTTAAGGTATATTGAATGTTGTTGAACATTGATTCAAGTTTTGTATTACTATTTCAGTTTTGTATAGACTAAAAAATGAGTAAAATGAGTAGATGTACATAAATATATACATATATATATATATATATATATATATATATATATATATGTACGGACGTATCCAAGACGTATCGTATCCAAGGGTTTTTTAAAATTGACGTATCCGCGTATCGTATCCGTATCCTAGCAACGTAGCCAGGGTGTAGTTGCAGATGCCAGTACAATTCTAGATGAGCAAAAAAAAATAATGGAACAAATACAGATGCATCATTCTTTCAGATGGGTGGAAGGATGGCAGGAACCACACCCTCATTACTTTTTTAGCGGCTTCAAATGGTGAGATGGTGTTTTTGAAGTCTATTGATGCCTCTAACATAGTAAAAAATGCAGAGAATTTGAGTGTTATGTTAGACACAATTGTATTAGAGGTTGGTATACAAAATGTTGTGCAAGATATCACAAACAATGCAACAACATATGTGGGGGCTGGAAGTCTAGTTCAGTAGAGACATCCATCACTCTTTTGGACTTCTTATACAACTCATTGCCTTGACCTTCTTTTGGAGGACATAGGCAAAATTGATTGGGTGAGGCTGGTTGTAGAAGATGCAAGAAACATAAGAAAATATATATACAATCAACCTTAGGTTCTGAGCTTGATAAGAGAACACACAAAGGGGAAAGAGCTTGTTCGAGCCGGTTTCACAAGGTTTGCAACTAACTTCTTGACGTTCCAAAGTATTTTTAGTTTGTTGACATCTTTTAAGCAAATGTTTGTGAGTCAAGCATGGCTAGACTCGCAATATTGAAAGAAAGTTGATGGAGAGATGGTTGCAAAGATAGTTTTTGATGATATCTTTGTAAAGAGAGCTATAGAGATCATCAAGGTAATTTCAAAATTCAATTTATATTTCATTCATTTAGTTTAATTTTTTAAATTATAATTTTTTTTTTTTACTTTATTTGTAAGTTGGTAACCTTACATTTTAATTTGTGTAGGTGATCAAAGCCATTGGTGAGGGTTTTGCCTTTGGTTGATGGGGAGCAAAACCCTATGGGGTACATTTATGAGGCCATGGATAGGACCAACGAGTTTATCCAAAACTATTACAAGGGGGATATCGTCAGATATGGTCCCTTTTGGGAGATTATTGATTGGAGGTGGAACAATCAACTCCACCAACCTATTCATTAGTGGGGTACTACCTCAATCCCAAGTATTTCTTCTCTGATAACTTCACAGATGTGAACAGAGAGGTTATGGATGGCTAGTGTTCACTATCCGAGGGAGGACCACATAGACACCAGGTAATAAAAATTAGAATGTTTACCAAGTTACTTATTAGTTATAGACTTGATTTTATTAATTACTTATAAACTTTTGATTATCTTGTTTGTAGGTTCTTGGTGGGAGGATTGGGGAGGAAATAGCTCACATCTTCAAAAGCTAGCCCTCAGAATTCTATCTCAACCTTGTAGCACTTTTGGATGTGAACGCAACTGGAGTTTGTTTGAGGCCATTCACTCGAAGAATCACAAGTTGAGTCAAAAATGGCTCAACGACTTGGTTTTTGTGCAATACAATCTCCGGCTTCGCACAAGAAAAATGGAGGCCACATTGGAAGAGCTTATTGATTTGGATGAGATAGATCCATACATTGAGTGGATTGCGCAAGAAGAGGAAATCCCTACATTCACAGAGGACGAGATTGCTTTGTTTAAGAGGGAAGCTATGGAGGGAGAAGTAGTAGCAAAAGAAATTGGATTGGATAACATCTTTGAAGGTGATCTCCAACATGCAATAGAGGAGCCGCCATCTTCTACTGTCAGGTTGGAGCCCGAGTCACAGCCTTTTAGGAGGAGTGAGGAGACACAGCCGAGTGTGGGGACTAGTAGCTGCACTAGATCCTCTCCCCAATATTTCTCTAGAACGGGGAAGAGGAAAATGTAACTTATTGTATATTGTAACTTGTATAAATATGAAATTTATGATGATATTTTTCAATGACAATCATCATCAATTCATAGCACTTATCAGTCAACTGTTGTATTCACATGATGCAATTTTGTAATGTATTTGTATTCAAATCCAATAAAAAACACTTCTCCAACATTTTATGGACTCATTTGATACATTTTGTAGCTATATGTTGCTTAAAATTTATGTTTTTTAATTTAGTGGGTACAAAGAACTCACAAAATAATATAAGACTAACGATTAACTTGTCTTTGAGCTATTACGCATGAGTCATTGCTGATTCTATTGATTTTGCATAGTTATGGGTATGCGGATGTATTCATGCTGAGTAGCAATGTAGGGTGTACTATGATAACTTCTGCCCCCTCTGATGCATGCTTTGTTAGTTTTTCTTGATATGTGTGGGGTCTACAAATCAGTGCTAGCACTAGAGTCTATGCATGGTAAATTTGTCCCATGAATCAATGATCAATTCCATGCTCATTTATCCTAACCCCTATCAGCTGCATTCGCACCAATGTCCTCCTGTGCACTAGAGAATTATGTAACGGGCAAACAACCATTTTATATCGTCCATTATGCTTCTAATCTGAAACTGTTTCGTGAATGTTGAGGTTAATGCTCTACAAATGTTGGTGACAGGTTCTCGCTGAGGTGGACGCAGACTTATGTTTTTACGCAACCACTTTCAGCAGTTACATAACTGTCGGTTTGTGCAGAGGGGCTGTTACGCAACCGCCGCTTTGCACAGAGTAGCGGTTGTAATGTCCCCTTCTAGGACAAGTTTAGGAATTAACACAAATCTGATCACATGCTGCTGGAAAATAAATAATTTTCAAACCCCAACTCAATTGCAGCATTTTAGCGTGTTACTTATGTTGGATCCTAGGACAAGTTTGGGTGTCATCTTTACACTAAATCTGCGTAAGAATGATGCTGGATTATGATTCAGATCTTTCAAACCCCATCTGTTACAATTATTCTCACCTAATTCCTATCATTGTCTAGAGAAGTACCTCATCTAACCCTCCTCGATATTTGGGATATTGTACCACAAAAATCTGGACAATCTATATTCTGTTCAAAAACCAAATTTTGTACAGCCAACACGAAACTTCTATTTTTGATCCTAATATTTTCGTCGCCCAGGGCATTTCATGTTTTTACCTAATCTAGACCAAAAATTATTGGGCATTACCTTCTCCTTATTTCTCCTAATTTGCTACTTAATCACATGTCCATATGTAGATTCTGTACCCCACACTGCAAATCTGAATCTTATACCAATCAATTCCATCATATGACAATGCTCCCAGGAAAAAAGCTACAAAAATGGAAAATTCACAACTGCTTTACAATACCTGCTGAGCCCCTTGCCTCCTGCCTCAAGATGCATAGTTTGGGGCTCACACAGACTTGCTCCCGATGTCTGATTGCATTAAGGATCCATGTCATGTTTATACAGCATTATGAACTTAACAAAAAAAACTTGCCTGAAAAACTTGATTTCAACCTCCCTAGTTTTAAACTGAATCCCACTTAAATAATTCCCTAGCTCTGTCCTAGCTTACAAAGACAGCTTGTTACAATTAGCAATTTGCTCTGAAGGGATTGCAATGACACGTAGCAGTTCTTACTCATGCCTTAGTTGATTTTGGCATCCAAACATGATCAGGCTACTTTGACCAAAGGAAACGTCGCTGGATGGCTAAACCTTCCAACCTCCTCTTTAATCACCAAAGTGCTCCATATACAAAAAACCATCACCAATCCCTTCACACCGGATGTCAAGAACATGCAGATCCTTAGAGCTGAAATACAAAGTGCCACCATTAACAGAAGCTCAGGATGTCTGTCTTGTAACTGGAGAGAACAATACAAGGCTTACTCGTGATTGTAGAGGTATCTTGAAATCACCTCGAGTTTCGACTGTAAATGTAAAGAAAGGTTCAAATCAATGCAAGAAGCTGAATGCAAGAATACCAATAGAGAGCCCAACACGTCCCAAGCATTGGACTGTAAACGCTGTGAAATGGTAATTCAACATAGAGTCTAAGGAAATGTTGACCTCTCTCCATCTATAGAACTAAGAGATGCAATATCCAATCAAGGCCTCCCTTTCCCTGTCGGAGGGACAATTTTGGGTACTCATTACGGTGGCTTCATACTGCGGGACGATGTGCACTTTATTTATGGGTTAATCCAATAGATCCCAAAGCAGCTAACCTATGTGCACAGAGTAGACCTATATTTGTTTGATAAGACTGCCACTTGTAGAATCTTAGGCAAGTTAAGGGATAACAATGGAGACACTCAACAAATACATATTAATAATGTTTTGAACCAGGGGACATTACTAACGGTTCTGTGAAAATGAACCTTTGTCTCCTTCTGACACTTAATTTTCCCTTCTAATCCAAAGATTGCTCAAATAAAAAAGGGAGCTCGATTTGATAGTCTTGACATCAACAAACACATGGAAGGGACAGGCTCCCCTAAGCAGGAGGCTTCTGGTGGAACAAATTGATTGGTCAAGCGAGTCAAAACACGTTTGCAATAATGACAATCAATTGATCCTAAAGAGGTGAACAAAAACCTTGCCTTGGTGAATTCCCCTTGAGTCCAAACCAACAAACATGAAAAAAAACCTCGTGATGGGTATGTACTGATACTTCAGCTGCAAAAAGGAAAACCCACACACACAAAGACATTGTACATGGGATTTAAATATTTCCAACTACAAAAAATGATAAATATGCCTATCATTGATAGGTAGCTCCTTTACCTCACCATGAAAATCCCACAATAAGTGTTATCTTCAATGCGTATGTTGAAAGCATTTTCTCCAACTTGCTCCAGTATAGTGAAGGGTCCATACTGTAGTGGTTCGAGCTTCCTTGCTTGACCTTGTAGTCTTCCTTGCTCAAGTACAACCAAACCTTGTCTCTAACATGAAGTTTGTGTTTTCTATGATGTTGATCGTGTCTAGCCTTGTACTTGGCTTAAGACTTCTCCAATTGTTCCTTTACCTTGAGATGGATTTTCTGGATCCTCTAAACGAACTTCGTTGCTCTAGTCACTTCTGAATCATGTATCTCTCCTTCCTGATGTCCAATTGCAATGTCCAGTGGATTGATAGGTAGTACCGCAAGCATGCTTCAAAAGGTGACTGCATGGTAGATGTGCTGTAGGAATGTTGAATGTAGGCTGAGGATTCGTCTCAAGTCCGTGGATATTTTCTATTGTATCCTCTAATCAGTTGTACCAAAGTCTTGTTTACCACCTCTGTTTTTCCATTTGTTTGGGGATGGAAGGTCGTGTTTCTCTGTAACCTGGTGCCCATCTTGTCCCACAAAGTAGTCCAAAATTTCCCCAGGAACCTAGAATCTCTGTCAGAAACAATAGACTTTGGCAAGCCAAAATGCACCCATACATTAGCAAAGAAAAGTTCAGCTGCCTCATGTCCTTTTATTGTCTTTTTACATGCCATAAGAGAATACATTTTGCTAAATCTATCAACAACATATAGATAATCATAGCCATGTTTAGACATAGGTAGTCCTACAAAATCCATAGAGATATCCTCCTAAGGTCAAGTAGGGATCGGTAAAGGCATATATAAACCTTCCTGATTATAAGCTTGCTTGTACAACAAAGTTTACATCCTCTTATGAATTTAGATACTTCTTCATGCATATTGGGCCAATATACATACCTTTGCAAGTAAGCCATGGTCTTGTCAACACCAAAATGTCCTGCTACTTTCGAGGTATGTGCTTCCCTCATTAATAAAATCCTTTCTTCTTTTGGCACACAAAGCTTCCCCCATTGGTAAAGTAGCCCATCTTGGAGATAACAATCATCAATACCTGTCTTTTCAGGCCCTTTGGACTGCAACTACTGATATGTCACCCCAAAATCTTTGTCTTGAGCATATGCCTCTCCGTAAGCTTCCTTTATGAAGGGCTCAACAGGAGAGATCGTGGCCAAACTAGGGATTTTCTCCTCTGTGGGCGGCCTAGACAACATGTCTGCCACCAAATTTGTACTACAATTCATGTACTTGATTACCAAATGGAACTACTGAAAGAACCCCATCCATTTGTATTGCCTTGCCTGCTGCAATTTAGATTGTGCTTGCAAATACTAGAGAGATTTGTGGTCACTGTGCACAATAGTTTCTTTACCCAACAAATAATGTTTCCATTTCTTCATTGCGTGAACTAGTGCATACATCTCTTTATCATATACTGAATATCCCTTAACTGCTGAAGTGAAAGTTTCAAAATGATAACATATTGGCTTACCTCCTGGTAACAACACTGCTCCCATAGCATAATCGCTCACATCTGTCTCTACTTCAAAGGGCTGTTGCAAATTAGGAAGAGCAAGTACTAGAGCATGACTAATTTTGTATTTTAATAACTCAAAAGCCTAGTCTTGTTCCTTACCCCAGTCAAAACCCTTACTCTTTGCGGCCACTGTGTGTAGAGGTGTTGCAATAGCGGAGAAGCCTAAAATGAACTTCCTCGTGTATTATACTACTCCCACAAAACTCCTAGTCTCTGTGGATCCCGTTGGTGTTGACCAATTAGTGATGGCTTCCACCTTCTTCGGATCTATTCGTAACTCTCTTCCTCTAACCACGTGCCCAAGATAGAAAAGTGACTGTTTAGCAAATTCACACTTCTTCATGTTTCATAGTAGTTGTTTCTCCTTGAGAACTTGCAAGACTTGCTGCAAATGTGTTAGATGTTCCTCCCATGTGGCACTAAAAATTAGATTATCATCAAAATATACAATGACACATGAATCTATGAATTCCCGCAATACTCTGCATGCGCTCACCTCTTCACGCACCCCTTGCGCGCGGCTCCAAACCTCTATGCGTGGCCAGTACTTAGCTATTTTTTTCGCTCAACATTACTCTACCCTAAATGCATTGCTAGTCCTCGACAATGGGTTTCTCAACTTATCCCTCCAAAGAATATCCAAAAAATAAAAAATATGCAGGTGAAAAAATAGGGGCCCATACACCCAATGAAAGAAAGAATATTCAGGCGTGCTCTTGTCTTTACTCCAAGGATGGCTACAATAACTCGAGGAACTCTTTATTAAGGATGCCTTCTAGCTTTTGCAATTCTATTAATTCTCTAACTGCTGCATCTGGCACTGTTCTCTAACGTATCACCCCTTGGTCTAATAGCTCTTGGAGTTGTTACTCTACCTCTGTACTCTCCAACAAGGATAGCCTATCTCCAACAAGGATTGCCTATAAAACCTGATATTTGGTAGAGGGGACTCTAGAAACAGCTGAATCTCATGCTCTACTTCTCGTTTTGGTGGTAACCCACTAGGAGTTTGAAATACTTCCTGAAAACACTGAATAATACCATCCAAATCTTGTTTTCCCTTGGTTAGAGAATCTCTGAAACTTTCTACCCCCATCTTGTTTATCCTTTCAACAAAAGTAAACAAAACATGATTATGATTTGACTTGAATAAGTCTCGTTTTGCTTGGTTAGCACTTACCATAGTAACCCGTGTTGCCTTACGTTGGTGTGCCCGGATGTTGTAGCTGACTCCCATCCTTTACCCATCTTTATCAGTTTTCCCTTCTCATAAATGATAGCATCCCTAACATATAAGTAAGGATTCCCGAATACCAACATCAAAAGTGCATCAAGTGGAATTACATGTCAACTTCAAAAAACATCTATATATTGGGAATTTATCCCAAACTTGACCTTTCATCTTCTGTATTACCTGAATTTCATACACCCTTCTTCACCCAACCCAAAGGATATGGGTGTGGATGTTCGTAAGTCTCAAGACCAAGCTTCTTTACAACTGCACATAAGAAATCAAGTTAGATTGAGAACCGGCATCAACCAAAACATTTACCTTAGTCCTCTTGATCTGGATTTTGATCTGGAATAGCTCTACTCATCTCTTCCTCTTGTTCGCTAGTTTTCCATGTTGGTGGTCTGTGCATCCAAGCCTTTTGTCTACATCAGAGTCATCTTCGATTTGCACCTCCCCTTCTGTCTTTACAGCTGTAATGGACTTATTGGAATCCTTCATTCGGTTCTTTGGATGTAACTCTGGATGCAACTTCCAACATGTAGCATTGGTATGACCATTGATATCACAATTCTTGCAAAAATTATTGGGATCTTTACAAGTATTTAAAGTAGTGGCAGTCTTGTTTACCTTTCCCTTTCCACTTACTCTTGTTACTTGTTTGTCCCATAATCCTTTCTTCTGGCTGATTTGTTGACTGCTTTACCCTCGACTTCGTACTTCTCCTTGCTTTTTTCTCATCATCTATGTAGTATACTCTGTACACATGCTTCATTGAGATCCTTGGGCTTTGTGGAGATGACTTTTCTTCGAAGGTGAGTGTGAAGTCCTCCCAAATACTTGGTAAGAATATCCTCATCCTCTAAGTCCATATTGAGTAACATGGCTTGCCTCCGAAACTCCGTAGTATAATCCTGCACACTTTTACTAAAATACTGCCATTTAATCATTTGGTCAGTCTTATGGCCAATAGGATAAAAAATCTCCCTTAGCAATTCTTTAAAACCCTCCCAAGAACTTATAATAGGACGCTTCTTCTTTTCACAAGTGACTAGATGGGTTTCCCACTAAACCATAGCATATCCTTTCATCTTGAGACGTGCAAAGGTAATCCTTTGTGCCTCGGCGACATTATGCACACTAAAATAAACCTCCAATTGCTTTAACCATTTATCTAGCAACTCCGCATCTACTTGTTCTTTAAAGCTTTTGATCTCAACTTTAGTTTCAACTTTAAAAGGAGCATGTTCAGATTTTACCTTTACCCTTTCAACTGGAGTTTCCTCTTCCTGCTCTTCCACATCTTTTTCCTCATCGTGGCTCTTTCTTATGCCAAACTTCTCGGCCAAAGCTTGAACCACTGAGTCTATGGAATCTTGCTTAGTTGTTGTCTTTTGTTGATCTGAGAGTTCCCTTTGGTGTTGAAACACCCTATCCATAGTGTTTTCCCGGATGAATTAAAAATTCCATATTATAATATTCCGGTGTATTTCTCTTTCTCTGTGTTATTTGATTCCTGTGATAATCTTGCTCGTGTTCAGCGTTTGGTATCAGAGCGAGGTTACGATCCTCGGACCTGTGTATGGCCATATGCGTGTGGAAGGGACCGGAATAGAGACAGAATTCAACCAATCACAGCTCAACTATTATTACAGAACCGGATCTATATGTGCGCACAGCTCGAAAAACTTTACTCCACAAATGAGGATGTAAATACACTATGGATCTGCAGTCAAAGCATGAACCACAGGGTGCTAAACAAGTTCCAATTCCATCTAATGCTGATTCAAAGATCCTAGTCCAACGTTGAACTCTCTGTTTGATGCGCCAGGTGAATAGTAGAGATTTAGACTGCCGCCTTTTACAAATCAAAACTCCATTGTTCAAAGAAGCTCTCAGGAATGCCTGCTCTGAAACCAAACGCTGAACACGAGCAAGATTATCACAGGAATCAAATAACACAGAGAAAGAGAAATACACCGGAATATTATAATATGGAATTTTTAATTCATCCGGGATATCTTATTATAGAAGGAGGTCACAATTTATAGGGCATTGTTCTCCTACAGAGGAGTCAACTCCAATCATGATCCCCCTTATCTCTCCATGATCCTCACATCCCTACAAACACTCACACAAATCTCTCACACACCTATTCTTTCTCACACCATGATTCTCTTAACTATCCTAGAATCTATGAGTTGTATTTACAACTCATTTACATCACATATATTATTGTTCACACTAATTAAACTATTCCTAACATCAGAGCCCCAGTGGAATGAAATCCTAGGTGCTCCTGTTGAGGTAATGGTGTTTTTGATTTGATAGAAAGTTTGTTGCAGTAAATTCATTTTTATACCTACTTTTGAAATAATATATTCTGTAAACAATAAGGTAAATGGCATGGACATGCTATAGTAGCTATGTTAGTGTGTACAAGGGGCGTATGGCATAAATTTGTGGTAGAAAACATATGTAATAAAACCATCTAGTACGAAGCTAAAGCATGGGCACGCATCACAACTGTTCAATCACAAGTTGAAATCCTATGGGGGGTAAGGTATTTATGCCTCGCATCTGAAGCATAGTTAGGTGCCTCCTGATATAGTTTGTCGGTTGGCATCATGGACCTTAAAAGAACCTTTCCTCTCCTTTTCATAATTGTATTTTAAAAAAATCCATGTTTTTGTTGTTTCTTTATCCAGGAAATATGATAGTAACTGATATTTTTGAATGGGGATTGGAAAGATTGAAGGGGTGATAAAAAATGATTATTTGGAGAAATAAAGTGTGGGGTTATAAGGAATCGGAAGTCCTGAGTTTTTTAATTGTTTATTTTCTTTAAAGAGCAATAAGAAGTGTTTGGAAGTTATAGGACATTTTTTTCTTGCAAATTATTATTTAGAAAAATTTAATTATTGTAAAATCGATGGCATAAGGGGAAAAAAATCTTCTAATATAGAATTCGAAGGGATAAGTTTTTTTTAGTGGTCTAGAGCAGAGAGTTTTTTACTTCCTAACACAAGTAGCAATCATGTCTAATATTTCACATCTATTCACAAAATCACATAGGCTAAATGGTACACACTAAACATAATGGAAAAGAGTAGTCGAGGGAATACTCATTTCTAATGATTTGCAGAGTTTACTAAAGAATAAAAATGGACCAACAATTCCTATCCATGCAAATATAAAAGATGCTTACGATTCATAAAATAAAAAGGAACTGCAATTATTCAATGTTCACATTAGAGCCATGTTCATATATACTCATCAAAAAATATTTAGGAGTATGATAAGCAGCCACAATACAAGTATGAAATTACTTGTATAATTCAGATCATGAGCAGAAATATAACACCAAATAACACAATATTCCAGAATAATGATCTCAATATGCAATTATAATAGCTTCGCCACTTCGAGGGGGCAACCTCCAAACCATACAATAATACTCAAATACTCCAATGATGATGAAATACTACCTACAATCCCCTATATATACTATTCATATGTTATGGCCATCACCAAGGCCGACCTACTAAGCATGAGAAAGTATAAATGATATAATAAAATGATATGGTAAGCCACAAGTCGGCTACTCATATCCTAATACAAGCAATAGGTTAAGGGCGTAGCATGCCCTTCCCCTTCAAAGCAACATTGTCCCCAATGTTGAGAAGCTCTGGGTGTTGCTGCAGGAATGTCATATCTTCCCATGTTGCATCTTCATTGTCCATATTCTTCCACTTGATCAGGTACTCAGTAATAACCCGTGTCCTCAATCTTTTAGTGCATGTTTGAAGGATGCATTCAGGTTCCAAGATGACCCTCCCCTCCTCATCGAGCTCAGGTAACACTGTTTGGGTTGATACTCTCTGTCCAATTACTTTCTTCAGGCAAGAAACATGAAATACTGGATGTATTCTGGTTGATTGTGGAAGTTCTAATTTGTATGCTACAGTACCAATCTTCTGCAATACTTGATAGGGGCCATAATACTTCGGTGAAAGTTTGTTATCCTTTTGTTGTTGTTTCAAAGACATTTGCTTATATGGTTGTAACCGCACAAAAACCCAATCACCGACTTCAAAATGCCTTTCCGTGCGATGTTGATCAGCCTGTTGCTTCATGCGGTTTTGTGCCATGACCAAGTTCTCCTTGAGACTAGAGAGGACCTCTTGTTGATACTGAATGTGTTCTTCTACTGCTCTAACCCATGGTTGTCCTCTCAATGATGATGTGATGGATGGTGGATGGTACCCATAGAGTGCCAAAAAAGGAGACATTTTAGATGAAGTATGGAAGGAAGTGTTATACCACCATTCTACAAGTGGCAACCATTGGACCCATCTTGCTTGTTTATCAGACGTAAAGCAACGGAGATATCCCTCCAAACACTTATTTACAACTTCTGTTTTCCCATCAGACTGGGGATGATAAGAAGAGCTACGAGCTAACTGAGTACCCAAACATGAGAATAAATCAGTCCAAAAATTACTAGTAAATATAGGGTCTCGATCACTTACTATAATCTTCGGTGTCCCATGAAGCTTCTGAACTGTGTCCATGAAGGCTGTTGCTACCGTGCTTGCAGCAAATGGGTGTGCCAAGGCACAAAAATGAGCATATTTGGTGAGTCTATCCACCACAACCATGATGACATTTTTTCCGTCAGATTTAGGCAATCCTGTGATAAAGTCCATGGAAACCTCTTCCCACCGCTGGCTAGGAATAGATAGAGGTTGTAGAAGACCTGGGGATCGAACTGTTTCACCCTTATTTTGCTGACAAACCATGCATTCTGTCACAAATATTTGGACATCCCCATTGAGCCCTTCCCAAAAGAAATCTTGTTTGACTCGATGATAAGTCTTCAAGAATCCAGAGTGCCCCCCTACTGGAGAAGAGTGAAGCTCAGATAGAATCCTATTTTTAAGAGTGGAGTTCTTACATAGGTATAATCTATCTTTATACCATAAAGCATCCCCTTTCAATACAAATTTTTCAAACATGCTTGGATCATTCTGGAGATGATGAATGAGGTTTTGTGTGGTTGGGTCATTTCTCCATTCAGACCTTGCCTCATCTATCCAATCTTCTTGTAATATGGATATGGCACATAACAAGGCTGCAGTTGAGTCATCTTTCCGTGACAGTGCATCCGCAACTACATTCTCCTTCCCTTTCTTATAGATAATCTCAAAATCATATCCCAACATCTTGGAGACCCATTTTTGTTGTTCTTCAGATGATAAACGCTGCTCCAAGAAGTATTTTAGACTATCATGATCTGTCTTCACTTTAAAGTGTCTTCCTATGAGATATGGTCTCCATTGCTTTACTGCATGAAGTATGGCTAGCATTTCCTTCTCATAAGTCGGCTTGGAAAGATTCTTACCTTTGAATTGATGGCTCAAAAAGGCAATAGGACGGCCTTCTTGCATGAGAACTACCCCCATACCCACCCCTGATGCATCACATTCAACAATGAATGTTTTGGAAAAATCTGGAGTAGCCAAGACTGGAGTGGTGCACATGGCCTCCTTTAGTTGCTCAAATGCTTTGGTTGCATCCTCACTCCAATGGAAGGAGTCCTTTAATAAAGCTGTGAGAGGTGCAGCTATGCTTCCATAATGCCTTACGAATCTTCAGTAATAACCTGTAAGCCCCAAAAATCCTCGTAGATTCTTTAGGGTTTTTGGAACCTTCCACTCCATCATGGCTTTGATCTTATTAGGATCCACTTTAACCCCTTCATGAGAGACAATGTGACCCAAATATTCAACCTCCTTGAGTCCAAAAGAACACTTAGAGGGCTTTGCATAAAGTTGATGTTGCTCAAGGGTTTCCAAAACCTTATTTACATGATGCAAATGTTCCTCCCATGTTTTGCTATAAATTAATATATCATCAAAAAACACTAAGACAAACTTCTGCAGGAATGACTTAAAAATAGAATTCATCAAACTTTGAAATGTAGAAGGTGCATTTGTGAGTCCAAAAGGCATTACCAGGAATTCATAATGGCCTTCATGTGTCCGAAAGGCGGTTTTATGAACATCCTCATCCTTGATTCTGATTTGGTGGTATCCCGAACGAAGATCAAGCTTTGTAAAATAAACAACACCATGCAACTCATCAAGCAAATCATCAATAACAGGAATAGGAAACTTATCTTTGATTGTGTACTTATTAAGTTCCCTATAATCAGGACACATGCGCCACATGTCATCTTTCTTCCGTACCATCACTACTGGAGAAGAATAAGCACTCTGACTATGGCGGATGATTCCTGCTTCTAACATCTCTTGTACAATCTTCTCGATTTCACTCTTTTGCACATATGGGTACCTATAAGGTCTGATGTTAGGCGGTTGACTTCCTGGTAATAACTGAATAGCATGATCATGATCTCTCTTTGGAGGTAAGCCCTTTGGTATATTTTCAAATACAACAGAGTGTGCATCCAACACTGCTTGCATATCTGATGGTATAATGTCCTTAGAATGATGAGCCTCCAATGAAAAGAGTTGTGCCACAAATCCCTCTGCACCCTTTTTTAGCATTTTGTGCATCTGATGAGAACTTACTATTTGTGGAGACTTTGCTCTTAAGCCTCTTAGCTCAAAAGTCCTTCCTTCAGAGTGAAATCGCATGAACAAGTCTTGGAAGTTCATCTCAATGGTTCCCAAAGTGGTAAGCCATTGAACCCCTAACACAATGTCTGCTCCTCCCATAGAAATGGCATACATGGGACTATTTAGTATGTAATCTCCCATGGAAAGCTTAATGCTATGGCATTTTCTAGAACAAGTAACAGTACCTCCATCAGCAATCATTACTTGACATTCAGGAGCTGGATAAATGAAACAGTTTAGGCGCACTGCTAACTTATGATTGATAAAGTTGTGAGTACTTCCTGAATCAATCAACACTGTGACCCTCTATTTTTTTAGGAATCCAACCACCTTTAGGGTTTGGGGGGTGCTAATACCTGAAATTGCATGGCATGAGATCATTGGCTGAGGATCTCCTGACTCCTCCTCTGGCTCAACCAAGACCTCTGACTCTGCATCTTCATTATTCTCTTCATCTTCACTAGGCCCATCAATGTAGAACAACTTCTTTTCAGCACATTTATGTCCGGGTCCAAATTTACTGTCATAATTAAAACATAACCCTTTTTCTCTTTTTTCTTCAATTTGTTGAGGTGTCAATCTAACTGGCCGAGGGAGTGCTGGGGCCAAGGTGTTGCGATCTCTGGTATAAGTGAAATGTTGTCTCCTACTTGAAACAATTTTCTCCTCTGCCCTTCTTGCCATAATCATCGAATCAGAAACCTTATGAGGATTAAACATACGCACCTCATGCTCAATGTGATCCTTAAGACCCCCAAGAAATAGGTCATTCAGATTCTCTTCAGTAATATTTTCCACCCGCAGAGAAAGGTTTTGGAAGTGATGAATGTAATCCTTAACAGATCATGTCTGTCTCAACTTTGCTAATTGGCTGAAGTAATTATCTGACACACTAGAACTGTAGTGTAATTGCAACTCTTCAGTGAAGACTGTCCATGTAACATTGAGACCACTCTTCTTCCTTTGAGCACATAACCATCGATACCAGATGAATTGGTCAGGTTCGAGATACAAAGCTGCCATGGTCACCTTTTGTCCTGATGGAATCTGATGTAGTTCAAAGAAATTCTCCATTTGGTTGATCCAATTGAGTGGATCCTTTCCATCAAACTTGCGCATATCCACTTTTGGAAACATAGTACGGGCCTGCAGAGTGCTCGTATTTGGATTGTGCACACTCGAAGAACCACTCTGGCTCATGTGTCTATTATGTTGATCTGAGGATCCACCTTGATTGACATAAGTATGATTACCCATCATATGCGTACTGAATTTTTGCATGAAATCCTCCAATCTTTGTCCAATCCTATCCACATCTTCTTTGTTGGCCACCCTAGATTTGAGGTCTCTCAGGTTAAACTCAAGTTGGCTTACTTTATGGTCTGTCGAAGTAAACCCTAACCCTGAGGAATTTGTAGTTATATCTTCTGTCTCCAATTCCTCAACTACTATCTCATCCTTTTCTGGGTGTTTTACCTGGAGTGATGGGATTCTTTTTTCCTCTTGTGGAAGGCCCCGCCATGATGCCCCAAAATAGTAGGATGTAGGGATCACGGTCAAATTTTAGGGTTTCAAATTTCGATAAGAATTCAGCCAAATATAAAAAAACTTGAAGAACAAACCCCAAATAAATTTTGTTTTTCTTTCTGAAAATGTAACGAATTTGAAAAAATTCCACAATTTGCACCCTAGGGAGCGATTTTATGAAAAACACTAAATTCTTAATAACTTTTGCAAAATAAATCAAAAAAGTCTGAAATTTTCAAGGAACCTTACTTGAAATGTTTCACAACTCTGGTAAAAATATCTCCCACCAATTCACTTTTGTTCGCAATATATGGCGGAAACAAAAAATTAGGGTTTTTGCCCTAATTTTGGCCCAGATCGCAGCTCTGATACCACTTGTAATGAAATTACTTGTATAATTCAGATCATGAGCAGAAATATAACACCAAATAACACAATATTCCAAAATAATGATCTCAATATGCAATTATAATAGCTTCGCCACTTCGAGGGGGCAACCTCCAAACCATACAATAATACTCAAATACTCCAATGATGATGAAATACTACCTACAATCCCCTATATATACTATTCATATGTTATGGCCATCACCAAGGCCGACCTACTAAGCATGAGAAAGTATAAATGATATAATAAAATGATATGGTAAGCCACAAGTCGGCTACTCATATCCTAATACAAGCAATAGGTTAAGGGCATAGCCCCACTAGGGCCATTACCACTAGCACCCCCTTATGCATGTAGGTCTCCTGGTGCCAAAGAAGTCTTCAATCCTTTGTCATCTAATGACAAGTGGGAAATGAAAGCATCTATGTCAACTCTCTTCGGATCAATATCCCAATGTTTTGTTGACCCTTTCTTGTACTCTAGCTTCATGTGGGATAGAGGGCGCAAGTTGGAATATATATATATATATATAACCAAATCTTTGGCCTTTTTAGCCCCCAACTTGTTGTGCTTCTATGAGTGGATGAAGGCATATGTACTCTAGTTGCGCTCAACGGAAGATGAACTTGCACCCTATTGATTGAAGTAAAGTCAATGCAAAATCAAACACTTGATTTTTTTAAAACTAAAAGTTACAACAAAAAAGGAAAGTGAATTAAAAAAATAAAAAACTTACTTGTGCCAAGACCTTGATTGCAAGAGGTTGCACGTACACCAATGCATGACCATGGATGTACCATCTTGTATTTGGACCAAAGAGCGAGAAGGCTATGACTTGTCTCCGCTATAAAGTTGGTAAACTCTGTCATAACCATGTTCTCAGCCTCAATATCAAGGAAGAGCCTAGAAAATGCCAACATATATCCCTCACCGACTTCCACATCCCTATATTGTGCCATCCCTCTCGGAAAAGAAAGAATTTTGTGCTATAGCATCTAGGAGTCAATGCAAAGGCAAGTAAATGTAGCAGGGTGGTCATTTTGTTCCACCTCTCAATGAGGATTGATTATGTTTTTCTAAAAGAATTCTCTTCGTGATTTGGTTCTTTTGCATTTATGATGGACATTATCTTCTTAATCATTGAGTCAATACTATCATATATCTCTGACAAACATGGTTGATCCATGTCAGTAAAGCGAATCATGCTCATAATGGGCCCAGTAAAACTCAACAAATATTCTACTCAATCCCACTAGGCATCATCTAAGATTATTGCCTTCACTTTTTGGGCTCATCAGTGTTTGATTGCCTCCATACAACCCATAGGTTGGAAGTTACCATCTTGCTAAGTGCCTCTCACACCTTCACAAGTCTCAAGACAATCGTGTGTTATCTCATCTAAGATCATTGTTTTCACTTTTTGGGCTCATCTAGTGTTTTATTGCCTCCATATAGCCCATAAGTTGGAAGTTACCATCCTGCTAACTGCCTCTCGCACCTTCACAAGTTGTCTCAAGATAATCATGTGTGATGTGAATCGAGTCTCAACAACCTAATTAGAAATGAGAAACAAATTCTATAAAAAAATGAAAACTTTTGAATACTATATTTATTAAAAAAGCTTACACTATAATTTATAATTTACAAATAAAATTAAGGGAGATCCTGTTACCTTAAGCAAATCCAAGTGCAAGAAGGATCTAAACATGCCTTTCAATTGACGATGGTTGGTTACGAACATTTGGATCTCTTTACCCTCAACATACATTTGCTGAATCAACTTTGTTTTACTAGCCAACCTTTTTAGCATTAAATTGAGTGAATGGACAACCCAATATTCAAAAAATATGTTTGTATCTTGCCTCAACTAACATCCCTACAACTTTGCAATTCTTAGCGTTGTTCATTATGACTTGGACAACATTTTGAGAACCCAAACCGCCTTAATGGCTTCAAAGAGGATGTTGGTTATAAATTGGACATCCTTCAATTGCCCCTCACAATCAACTATTTTCAAAAACATTGCCCCTTTAAGGCATACTACAACTACATTGATCAAAGGGCATTTTCTTGCATCTTTCCATCCATCAGAAACGATGGACACACCCATTTTGGCCTTTGAGACTATAATTGGCTGCAATGAAGTTTCCACATATTTTCTTTCCTTTTCCAAAAGGGTGGTCTAGAGCTTCTTATAACATAGCCATTTGTACTCTTTTGGGGTCTCATTGATTGCTTTCACCATCTCTTGTCAATATGGTGCCCTGACAACATTGAATGACAATCCATTTGCATACACACATCTTGCAATGTGCTCATCTACAATATCCTTGCTCTCATTTTGAAATGCCTTTTCCAATGTTTTTTTTTCATCTTTTGTGAAAGAGATGAATCCTCATCCTACATGGAGGCAACCATCACAAATGGATGTGACAAAGACACAACTAGGGAGCTAATACTAGATGGGGCAACGGTGGCCTCGTTGATCGAGATGAAATTACTTTTTTTTACAACGGATGACCCATTTTCAAAGCCAAGGTTGCTTCTGCATCTTCTTGTTCTTTGATATATTCTAAAACCTTTGTTGTTGGCACCCCTATGTTATTCTTGCCCTTACAAGTTTTTATACGATGACCCAGTATTGCACACAAGTGGCCTTTTTCCTGATTATATGAACCTTTGAATATCGTTTCAGAATCATGGCATCTCCAAACAAAACACCCACCACCTGGAAGTTGCTCTAGTATTGTGACATGCCTCCATAATGGTGAATTCAAGTCAAATTCTTTAAACAAGGATTGCCTAAAGGGGGTGGAACTTGTTACCATTGTACTACTACCTACAAGTTTAAAAACCAACAACACACTTAAAATCAAACTTGATAGTTAAAAACCTAAAACCTTACCTTCCATGAATAACCCATAAATCCTCTTCCTTTGAAGTTCCTCAATGACCTTGGCAACAAATAGGCAATCATACTAGCTTAGGAAAATGATTGCAATGTTTGTTGATGAAGTATCAAACCTAAATGAGCAAAACAAAAACTCAGAGAAGCAAGTGTGCAATGACGGAATGAAAGGTAAGTCTTTTTGCTTTTGTGTTTTACTTTTGTATAATTCATTCTAATTCACTTTTAGGGTTTCAAATCATAAATTATTATTTGTTTGTTACATTATGTATTGAAAAGAGTGAGAAAAATAAATAAATAGATAAAAATTTACCCAGAAACATGCTTGGGAACAGCTAGGTATGTGGGATGCACTGTATTGGTACTAGGGGGTTACCCTACTGAACCGGCTACTTAATTTGACAAAGCAGGTTTTGATGCAAATAGATGATAGAACTATGATAGTTATTACATCGAATGCTCTTCCTTCTTTGTATAAAAAATTTGATTGAAACATAGCAACTAACAAATAAATCGAGCATAAGAAAATACGGGACACTTTGTGAGTCACTAATTCTTACTACAAACTTATCTAAGAGAAGGCTTCTAGGAGTTCAAATAGAGGTAGAGGCACATACTACAATGTTGGAAGAGGTAGCGATTTTCATAATCATTTTGCTAGAGATGGTGGACATATATGTGATCATCTAGTTGCAGGGCATGATGGAGATAGTCACAATAGCGGAAGAGGAAGAGGAAGACATTGGAGAGAGAGCAAAAAAATGCCAAAGCGGAGGTAAGAAAGGTATCACTTGATATATATGCGGAAAGATTGGACATTATGCTTCCGAATGCCGTACTCCTTTTGAGAAGATTCCAAATAAGCAAGATTCTGTTATCTGTGCACAATATGATGAGTACTCAGATGATAATTATTCTAATTTTGTTGGTGATGAGGATTAAGAATCTACTTACACCGCAATAAAAGAAGTGATGGCAGTGTGTACACTGTTAAAATATAGAGCATTATATAGTATATAATGAAATTATGTAGTTCGGTTGGTAACTGTTCAACCAATCTGTAACCACCTCTCTACACATAAATAAACCTCTGCATGTGTCATTTGATCAGAGCAGTTTTCCTTCTCTAATACTTTCGGTCAATGAATCACGTAACAGAGAACCAGTGGACCACTTGCCATATCCTTTGTTCATGGGACCAGATTTTTGTTTTGCGGTTCTTCTTCATTCGACAACCGCAACACAATCATGGACTGATGATTTTGAAGTACAACCTATGGCATAGTCTGTAGATGTAATGACTAAACATGTGGGCTTTAGAAAATTTGTAAAATTTCGGGACAAACTTGGTATTGTTTCCGGTTTAGTCATTAAGAAAGGGTGTTAAAATATAGAACATTATAGAGTATATAATGCAGTTATGTAGTTGTTCGGTTGGTAACTGTTCAACCAATCTATAACCACCTCTCTACACATAAATAAACCTCTGCCTGTTTCATTTGATCAGAGCAGTTTGCCTTTTCTAATTCTTTCTTCTCTTTGCATATGCTAAGATACACAAATATCTAGTAAAGAATTTGAAGATTTTGCAGATGTGTAGATTATGGATATGGAAGCAACAAGATATATGACTTTTAGGAAAAAAATAATCTGAGAGTATCAAAAGATGAATATGAACTCCATCAAACTTGCATACAAGAATCTTTATAGAGAATATAGCATTGGAAGTGTGAAGATTAAACTTTCTAATGATACTGAAACTTTGATGTGTGATGTATGGTATGTTCCCACTTTGAAAAAGCATTTTCTGTCTTTGGCAACTATAATGAAATTGGGTTATTGAAATTTGTTGAAATGTGATTGATGATGGTTTGTTGAAAGGAAATTCAGTTAAAAATGGATATAAACCTGATTAGAATAAACTGCAGAATCACATAGCAGTAACACAAACGAAGAATGTGGATCTTCAGAAGTTGTGGCATCTCAGGTTAGGCATCTGAATTTGCATAGTTTGACTGACTTGCTGAGAAAAGGTATGGTACATGTACTACCGACCTTTTGAAAGGAGAATTCTTTGTGAAGTATGCATAATGGGTAAGCAGGACCACAAACAGTATTGTAATCACATTTTGCTATTGATTCTTAATGATATGAGTGCTTATTCACTTAATGTGCATATCTATTTTTTACTTTTCATTGATGACTATTCTCGTGCAACATGGGTGCATTTCATGAAAAATAAATCAGACTTTTCTAGGTTTGTTGAATTTAAAAACCCAGGTGAGAAAAACCTAACATATGCAGCTATTGACTTTGAGATTAGACAATGGTGGTGAATACATTTCCGATGAGTTTCAAGATTAATACAAGGAGCGTAGCATTAGGAGGCAGTTTGATACCATTGACACACCACAACAAAATGAAATGGCGAAAAGATGAACAATACACTTGAAGGTATGGCTGAATCTATGTTGAAATGCATAAATCTAGATAACTGATTTTGGGGAGATGCAGTATACAGAACAATCTATTTGAGGAATAGAGCTCCTACTTCAGCATTGGATGGAATAACACATTTCGAGGTTTGGCATGGGTATAAACCAAAGGTAAAGCATTTGATGATATTTGGTTCAACATGTTATGCTCTATTTCCTGATAAGCTTAGGAAGAAACTAGATGTTAGAAGTGTGAAATGAATTTTTTAGAATTTCGATGAGAAAAAAAACTAAAAACTGAAAGAAATTGGTCGTGACCATAAATTCATAATCTATTGAAATATCATTTTTTATAAACTACATATACAATGGATGATTCTCAATTTGAGAAAAAGTGATGCAGGTTGAAAAATGAAAAAAATAGTGGAAAACATTAAGTGAGGAAGGTATGAAAGCTCATCCCAATAAGGAGAGTTTGGTATATTGTGAATTGGTGTAGGAATGACAGTCCTTCAGAATCATCATCCAAGTGGACTCTAGTGTGATGAGTGATTCACTTGATCCTAATTTGAATACTTTTGAGTTCTAATGATGTAAATCCTAGTAGTTCACGTGATGAGCAAGTTTCATCTCAATCTTATGGATTGCAATAGATTGGAGATGATTTACAAGTACAATAGGTTCATGGGTTGCCTCACATGCTCACATGTGTGAAACAACATATTGCTTCACTTAGCCCTGATGAGGGAATTGTAGCTGGTCCAAGGATAACATGGATCACATAAATTATGTTTTGTTGATTGTTGTTTGTGAAGCGTCCACTTTTGCAGAATCAGTTGGGATCGTTGAGTGGAGAGATGCCATGAGAAGTATGATTCTATCATGAAGAATAAGATTCGGAATCTTGTAGATTGTCTACCTCAAGTAAAACCCATTGGGAGCAAGTGGGTATATAGGGTGAAGTATAAGGAAAATGGATATGGATAGGTGGACAAGTACAAAGAAAAATTAGAAGTCAAGGAGTATGTTCAAAAACAAGGCATGGATTATGAGGAGGCATTTGCACCAACAACTAAGCGGGGACATCAGATGGTTTTAGCCGTTGTGACACAACAAAATTGGAAGGTATATCAGATGGATGTTAAAAGTGTTTTTCTTAATGGTGATTTGCAATAAGTTGTTTACATGTCGCAATCATATGGATTTGAAGAAAATGGTTCAGAATTCAAGGTGTGTCGCTTATCTATATATTTGTATGGATTAAAACAAGCACTTGGAGCATGATAACAAACATTTCTAGTTATTTTTGGCAGATTGGTGGTGTGAGGAGTGAATCCAATGATACTATACATTTGAATGCAAGAATTACAAAATCACAATTTTAGTTTTCTATTAGATATTTTTCTGACCAAGAGTAACCATAAACACCTTATAGAGGATAAGCAAATGTTGAAAGAAGGATTTGAAACTATTGGTTTGGGATGTTTACCCTATCATTTGGGAATAGAGGTAAGACAACAAGATCACTGTCTTTTCATTTATCAAGAAAAAAACATACGTGAATTGTTGAAAAGATTTAAAATGGATGATTATAAACCATCCTTAAAACCCATAGAAACTAGTTTGAAAAATTCTTAGGATGGAGGAGGTGAATTGGTTAGTGATACAGGGTATAGGAAATTGATCAAGGGCTTGATTCAATTCTTGCATACTAGACCTGATATTTCACTTGCAGTTAGTATTTTGTCTAGATTCATACACAAACGAAAAGAAAGTCATTGGTTAGCAACTAAAAATCTTTTGAGATAATTGCAAGGCACAAGAACTTTTGGCATGGGATATAGGAGAAATAAGAATTTCAGACTTGTGGGTTTTACAGATGTAGACTATGGGGGCAAGTGTGAAAGATATGATTTCTACCATAGATTTCTGGATGCATTTGGTGACAGAGGTCGTGACTTGGTGTTGCAAGAAACAAGATATAATGGCTAATTTACAACTGAATCAGAGTACATTGCAGCATGGGATGCTTCGAGAGACGTAGACATCTTTGCATGATTCTTGACAAGTTGCAGCATGGTCACGAAGGTCCTACAGTTTTGAATGTTGATAATCAAAGTGCCATCAAAATTGCAAAAAATCGTGTATTTCGTGTGAAGACCAATCACTTGGACGTGAAGTATCACTATTCGAGGATGTTGACAACAAAAACGATAGTTGATCCTACTTATTGTATTATTGAGGAATAAGTAGCAGACACTTTCACAAAGCCTTTGAATAGTGTTAAGTTTAAGAAAATCGGGGGACTTCTTGGGATGAAGCAAAAGTGAAGCATCAACAATTGATGAAGACAAACTTTGGATCACAGGGGTCTATGTTAGGAATAATGAACCAAAGTAGGTTTGATCTTTTTGAAATAATAAGTTGTGTACATAAACAATTTTTATTTGTCTTTTGTTTGCACAGGAGGATTGAAGCAATTTTTGTCTCATGTCTTTTAGGTAGAATAAGGAATGAGAAGAGATCAACTCTTCCATTTTTGTAGCTTTTCATCCTTTGTTGAGAAGATTATATAAGTATGGGTAAATGGTGTATGGACACCCAACACAAGCTTTTGTAATCCTTTTTGTTGACATTAATAAAATTGTCTCAACCTAGATGTTACTTGGGGAGACCTCTATTTTGTACAAAACATACATGGGAGACTTAATAGTTGGCATTCTCGGGGGGCTGCCTCCCAGTCCAGAGATATTCGTGATGGCACTCGGTTTGGGGTCCTCTCTCAAAGGCTGCATCCGATCAGGAGAACACAGAGGGCTCGTCTTGTTTGTCCTTCTTCTGTATACCGGCATTCCAGTCTTCTCACAGCTTCAGATACAGGACATAGGCATATTGCCAGCTACTTTCAGTCGGTCTCGGATGCTAGGTGACAGGGTGAGTGGTGGGACTCTCCCGCCCTCCTCTTTGGCTCCACCCATCTGCACTCTTCTGGTCACAGTGGCCTTTGCTTCTCCTTCTTCTCTCTTCTCTCTCTTATGTTCTCTTCTTTTATTGTTCGGGTGACCCTTTCGGTCTCCCTGCTCGCACCTCGTGCATTGTACAGTACAGTCCCATTGACCTACTTTTGTGCTCATTCGTTGGACATTAATAAAATTATCTTATCTCACTATCTTCGTATTTACATGATCAACCTTAAAATACTGCTTCTCAGTTTGGATAAGACCTAGCCCACAAATATCCGAAGGCTGCACAATCCATTTCTACAACGATTATCTCTTGGAGCTCATGAAATTTAAGCCACTTTTCCTTTTGACTAAAGGCAAACATCTACTGGCACATTCCGACACAAACAGCTATAAGCTCTAGATATTATTGCAATATCCATCTATGCTTTCACTTGTTTTACAATTGTAAATACAAGTAAATCTATGATGTTGGACAATAGAATTTGCTAACATTGCAGTATCACTAAATAGTAAAATCTATGCCCTTCTGTTACCCTCTGTGACTAACAAATATGGTACTGTTCTCTTTTCATAACGTTTATCATGATGCTAACATTGCAGTAACACTAAATAGTAAAATCTATGCCCTTTTGTTACCCTCTGTGACTAACAAATATGGTACTGTTCTCTGTTCATAACGTTTATCATGATGCAACTGTATCAAAGCCCTTGAGAAGCTACATGCAGATGTTTGCAAGATAGATTTTACAAAACTTTTGACTTGTTTACTGACATCTACAAGAAATCTAGCATCCATGACACCGTCATGATGGAAGGCATCACTACAACAAATGGGAACTGCAAGGCCTAATTTATTTAACACACTTACGAAATTTGTTTATTTACAGTTTTTCTGAGAATTTAGAATAGAACAAAAACAATGACCAGCCCTTTTATGCTGAACGGATTGTACATTGCGAGTAATTTTACCAATGACCCTCAACATTCTACAGAAGTCAAAGTGATTTGGTTAACCAGAGGCTTTCTTGAAGGTGGACTGACAACAATTTCTAGTGAAAGAAATTATATAACTTTCTCAATTGAAGAAGGTTGCTGTCCTAAAACATACCTCTTGTGGACAAGAACTCTGAAATATGACTTTCATGTGCAAGAACAATGAGCTTCAATTGCATTAGGTCCTTCCCTTATGATGCCCAGTGCAATATTGATCTTGCTCAACGAGCCTTGCAAAAGTCGCCAAGACAAGTTGGGTAGCTTTTTCTTGGGTCTGCTGGAAGTAGAGTTTATTTCATCTTTTGCCTCTTTCATGCTGGTCTACAAGATTACAAATGCATAGATCTTCATTTACCGAGTGGCTACTACAAGGAAGCACTTCTCTGAGCATTCCCTGCACTCCTACCCTAACATAGGCTTCATCACATGGTGCACTACAGAAATCTTCAACACTAGAAAGGTATTTTGCATACTGACAGAGGTTCGTTTTGTTAGAATAGTTAATATAATAATCATAAATGTTAGCAATATGTAATTATATTATTAAAGTACATTGACATGAAATAAATGTAAAGTATCAAAATATAACACTGTGCTTTACAAAACGTAGTAATAAGGGAAGTTACGTTAATTGACCTTGTAATTAAAGTTAGTTGACAATTGGCTTGTCATCTCTCTCACTTTATGTAACTATTTTTTTATGAAACAGCAAGCGTTTTTATCTCCATTTTCTTATTTTGTCTTCTATCTCAAAATAAAATAATTTACTAGCCTTCTAGGTTCTCATACATAATCCTCACTTTAGATACCCTTTTTTACTAAAGCTTTGGATTGGACCCACACGTTGTCCCAATTATTTTTTTAGCACGTGATGCCCAGGGAAAATGCTTGTGCCGGCTTATTACATTCCTCTGAGTTCCTATCCTCAACTTTTAGGGAGACCTCACTACACTCACTTGTAGATCTGCTCCCAAAACATGCGCTTCTGCAACGGTCACATCCACCTCACATGTGATCCCGTCAAGCCGGGGACTTCACTCTCAGAGAGGTAAAAGCAAGGGGGTCCTACTACAATCTTGTTTATGTATGTGCCCTGTAAAACCTAAATTCGGTCACCTCTGCATACCCAACAAATTGGCAGAAGCCTTATGAATCTGTTGATGATTTGTTTCTTCACTGCTCCCTTTGCATTAGGATATTTGGAGGTAGATGACGACTTTTTAAATTACTTTCTCCCCTTCTTAGACATGGAAAATTTTATCTCCAAATGGTCCAGATTGAATTTTGACTCAGATATTTTAAAGTTGCCTCATAAGATTGTCACAAGTTTTGTATGTTAGAATTGTGGTTGGTGTACAACACTTGAGTCTTTGAAAGGATTAAACACTTTGTTCCTATGTCTGCAATAATATTTTTTACTGCAAGCACAATAATTATGGCTTTTGATAAGGGAAACTAAAAAAGTTGAACCTAAGAATTATTCAGATTTCATTGTTGTCCTTGTTGCTTTAAGAACAAAGAAGTGATTTTCATTGTCAATACCGTTGTACAGTTCATTCTTTTGTACAGCCCTTTGTTGTAAATATTGCTTTCTGTTAATGTATGAAGCATCTATTCAAAATAAAAAATTATGGTACATTCATAGAGTTCTCTTATTATTGTTAATAATATGCAAAATCGTGCTATCCATAGGCTATGGAGACTCCCATTGTTAATACCCATTCCCTCAATTTGTAATCCCTCCAACAAAAAATCTAAATTGCGATGGGGAAGTGTAGATAGTCTGGGTTTGTCTATGATTGGCAGACTTATAGGGGATGCTTGAGGCTAGCGAATTGTGGCTTAAAACAGTGCATTGATCATAATACTAACAACTATGTCAAATCTTAATCTTCTTCTGCGAGATCCTCGATGGCTCTTCCACGTATTCTTTCCCCGAATGCGTTTACAGGAAACCCTCTGCCTTTCCTCTACGGTGGCGGCTATGGGGATATGCAATCTGCTGGTAGCAGCAACGGAGATTGTGCACGAGATAATGGAGGGCTCAGTTTGGGCGGCAATGGATATGTTGTTACATCTGAACTTGGGAATATAGCTGCTAAAAACCATAATCCTTTCCCTGCGATCGGCTACTGTTTCTCTGGAGTTGGAGGCGATGACTACTGTCATGGTCGACCCACAGGAGGAGAAGTTGGAGCCTACCTGTCAATACATAATGAAAAGGCCATCAATTGGCTCACTGTCGACTATGAGGGTGGCAGGGACCTCTTTCTGGAGGGCAGATTTGATCTCAAAGAAACGCTCGTTGTTGGCTATTAGTTTACATGTGCTCCATCTGTTGCATATGATGCCCCGACTCACGTTGCCCCCAGCCGTTCGCTGACAGTGCAGAGCATCTCCAGATTTTTGCCCGTACTCTTGCTGGTAATACTTTGACCCTACAACTCCATCGACTTGCTAATGGGTTGGATTTGAAATGTACTCTTGCCCAAAAATCAGGCTATAAGCTGGGCTCTTTTGGCCTCATTTTTTTGGGCAAACTGCTTGTGGATGATTTGCCTCTCTTCTCCTACGGGATAGCTAGGGATTCCTTGATTTTTGTGACTGGTTTTATTTTGGGAGGGACCAAGAATCGTAGCTTTGTATCCTTCAAGGAGGCACTAATTAAAAATGCCTCTTCCTCGAAATCCTCGACTGCTCCCCTTCCCTCTCCCCCAGCTTACATCGTTGAGCAAGCCTCTGAAACCCCAGTCTTGGGGATCAAGGATGAAGAATATTTGAAACTTCTGCAAGACATTAAAGTAAAAGCCTTGATATGCAGATTTAATGGTGTTTGGTCATCGTCAAACACAGTTGTCTAATGGATTCACACCTCACAGACAAAAAATTGTAAATTTTTCCTCTGTGCCCGGGGTTTCTTCATTGTCTTTTTCAATGAACAACATGATTACCAGAGAGCCATGGACAAGGGCCCTTGGTTCCGAGGTTCGGCGGGACTTTTCACTACCCCATGGTTTCTAGATTTTGACCTGAATACCTTCTCCATCACGCGGGTCCCAATTTGGGTGAGGTTACAAAATCTACCCCTTCATTTTACTTCCTCTCTGAAGGATATTGGAAACCTCTTTGAGCGGTTCATCAAGGTCGATAGCCAGAGGTTACAGAGCGGTCTGTATACTTTTGTTAGGATCTTCGTTGAAATTGATCTCAACAAGGGATTACCGAACATGATGACCCTTAAAATGGGTAACACTAGCTATTCCCAGATTTTAGACTATAAAAATACTGCTTTCAGATGTCACACTTGCAGAACACCGGGTCATCTCCATGTTGCCTGCCCTCAGAAGAAAACTCAGGTTCCTCGCAAAAAAGGAACGATTCCCAAGCATTGGAGAACACCAGATTTAGAAGAAGACTTTTCAGAGGAAGAAGACAATTCTGACATGGAAGATCAAAGAGTTACAGCTACAGCTCCTTCAGTTGCAGCTACAACCCCTTTTGTTGTCATTATTGTCCCTTCAGCTGCAGGCCCTACTGATTCAGCTCTTTCTACAGAAGTTGGCCAATTACTAGTTATTACTCAGTCTTTGGAAGGACCATCTTTGGCGCCGAACGACCCCATGAATCTGATCACTCTGACTCGGATAAGGATTGTGGCCTCCCCCTTGTGGGATCCTCGGCCTTGGACTTAACTAAATATAATCCACTTATTTCAGAGATGATTACGCAGGATAAATGGTAATTAGTGCGCTCAAAGAAGGGTAAGAAGGGAAGAAATTGATTTCCCTGTTTTTCTCTTCCCCTTTCTATCTTGTTGTTCTCTTTCTTGGTTTTGTAGCCCCCCTGGGCTACATCTTTCCTTCTTCCTTTGTCATTCTTTCGGCTGCTACTGGGTGCAGATGTTCTAGAATTGCTTCTTCTCTTTTTGGTTTGTAGCAACTTGCTCCTTTTGGACAGTTGCTTCTCCTTTCTTTCGTTTTTGGTGTCCCTTTACCTCTCTGTGATTCATTGGGGCCTGCATGGTCATTTGCTTCCTTTGCTTTCGGGCATCTTTTTTTCTTTGCTTTACTACTTTATCTGGCCTTTGGGGCTCCGTGTAAAAGGATGTTGGTCCTTTCAACACCCTCAACATTTACCAATTTCCAAAAACTATGTCAAATCTTAGAAATTATATCAAAGGTATACATTTAACCCATGAGCAAAGTCTAGTTATCTCCTTCATAAAGAAATTAAAAAATATAGGACATGTACGTAGACCATCATCAAATGTGATTGGTGGTCAGAACTCTTTCTTTATTCAGCAATTGTCAGAGGTCACACTCCTTTAGTGGTCGCTTCAATCAATATTATTTTTTATTTACTTCATTTGTTTTAAATCATCTTTCTACATAGTCAGGGAGCTTGGCACGTAGTACTTATTCATAAGTCTTGTGCATTGTTGTCATTTGCCTTTCCATCACATCCTCCATTTTAGAAGTGATCGTCATTGATTTCATCTTTTCGGTGCTCGCCCATAACGATATTTTTCATTTGCTAGCTATAGTTTGCTTGGTGATCTCCATCGAGCTATGTCGCTCAGTTGCCGCCACACATAATAGTTCTCTTTGATGTTTTCTTAGGTCTATGTTTGGTGGTGTCTCCATCATGCATTCAACACTCATCAATCATTGTTTATGTCCAGTGCTCACGAGCCGCGTTTTGTTTCCCTATTGTTGTAAGTGGCTCTATTTCAATCATTTCACTCATATATTCATTCTTAAATGGTATTCTCTTAACTTTGAAGCATTAAATAATGTGGGAAGTTTAGTTCCATCTAGGTTTTCCAAATTCCCATATCTATTCTCAAGAACTTTGTAATATTGGTATGGACCTTCACATTGCATTTTCAAATTTTTGCCTTCCTAACTCAAGTTTCGTGTATATTTATTTTATTTCAGGCATTTTTGTTTGAGCTGAATTTTCTTTAAATGTTTATCATGTTAGTGTTTACCTCTTTTTCTTAGTTTCTATTGACAGTTGTGCCCAAAACCTCTTTTATTCTATCTTGTTTAACTAAAACAAACTTCAATGCCCAACCAATTCTCTATTGCCACCTTCAAGTTCAAGCTCAATAACATGTACTCCATTGGAGCTGTAACTTCTTGCCTATACATTAATTTCCAGAATTTAAATCCGACTACTATTTTTAACATTTATCTATGTAATGTCCTCTTCGAACTAATTCATTTCGAAGACTTCTTGCCCATTCCACTCCCCGTGGCCGGATGAAGGTGAACAAGGGAAGTATTTGTTTATATTTTAGTCCTTTTCTGTGAGCATTTGCATTTTCTTTTAGTGTTTTCCTTTATGAGGCAGGTTGGATGGGTTGGAGGAGTTAAAAAAGCAACTTAGAAGATAAAGCAAGCTCCTTAAGAGGTTGGCTGGGTTAGAGAGCTCCCAACATGAAAATAGAAGATCACATTGGCTCATTTGGATGATCACCCCTAAGACCTTTGGCGCCGCCAGAGGGGTATAAGAGGAGTCACATAGGCTCATTTGAATGATCACTTTTTAGCATATACACTTTTATACTTGGTTTTAAGGTTGATTGCTCTAATTCCATTCCACTAAGAGGCGACAATCCATTAGCGTGGAATCCAAGGAGGATGAAACCCTTGTGGCATATTGGAGAACGAAAACTCTCCAAGTTGGTGGTGGTGAAGGCATTATTGAAGACCATCTTGTTGGTTTTTATATTATTTGGAGCCCCTCTCCTAGGAAGCGACTAGGGCTAGAGATCATTTGGGTGCCTTCTAGGGCACAAAACTTCAATATTATTTGATATTTAGATTTATCATAATTTATAATACTAGTATCTTCTATATTTGTAATTGTTGGGGTTTGGAGACCTCATTTTTAGCTATTTTTGTGGATTGCACTTTTCCTGTCCTAAAATAAATTGCAGTTGGGTAATATTTCAGAATTGGCACATGTTTTGGCTTGGTAATGGTTCCATTAATTATATATAAATTGGAGAAGCATTAATATATTTAATTTCAGCTTTTTTGATGGGTATTTGATGCCCTAACATTCAACTTTCAGTTCGCTGCTAGGGTTTCAAGGAATATTGGATCTGCTGTTATAAAAATCAGATTGCATTCAATTTGGGGTTTGTGTGATTTCCTTGTTTGTGTGTTTCAACCCTAGAAAGGGGCATTACAATGGTATCCGAGCATTGATCTTCCAATCCTGAGGGTATTTCTGCAAGATGGTGACAAAGAATACAAACATGGATTGGTGACCTAGGTTCTTACCAAAGAAAAAAGTCATTCCATAGGTGGAAACACGACATTCAATGGTCACAACATTGTGGCTAGCTATGAAGAATATAGGGCTCTTCCAAATGAGATCCGTAATGCTATTTCACTTTCCGAATTCATAGGAGTAAGCAAGGGAAGGTCAAGGTCGTAGCCTAGACCTTATGCGCCACAAAGAAATTTTCAAAATGCTTTGGGGAAGGTGGCGCTCTCCACATTTGATAGCTCTAAGAAGGGGACAACCAGAACATGGATGAAGATGCTAGGGTTAAACTTAAACCACAAGAATATGCTTAGGAGCCAAACCCAAAGGGGTTTCTCTTGAAAGAAGAAAAAAGAAAATCAGATCTGCAGGAGAGTTTTGAGGTGGAGTCCCAAGAAGACCACATTGAAGGACATGGAAAGGTGTTGCTAGATGAAGAACCAAAGATGGTTTTCGATGCAACAAAATCTCCAAAGAAAGAGGAAGAAGTCATGGAGCATGAGCCAAGGAAAAACGAAAATTTCAATTTGCAAAATTGTGGAAAAAATTTGGTGGTTGAAGCCAATTTTTTGGCTAATAATGATGATAATCAGCTTGCTGGAATTTTCCGAACAACAACCAATAAGAGGCAAATTGATAGTGTTCTTGACTTCAATGGGAACCATGATGATGTTCCATAGATGTGTCGAGAAAATATGGAAGGAGTCAAGGTGGAAAGATCTTCAGTTGTTGAAGGAGCGAAGGCAAAGGAGGGCGAGCTCCTTGTGGGCAGCCCAAGGTATGACCATGATGACTGTATTTCTGATTTGTTGTTTCCTCCTATGTTTCTGCCATAATTTTATCATCAAGGAAAAATTTTTAAAAAGCATGTTAGCTATGGACATGTTGCTTCTTCTATTCAAGGCCAAGATTGCTTTGGCATGGGTGGTCTCTGGAGGATTAAGGTAAATGTTATCTCCTACACTCGAAATGGAAGGAAAATTACGAGAACGCATATAAAGTTTGTGGTACATTCGAACCTCATTGTGAAGAATGAGATGCTACAAAATGACTTCATCATTCCTTGCAGCAAGAGGATCCAACTCAAGCTCACCTTGGGAAGGCACGCGGTAAGTAACAATTTCCATGTTGTTGGTATTAGAGGTACAAATTTCATACTTGAGATTCAATGGTTTTCTTTGGGTGAATTTACCCAAAACTATCAAGCTAGGCAGTTGAGATTCAAACTTGCTGATCAAAAGGTTGTGCTCAAGGCATGACAAGTGGAGCTCCTCAAGTTGCTACAGAAAAGAGGATGGAAAGAATTACCAAAAGAGGGCAAGATCTATGTGTTGCACATGGTAAGATTACCCCCACACTTTCAGTTTTAAAACAACAGTCGTATCATAGAATTTTTCAGCTCTTAATCCATGCACATGCTCTTAGAAGACGTCTTCCGATGGAAGCGGATCTTGATTTCATAAATTTTACAAAACTATCAAGCTAGGGAGTTGAGATTCAAACTTGGTGATCAAAAGGTTGTGCTTCAAGGCATGACAAGAGCTCCTCAAGTTGCCATAGAAAAGAGGATGGAAAGAATTACCGGAAGAAGGCAAGATCTATGGGCTGCACATGGTAAGATCACCCCCACACTTTCAGTTTTAAAACAACAGTTGTATCATAAATAATTTGATTTAGAAGTTGAAGATGAAGGGGACTTCAATGAAGAGAGGGGCAATGGGTGTCGGAGTTTGTTTGGGCAAAAGCTCTTTCATTGGACAGGCATGGGATGTAGACTATGGGAATGCAATAACATGTTCCTTCACCTTGGTATGATGGCACTTGGGCATGAGAGTTTGTAATTGCTTGAGAGCGAGCAATTTCAAGAAGGGAGGATTGTAATGTCCCTTTTTTCGAACTAATTCATTTCGAACACTTCTAGCCCATTCCACTTCATGTGGATTGGAAGAAGGTGAACAAGGGAAGTATTTGTTTCTATTTTAGTCCTTGTTCATGAGCATTTGCATTTTTTTTAGTGTTTTCCTCTATGAGGCAAGTTTGTTGGGTTGGAAAAGTTAAAAAAAACAAATTAGAAGATCAAGCAAGCTCCTTGAGGTCAGTTGGGTTGGCGAGCTCCCAACATGAAAATAGAAGATAAAACAAACTCTTAAGAGGTCGGTTTAGGGTTAATTCATCCCTTAGACCTTTGGCGCCACGAAAGGGGTATAAGAGGAGTCACATAGGCTCATTTCGATGATCACTTTTTGGCATACATACTTTTATAATTAGTTATAGGGCTGACTTCTCTAATTCCATTCCACTAACGGGCGACAATCCATTAGTGTGGCATCCAAGGAGGACGAAACCCTTCCTTGTGGCATATTGGAGAATGAAAAGTCTCCAAGTTGGTGATGGTAAAAGGCACTATTGGAGACCATCTTATTGGTTTGCAACTAGGGCATCAAAGAGGAGTGACTTCAAGGGTTTTATATTATTTGGAGCCCCTCTCCTAGGGAACGACTAGGACTAGAGCTAGGTAGCCGGTACGTGGGTACGGTTCGGGTACGGGTACGGGGATCTGGTACGTCGGTACAGCAATTTTTTTGGAGGCCCGGGTACGGCACTTGGGTATGGCAGTACAATATACATATAAAATATTAAAAATATTTTGAAAAGTAACAAGATAAGCAAAATTCTAGCCTTACACATGCATAGATTAAACAAATCTGAAATATACATAGGTGAAATAGCGACAAAAGTTAAAACATATTGATAATTCATTGTTCGAACTTATAACCAGTACATTGTTCAAATCAAAATGTTACAATGTATTATCATTATCTGACATTGTAAACACAAAAATGAAGAATCAAGATACATCAACATTCTAATTAGTAATAGACTAATAGTCTAATGGCTTTGCATCTTCTCCAATGTCTTCAACGAGAGCATCACTACCATCATGTGGTTCATTGGAACCACAAGCCCCAGGAGTACAACCAGAACTATCAGCAATGCCGCTCCCGCTAGCCCCACTTTGCAGCTCACGCAAAGTACTATCTAGGTCCGGGTCTAGCAATGAAAGTTGGGCAATGGGAACATCCAAGTTTGGAGTCTCTAGGTCTATATCCCAACACTTTGTTGGCCCTTTCCTGTACTCATCCTTTTTATGTGATATAAGGCGCAGGTTAGAATGCACAAAGACCAAATCCTCCGCCTTTTTTGCTCCCAACTTGTTGCTGTTAACTGAGTGGATAAATGAATATGTACCCCAATTCCTCTCAGTTGAAGAAGAACTCGCAACCTATTGAGGCAAGCCGCAAAGTCAATGCAAAATTAAAATTTTAAACTTATAAATATAAAGTAAAAAAGAAAGAGTTAAGAAATTAAAAAAATTAAAATCTTACTTGTGATAAAACTTTTATTGCAAGTGGCATGAGGTAGGGGTATGCTTGTCCATGGAGGTACCACCACGAATAAGCATCCATTATGTATTTGTCACGAAGAGCGCTAATGGAGTGATCCCTGGAGGATATGAAATTCACAAACTCGCCTCTAACCATGTCTTCTACTTCTGGATCTGGGAAGATTCTAGAAAATGCTGCCTTATACCCCTCACTAACTTCAACATCCCTATATGGTGGGACCCTCCTAGGCAAAGAAAGGATCTCTGCGCTATAGTATTTTGGAGTCAAGGCAAAAGCAAGAAGATGCAACGGAGTAGTCATTTTGTTCCACCTTTCAATGAGATGTGAGTGGACTTCCTTGAAGAAGGTCTCTGTAGGATCTTGCTCTTTGGCATTTATGATGGTCTTAATTGACTCAATTATTGAGTCAATTCCATCATAAATCTCACCCATGCATGGATGATCCATATCAACAAATCTCAACATACTCACGATGGGCTCTATAAAACTAAGCAAGTAATCCACACGATCCCACCATGTTTCATCCAGGATCAACAATTTCACATTTCTAGCCCTCTCACTGTTTGCTTGCCTCCATATACTCCAAAGGTCACTGATAACCATGCCACTCAATGCCTCTCGCACCTTCACAAGCCGTCTCAAGACGAGCGTGTGCGAGGCAAATCGAGTCTTAGCAACCTAATAAGAAATCAAAAGAAATAAAATTAAGACAAGTAAACTTAAAACATTCAAAATTCTACAAATTACAAACTTATAAAATTAATTTAATGAATTTTAAAAACTAATAATTATTTTTAAAAATAAAAAAGAATGTTACGGGTTACCTTCAATAGCTACAATGTTGAGAATTTACGAAAGATCGCTTGGGACATGTGGTGGTTGCTGACAAACATTTGAATTTCATTTGCCTCCTCATATACTTGTTTGATCCAAGCAATTTTTGTGCCCAATTTTTGTAACATTAAGTTGAGGGAATGAACCGCACAAGGTGTCCAGAATATGTGTCCATACCGTGCCTTAACCAACAACCCTGTAGCTCTACAATTTTTTGCATTGTCCGTTACAACTTGAACAACATTTTGAGGCCCCACCGCCTCAATAGATTCTATGAGGATGTTGGCAATGAATTGGGCATCCTTCACTTGCCCCTCACAATCAATAGCCCTGAGAAACATTGCCCCTTTAGGACACACGGCAACCACATTGATCAATGGCCTATTTGCTGTATCTTTCCATCCGTCAGAAACGATGGACACTCCTGTTTTGAGCCATTGACTCTTGATGGGTAACAATGAGTCTTCAACTTTTTTTCTTTCTTTTGACAATAAGGTGGTGCGCACCTTTTCATACCCTGGGCTAATGTACCCTTGAGGGGCTTCATTAATACATCTCACCATATCTTGCCAGTATGGTGATCTAACAACATTAAATGGGACACCACATGCATAAATAAAACGTCCAACACTTTGGTTAGCTATGTCCCTGCTTTCATTCTGGAATGCCCTTTCCAATGGGCCTACATCTTTTGTTCTTTTGCGAGAAAGAGGTGAATCCTCTTCCCCTCCAGTTGCAATAGGTGTAGACAAAAATGGGTGATCTGGGGCCACAACATCAACAGAAGGAGAAACAGGTGGCTTGCTAATGGTATGTGATCTTCCTTTCCTTGCCATAAGATGATTGGATTTTAATGCCATTGTTGCATCTGCTTCATCTTGCTCTTTGATGTATGCAAGGGTCTTTGCACGTGGCAACCCCTTTCCATCCAACCCTCCACATGTTCTGATTCCGTGGCCAATAGCCCCACACAAATGGGCTTTCACCCGACTGTAGGAGCTCTTAAATTGCATATTACATTGTGAGCAAACCCAAACAAAACCCCCTCCACCTGGTAATTGTTCTAGTTGTTTGACATGCCTCCAAAGGGGGGAGGATGGATCATTTTTGTGAAGGAGACCTTTACTACTTTGACCCACAGAACTAGAACTCGCAGCCATTTTAAGTTTTTAACTGCACAATGCATTTAAAAAAATGAAAACAAATTTAGTCTTCAGAAAATGTTGGAAGTTTAAAATTTAAATTTAAATGAAATCAAATGTAGAAAAATGAAGCTTAAAAGTTAAAACAATAACAAAAAACAAACCAAAAAAACAACTAAAAAATAATAAAATATTAAATACAACTAACAAACTAAAACACTGTAAAAAAATCACAAAATACTTACCTCAATACACCCAACACCAATAATACAAGCTCCTTGAACTCCTTGTCACTTGTTGCAAGCTCCTTCAACTATATGGCACTTGAAATCAACCATAAGCAATTGAAAATAGTGGAAAAATTGGAGGTGAGAGTCAAATATGCAAATAAGAGGCAAGAATGAAAATGTGAGGTAAATGACTTGTTATTGTTGTTGTTATAGAGTTTGGGCGCACAAATTAGGGTTGAAAAGAATATTTTAATGTTTAGAAAGTCGGTTTGACCTTTGTTTTGACCAAAAAACAAAAAAAAAATTAAAAAACGCGTCAAAAAAGGGTCCGGTTCGGTGCGGGTTTGGCCAGGGTTCTCCCTGCAGGCCCCGGGTACGTCCACAGACGTACCCTGTCGTACCCGGGGCCTGCAAGGAGAACCCTGGCCGAACCCGCGCCGAACCGGACCCGAACCTGCCGCCCTTAGGGGCCGAACCGGCTACCTAGGACTAGAGATCATTTGGGTGCCTTCTAGGGCAAAAAACTTCATTATTATTTGATATTCAGATTTACCATAATTTATAAGGGTGGTATCTTTTATATTTTGTAATTGTTGGGGTTTAGAGACCTCATTTTTAGCTATTTTTGTGGATTGCACTTCCGCTGTCCTAAAATAAATTGGAGCTGGGTAATATTTCAGATTTGGCACGTGTTTTGGCTTGGTAATGGTTCCATTAATTAATATATAAATAAGAGAAGCATTGATATATTTAATTTTAGCTTGTTTGATGGGTGTTTGATGCCTTAACATGCAAATTTCAGTTCGCTGCTAGGATTTAAGGGAATATAGGATCTGCTGTTATAAAAATCAGATTGCATTCAGTTTGGGGTTTGTGTGATTTCCTTGTTTGTGTAATGTCCCCAAATGGACATTTTTTTACCCCAGATGGATTTCCCACAATTCCCACTAGGGCCAAATCTCCAAAAATTATGAAAATTTGTTTGCAAGTAGATAATGAATAATCAGAATAGGATCTCCAATCAGATTCGAAAAATATTCATTCTGGAATTTATTAGGGCAAAAACGCAGCAAAACTTGTAAATTCAATAACTTGCAAAATACTCCAAATTTTTGGGCAAATGATAGCTCAAACTGAAGCTTGAAAAATAAGCTTTGCAATGAACCCAATATCAGTATTTTTCAATAGTGGGAAGACATCCAAAACAGATCTGCAATTTTGGAACAATGTAGATAAACCCTAGTTGTAAGTGAAAACTAGAAATACAATTTCGCCCCACTTTGGAAAGAGCCAAAAACACCTCAAAACTAATCAAACACTTCAATCTGATCTCTCATTGAATTTATCTTGAAATCGATGCCCTAGTAATGCAAACACTAGAAATGGAAGCTTCAATAACACTCCCAACAAACATGCAATATTCAGCCCTTGTAGGTCTTCAAATAACTCACGAACCGACAACAATAAGTCTTCAACAATTGCTCAAAAACTATTGGAAAACACATCTAACTGCTTGAATTTTGATACTCAATGCAAACCCCTGAATGGCGAATCCTCACAACATAGAAGAAGAGTTTTCGTTCTCCTTCTAAATCTCTAGAGGGTTTTCATCCTCAAGAGATAATCACTAAGGGTTTTCATCCCTAGAAATTATTTTGCAAAGCTCTCAAGCTCAGACAAAAATCAAAATTTTATAAAATGAAAGAAATATCTCTCCAAGCCAAGTCGGTTTCCTTTTATAGGAAAACTTGGCTTAGTAACCACCCACAAGCACCAATCACATGTTTTTCCCCGCATTTAATTCTTTTATGGTATTGTCACATCCTCCACATGGGTCGCATTTTTCCCCTAGGGGAAATAAAAATATAAAGTGACTTCTTCCCCTTTTCTCTTTATTTTTATTAGGTCATTAATAAATTAATATAAGTGCTTTTTATAAAGTTTTTTTATGCACTTTATAATAATTTACTAGGTTACCGAAACGGCAGGACTATAGCGACGGGAGCGGCGAATTCCCAATATTTTTGGAGAATTTTTCGTTTTTTCCAAATTTTTATCCGTTTTTGGATTTTTATTCAGGAAAACAGAAATTTTTTTGCCATTTTTGGAAAGGGTCCGGGAAGATGTAGCAGCAAAAACTTGGATGTGCCATAAATTTCATTCTGTGGCTCCATTTCAGGTGTCATCTTCTCTAAAAGTGTATATTTTCTCGAGCTCTACGCATTGATGGCTATTTTTCTTATTTTCATAAAATCCCACCTTTTTGGACCAAGCAGCTTCTTTCTTCTGATTGGGGTAAGGGTCTTATTATAAATCGATTATCTTAGGAAGTGGGACATTTCAATTTGTATGTTTCAGCCCTAGACTATAGTTCCCCTTCTTATCACCTCTTAGCCGTCAGAAACAAAATTGGGGTAAGGGTCTTCAAATCGATTATCTCAGGAAGTGGGACATTTCAATTTGTATGTTTCAACCCTAGAAAGGGTCATTACATTCTATATGCCCATAAAGTTGTTAGTAACTTATCTAACCAATCCTATTATTCAATGCCACAAGTTATATGAATGTTTATTTTCTCCACTTGTTTGATTTCTCTAGCTAGTGTATTGTGACTTGATGAATTGATTTTTGTATCGACTTTCAAAAATACCTTAATTCCTTTTCCTCTTCCTCAATGTTGCATGAAGACGTATCTCCTACCAAAAAAATGTGCCTCAAATATTGGTACTCGTCTCGGAGACTGGTACCCGTCTCGAAGACTTGTATTTTAATGTTCTTTTTTTAATATATATTTTGTATTCTTGACCCTAGATATGATGAGATATCAAAGATAAATATCAATATAATCACTCTTATATTTTGTCAACATCTAAAATCTTTACTTTTAAAAGTAATTAAAGTTTTTCTTGGGCTATGTTAGCCTTTATAATATTTGTTTTCTCTAAAAGTTACTTACATATTAAAATATATTTATAAAATTATGTATATATTTTTTTGTAGTCTCTGAGTACCGATCTATTTTTTTTAAAACAAGTGTACCCATCTTCGTCTCCTCACTCTATCACTAGTATTGGTACCCATTTCCTAGCAACTATGTTCTTCCTTGTTCACATTGTCGAACACCTCCCCCCTTTCAATGTCATCAAGCCCTTGAGAAACATTATCCTTGAAATAGCTAAACTCCTCACCTTCAAGGAATTCAAAACAGACCGTATTCAAAGGCAACTTAATGGCCTTGTTGATGCTCTTACTTAAATGCCTTTATTTAACACAACTTAAACATGAGTTAATCGTATACACAATTTTTTCCTTATTGCATAAATTTGTCCCCTTTTTACAACATGAAATATCTAGCTAAGGCCCCAAACATCCTTATTCTTGTCCAAAGATCAAACATGTGGATTCATTCAGCAAGTTCAACACAAGGGGAAATAAAAGGAATTCACTTTTGGTAAAATCAAATGATATACATCATTTATAAAAGCATATTTATTAAGAATGTTGTTTTCTCTCCTAACCTACGAAAGACCTTTTCTCAAAGACATTGCCATTATTCAATAGAGTTACACAGGGAAGCGTGTGACATCCTGAACGTTTTGGGGACTTGTCAAGAACTTCCTCGCTTCGAGATCATGTGCTTCTGAAATATTGCCAAGTTCATGTTGAGCTTACCTCTGATTGTGCGTCAATCTCACCTCCTATCTCACATTGATCTCGCCTCTTAGCTCACACTGAGCTTTCCATTGAGCTCACCTTCGAACCCACAATGAGATGCCTTCGAGTTCACGTCAAGCTCATGCCATGCTCGGCTCTAAGCTTGTAGCAAGCTCGCGTCAAGGTCGCTTCTAATCTCATGCCAATCTTGACTCCAAGCTGTCGAGCTAAAATCCAAGGACTCCTTTGAGCTTGTTTTAAGCTTGCATCACGCTCCCCCAACTTACGTCAAACTCACCTTGAGTTTCTCACTCACCAACATTCCCACTGAAAATAGAAGCCCAAGACGAGAAGCCAACCTTTTGTTATACAAAAAGAACTTTGTAGCTATGTGTGCTTGGGCCACAATAACAATGGGATGGGTGACCTCATATGAAGTCCCTCCATCACACTATCTTTGACATTTATTGACTAACTAGATGTTCCTTGTGTCATTTCAAAGCTACCCAGACAATGTATTGCAAACAAACTTGCATGTAAAGATGACTTGAAACTTTTGGGTAAGCATGTCTCGAAAAACCCACAAGAACCCAAACTTCTTCCCTTGTCA